>CAUDMG010003231.1:757500-995000 GCA_958450375.1 Homarus gammarus
TCTCGAGGGAGTGCAAATTAAGATGCTTTAACCTGTCTCTGTACTCAAGGATCCTAATGCCCGGGATTAGCCTTGTCATTCTCCTTTGAATTCTTTCCAAGGATTCTATATCCATTCTGTAATAAGGTGACCAGAATTGAACTGCCTAGTCCAAGTGAGGTCTCACAAGCCCAAGATATAGTTTTAGGATGACCTAGCTAGTCTTGTAACTAACACTCCTTTGTATGAGCCCAAGTACTTTATTAGCCTTGTTTCGAGCAAATACACGTTGTTTACTTGGCTTAAGGTTCCTACTTATCATTACTCCTAAATCTCTCTCCCAGTCGGATTTCTCAATGGCATCGTTGTTCATCTGGTAACTGGTTTCCCAGTTTACATCTCCTATACAGAGTACTTTACATTTGTCCACCTTGAATTTCATCTGTCATTTTTCAGACCATTCGAAAAATTTGTTTAGATCTTCCTGTAGTTTTGCGGAGTCCTCGTCAGATTTAATAACACGTCCTATTTTGGTGTCATCAGCAAATTTACTTATGTTGCTGTCTATGCAGATATCTATGTCGTTTATGTATATAATAAATAATTATGGTCCAAGTACTGAGCCTTGGGGAACTCCACTAGTGACGTTGCTACAATGGGATTTAGTGCGGTTAATGCTCACTGGCTGTTTCCTGTCCTGTAACCACGCCCTAATCCATCTAAGGATATTACCTTTGATGCCATGTGCTTCTACCTTTCTAATTAGTCTTTCGTGGGGGACTCTGTCGAAGGCTTTGCTAAAGTCGAGATATACCACATCATAATTGTGCCCCTCGTCCACCGATTCGAAAACTGATGAAAAGAATGTTAATAGATTAGTTAGACAAGAATGCCAGCTTGTGAAGCCATGCTGGGAATCACTGATCAATCAGTGCTTCTCCAGGTGATTTCGAATAGAGCTTGAAATGATTGCTTCCAGTAATTTGCCTACTATTGATGTTAGACTGATTGGAAGGTAGTTAGAGGATAGTGATCTATCCCCCTTCTTGAAAATAGGTATTACATTCGCTATCCTCCAGGATTCTGGTACTACATCTGTTTTTAAGGACATGTTGAACAACTTTGCTAAGGGCATACTAAGATCTTTCTTACATTCCTTTAATACTCTGGCAAATATCTCATCGGGACGAGGTGACTTATTAGGCTTTAGTTTGTCTATTTGCTTACTAACATCGTTACTAGTCACTACTATCTCGCTTAATTTGTTTTCTTCACTATCTCTGAATAGAATCGGTGCCTCGGGTATCATGTTTAAATTTTCGGTGGTGAAAACTGTTGAAAAATATTTATTCAGATTATTGCTCATTTCTCCGTCGTTATCAGTTAGCTCGCCGGTATCTGACCGTATTGGTCCAATCTTTTCTCATGTTTTAGTTTGATACATTTGGTAGAAACCTTTGGGGTTTGTCTTCGCCTCCCTTGCTATCCTTACCTCATTATTCCTCTTGGCTTTCCTTATCTCGGTTTTAACCCTACTCGCCAATACCTTATAATAATCCCGGAGGTAAATTTCGCCACGATTTATCCTTCTACCTATAGCCTTCCTTTGGCCAATAATGTTCTTTAAATAATTATTTATCCATTTAAGGTCATTGTTGTCTGATCTGAGTTTTTTGCATGGTATGTTCTGCCTTTGTGCATTAAGTAACTCATTATTTAAATTGTCCTGGAACTTGGCAAGCTCAGATCTCGTTATTAGGTGGGTGGGGTGAGGTGGGTGTGAGTCACCCCCAGGCGTGATACCCCTTCCCTCAACTGCCTCTTCAAACTATCAAAGTTTGCCCTTCTGAAATCTGGGACTTTAGTGAAATTTTCCTTTCGTCCGCCCTGAAAATCTAACTGGAATCTAATTTCTTTGTGATGGCTGTTTGCAAGTTCGTTCCCTACCTCGACATTGCTAATGAGGTGTTCTCTGTTCGACAGAATTAAATCGAGTATATTATTACCCCAGGTGGGTTCGGTTATATGTTGACTTAGGAAATAGTCCTGGATCGTTTCGAGAAAATCCTCTGATTCTGAGTTCCCAGTAAGGTCAGTCCAATCTATTTGGCCAAGGTTAAGGTCGCCTACTATACAGACTTTGTTGTGTATGGAAGCCCTGTGCATTTCATCCCAGATAAGTTGCTCATTAACTCTATCAAGATTGGGAGGTCTATATATTACTCCTGTGATTATTTTTTCCCTACCGTCGATTAATTCTATTCAAACTGTTTCTGTATTCCGCTCAGTTTTTATTTCCTTGTTTATTTCACACTTCAGGTTATCCCTGACATAGACTGCTACTCCACCTCCTTTCCTGGTCTGCCTGTCGGTATGGAACAATTTGTAACCTGCAACTTGGTATTCGACAGGTAACTCACGTGAGTTTAGGTTGATCCATGTTTCAGTGAATGCTATTATATCGATTTTTTCGGTACATACCAAGGCCCTGATATCATCCATTTTGTTTCTCATACTTCTACTGTTCGCGTAGTAGACATTTAGGTTAGTCGTGTTCTGAGTCCTCCCTTTACCGCGTTTAGGTCTTAACTCGCTGTCTAATATAGCTTTGTCATCATTCCTAACACTATTTCCCTGTAACCTTTTACTTTGCTTACCGGCTCCCACTGCAATCTCCTCCACCCCCCGTGCCCATGTGTTCACCTAGTAGTTTAAAGACTTCTATATCTTTTGAACTGCCCCCCTCTAGAGACCCAGCCAGGGTTGCCACCCCATCCCGAGACAGGTGCACCCCATCCCTAGCATAAAGGTCCCTTCTGCCGTAGAAGTTGCCCCAGTTGTCAATGAATGGGACTGATATTGACTTGCAATATCTGTCAAGACGGTCCTTGACACCAACTGCCCTTGACAACCATTCACTGCCAACTCTCCTTCTAGGCAGGACACGGCATATGATTGGGATCCCTCCGTTAGTCCTAATACGATCTATAGCTGCCTTGAACTTATCGAGAAGCTCCTCGCTCCTTCACCGGCCAATATCATTGCCTCCTGCACTGAGGCAGATAATGGGTTTGTTCCCATTACCAGACAAGATATTGTCCATCCTGTGAATTATATCCCCCACCCCAGCTCCTGGCAAACACACCCTCATCCTATTTTTGTTTTTACCACAAAAAGCCCTGTCCAAGTACCTTACCTGTGAGTCACCAACAATTACATTTTTTATACCTTCCTTGTCAGCCTGTCCTTGACTGTACTAACGTCCAATTCGTCTATCAAGGGACTGAAGGAGTTGGTACACTTAGCTGTTGATGTCGTTGTTGACGTATCCTTGGTGTGTTTTTTCATCACCAGTTTAGTCTTCCCTCTCCTCACAACCTTCCACTCGCCTGAGTTTTCGTCAATCACGGGCTTTCCTTGTCTCGCCTCTTCCTTCATCCTCGCCATCTCTTCCTTTAATTTCAGGTTCTCCAACGTGGCCCTCTCTAATTCTTCCTTGGCCCTCTCCAGCTTGGGCAACAGACTTGTACACCCCAGACCACACATAGCACTGGCCATATCTGATAATTATCCCTCAGCTAACCCTGCCGTGACCTTTCCCCTAGTGAGGTCAGAACACATACATACACATACATACATACATTGGGATCAGTGTGAACTCGGCTTCTGACTACAGCGTCCTCCAGAATATATTGAACAGTCTCCAAAATTAGGCCACCAACAGCCACGTCACCATCAACCATACCAAGACCATGGTTATGCACATCAACCTCTCCTCCGACCTTGTCCCATCTCCCTCCATTACATTAGGCCCCAACAAACCCCAGGTTGTCGACTCCACTAAGCTCCTCGGTGTCACTGTAGATAACATTAGATTGGATAACACACGTTAGTGCAAGTGTCAGATCCTCTAGTTTTCGTCTCCACCTCCCGCGTAGTCTGGAGTCCCCCGAGTTCCCGCGCCCCAGCTGCTGAGTGCTTACTCAACATTCATTCTTCCCAAGCTCACCTTATGCCTCCCCTACCTGGTCTTCCTCCCTAAATGCCACACAACGTAAACACCTACAAAAGTGTCTCTTTCTCACACACACACACACACGTCTCTCTCTTTCTCCCTCTCACACACACGTGTATAAATCTATTTAATTTTACAAAATATTAACCAAGGCAACGCGCAATAACACAGCGCCCTGGGATCAGAGGGAGACAACCCACCGACCGTGTTGTGTAAGAGGCTGACGGCGACGTAGCTTCTGCATTAATATTTATATCTCGCTCTCCCTTCCCCCAGTGGCCACAACAAGGGTAAAGGCCAACAAGGGTCTTGCTTTACTTCATTACCAGTTTTTACTCGTCGTCATTCCTCTAACATCGCCAAGTATGAAATTTGGATATATGCATTTGAGTGACGTGTAAAGTGCTGGATACCAGTGTTATAAGCCAGAAGAAAGAACCACCAAACTGACTTCATGTCGTGTGTCATATTTAACCTAACTAGATTATAGTCTTTTCTAAACTCTTATATTTGACCATGTTTCACAAAATTACATCTGATGAAAGGTATTTAACAGCCTCATAAGCATCTACAACAACAATCCAGGAAAACACTTAAAGACATTAATAAAACCATAGTATCCAGGTGGTCGAATATTCTCTTAACAAAATTCCTCATCTGGGTTCGCAAACTACCCTCCAGAATAATCTTCTCCCGATGGGCCCCTGGGAGAATTGATGACACGCGGCCACTGAAGAAACTCTGTTCAATTATTTATAGCGTTTCTAGTTCATAGTGAAGCAGTTTTATCCCACGAACTGAACATTAAGTATTGTAACTATCCCGTACACTTTAACACTGGCACGAATATGTTCAAAAGGATCTGATAAGTACAATAGTGAATAGTACTGTACAGTCGTGAACAGAAGTCCAGTCGCCCCTTCTGCTGCTCAGCGAACCAAGAGATTCAGACTCATGAATCCGAAGCATTAATGGGCAGAATAGTGTACCAGTGTCTACTGCTTCGGGTTCATGAGTCTGAATCTCTTGGTTCGCGGAGCAGCAGAAGGGGCGACAGGACTTCTGTTCACGACTGTACCTTTTACACACACTACCCCGTACAACCTAATATCTGTATTCATATTCTTGGGATTAATATAATATTCGTCTCCCCAGTTTATTTCACCTTAAGATTAATCACCCTTAGGTTAGCTAGAAGGGATTAGATTAGTTTAAATTAGGATAACGTTAGGGAGATTAAATATTAAGGTGAAATAAGGGTACCTAATCGTTACATGAGCCCCCCCAAAATAAATATATCAATCTATACCAATATTAGAGGTTTTGAAAGTTAACATCTGCTCTTTACTGATCCATAACTGTGTCCTGGGTGTCCACAACTACCGAAAATTATCCTACGGCCCTGGTAAGACTCCAGGGAAAGGCGGGGTGGTTGAGTCGTGGCCACCAGCAGCTAATTCTGACTGACAGTGGCGGCTCCTTACTCATCACACACCACCACTTTACTCACCCCAACATTACCACAACAAAAATGCGGCTAAGTCTTTGTTTCTGTGGTAATATGAGGTTTACCTGTCCTTGGCCTCGTGCTTATTGAATACCTCCCGTGATTGTCTTTTGTCGAATTTCATTGCTGTTTACGATTGTTGATTACCTACCTCTGTGAACCCTAGAAAGACGCTTTTATTATACCTTGTGATCAAACCTAACCTAACCTAACCCAACCCCCCCCCCAAAAAAAATAACGTTATAGGGTGTAGAATCGTGTTTAAAAAAATAAAAAAGCTGGGTTATCTAAAATCTTCACGTGATCCCATATTTATTTCAGTAGTTACATCACTAACAATGAGACGAGACACACCAACACCGCCGCTAACAACCACCACTACAATTTACAAGGGTCACAGCAACTCGTTCGTTACTTCAGATGATTCACTCGCCACAGAAAAAAAAAACATAAAAAAATAGACTCGTTCTCCTTCAAACATTAGGCAGCAGCATCATCTTCACAGGAGCTAGGTTGATGGGAGAGCTGAATGATTATAAAATATAGTGGTGTGAGCCAGCCAGCCTGCAGCCCTCCAAGGTCTACTAGGCCAGACGATGACCACACCCAAGCTCCTTACTCTCCTAACATCATCATCTTCTCTACCCTCACCACACCCTTACCACCCCACACCACCGCCCTCCCCCCCCCCCCCCCCCCCCCCCACACACACACATTCCAAACACTACTTTACAGCTGCCCAGACGCCATCTTTGTAAACTGTATAACCACACGCTACCAAACAAACGTTCAACCCACTTGGCTAATGAATGTCTGGTATAGCTGGTAAAAGGAGCATAATGATGGATGAATGATAATAAATAATAAATAAAAGAGGGTGAATAAAAGGGGAGTGAATAATAAAGGATGTATAATTATGAGGTATCAATACACTCTTCATTAACCTTTTTATTTTTATTTTAAAGTAGGTTAGGTTAGTGTTAGATTAGGTTAGGTGAGGTTAGTGTTAGGCTAGTGTTAGGTTTGGTTAGTGTTAGATTTGGTTAGTCGTATGTTAGATTATGTTAGGTTAGATTAGAAAAGTGTAAGGTTTCGTTAGGTTAGGTTAGATTACTGTAAGTGGTTTATATAAGACTGTTACTGTTGTTGTTGTAGACAGCACATCACCTAAGGAAAAACTTACGTTATTATTTTCTGTATTCAATTTCTATTTTCAACCAGTTATGAAGGAAAATACTACGATGTTGAAACAAGAGGAAAAAAAATCATCAATATTCGACAACACGATAAGGGTAAATCCCGGCTCAATTTTGTTCTTTTATTTTTGGGGCGGTTTATTTATTTATTTATTTTTTTTGTTCATTTTCAGGCGGGAACTGAATCTTGAATTTGGTGGTGGACAGTAGCTGGTTTATTGTGCACTCTATATTCATCCTGAGAACTGTAGGGCAAAGAGGATTATTAGTTACAGAGAAGAGAAGTCACAAAGGGTGTTTATCAGACCCCAGTGAACAGGATACTGTGGCGGTAAGTGTTAAGAGGAAATCCCTGTACATTGTTTATTTAGTTCTGTATATATAGGTTAAGTTAGGTTAGGTTAAATTAAGATAACTTTAGGGTTTAGTATATAATCAAGAAATCAAATAATATGAAATTCTTAAGTCCTATTCGTCAAGAGACTCGTCGAGGGTTCAGAAAGAAAGTTTTCCGTAAGTACACACACACAGCCAGCACATCACCAACCACACACAAACGCTTGCTCAAGGTCTGTGCATTCGACAAAAAATAATAACAGAACAGGTTACGTGTGTTTCCCTCAAGTGTTGTGTTAACTTAAGCTTTGAATTAGTGAACATGAGGAGATGCCCCCACACACGTGTAAGGTAGTGATAAAGTAAGGTAGGGTAAAGTTTAGTAAGGTTAAAGTAGGGGAAAGTAAAGTAGGGTTAAAGTAGGGTACAGTAAAGTAGGGTTAAAGTAAGGTTAAAGTAGGTTAAAGAAGAGTAAAGTAGAGCAAAGTCGAGTAATATAAGGTAATGCAGGGTAAAGTGAAGTAACGCAAATTGAACTAAATTAACTCAAAATAATAAGCAATTCAACCCGATTCTTTCAACATACAGTACAGTACAACAGATAATAATAATAATAATAATAACAATAAAAAATAACATTAAGAACAATAAAAACTAATATTTAGGTTAGGTTAGCTTAGGTTAGCATAGGTTACTGAGGGCCGTGGCTGGCGTTAATTAATGTACTCACAATACTGACGACAGCGATAATGCCGATGATTCTGTCCATCCCTGCAAGAACAACACCATTAGATGTACTGTTCGTATGTCTGTGTCACCATTAGCTTAAGTCATTCGTGTTGAAATATATAATAATAATAATAATAATAATAATAATAATAATAATAATTAATAATAATAATAATAATAATAATAATAATAATTCCACAATTGCATGGTCTTAATTGTTTCTCTTTGACAACACAACTTACATTTATCGTTTCTCACTATTGATCTTTTTTTCATTTTTGTATTTCTTTATGGTTCTTTAATGTTATTATTATTATTATTATTATTATTATTATTATTAATATTATTATTATTATTATTTTCAGTGTTATTATTTTTATTGTTATTACTTTATTTTTACTTTTGGATTTGTTATTATAAATTTTATTTACTATAAACCAATTATTATTATCATTGTTATTATTATTACATTTTCGCCCCCCAGGCCCCGATGTGGGACAATTTATGACCTGTGCCCGGGAGGGCTAATCCCCATAAAAATAAATAAATAAATAAATAAATAAGCTTTTTTTTTACCGAGTACAGATTTACCAAGATGAGGTAGTACTTCCAATTAATGAAGTCAGTGACGAAAAAGCCATGTATACACACGTGTGGTTCATTAAATTAAATTATCAGTGTGTGCGTCCACCCGTCCGTCAGGGGTAATAAGTGCAGTATAGGACAAGAGGTGGAGAGTGAGAGGTGATGAAGTTTAATATATATTTATTTTTTTCCTTCACATATATTTATCAACGTCACTAGGCATCGTCATTACCACTATACCTCCCACCCACACCCCATCACCACTACCCTACACCACCAGAAAAGGAATCATTAAAAACGCTACTGCCGTGTGTGTGTTTAAGCACAGTATATCATTAATACACTTATACATTATACATTAGCATGTTTAAACCCTTACGAATAACTTGAGTCAAACTAGAAGCTGAAGTACTTTAAGTGGCCAGGAGGGAGATGAATTACTGTATGTATTTAACCCTTCGCACGACACAGCAATCCCAACGAGCCAAAGTAAATTGTACTTGGGCTGTGCTGTCGAATTTTCTCTGTATTTCCGATTCCGTCACCTGTCTCAACCCATCTTCCACCTGTACGTTTTTAGCACACGCAATACTTTTCTTCATTAGTACACGGAAAAAAATATCAATAACTAAGTTCAGTTAAGCAGAATATAATTAAATTTACAAAAAAAGTAGTACAGTATTTAATTGATCTGGTAGTCTATCATACAAATAAACTTTTCTCCGTCATCACAAACAATTGTTTTCTTCCGATAATGACAAAGTCAATCTGACAGTCATGTACAAAACTATTGGATGTAGCTAATTAGTAGTAGAATAAAACAGCACGGAGAAAAAGTTAATTGATCTTATAATGCCATATTTCCCCACTACCTAGTTTTCCTTGAAACAGTGATGACGTTTCTGACCTGACGAAAGACTGTCTAGTTTTGTAAACGCCTTGGACTAATGGCAGTAAATGACCCACGAAGTATCTAGAGCAAGGTTTTGACACAAATCCCAACAGAATAATACAGTTTTACCTTCATATCCTGTTTCGTTAATCTTCTTTCATGGTTCAACGCTTAATCCTCGGGGATTCAAAATTTAACTTTCCTCCACAATTAATTCTCCACTGAGGATCTGTATACAGTATTTGTACTTTCATTCGTACTAAACAATTAACAATTTGAATTAAGAGCCAATAGTTATGTTATTTGCTGCTAATATTAACAATAAACAATACGGTGGTTAGTTGCTGTAGTAAAATAAAATGATTCACTTAACTTCCAGGTTGTGTTTTAAGCCGGTTTACCTTCAGCACCGCCTTAACTCTGACATTTCCTCAGCACTGGACATCCATTGTTATTAGTGGTTTGTATTCCTAAGCCTTTTTGTTATCACATAAAATTTAAAAACGGCACAATCGTACGAGGGATTCGGCTTTAGGCCAGAATTAATATCTTAAATGTGTAAACAGCGTACGTGGTCAATCTTATGCCCTCTGATCTGGCTTCTGTACAGTTCATGCTTATGTTTTTGTCTACAAGGAATAAATATAAACAGGTTGAGATGTAGTAATCATTTTGCAAGAACTATACACGTGCCAGCAAAATGACTAGGCTTCGTAAATTAAAAACCCTCATTATTATTTCAAGTATTATAGGGTGTGGGTAGCGATGTTACTAACCTTGATACCTGTTTAAGTACCTTCTTCTCTTTGCCACCCCCTAACAAGTCAGGCCGTTTCAGAAGAGTGAACTATCTTGAAGGGTCGTGCCAGACGCCCAGACCTCACCACACAGTACACCTACTGTACCCAGTTGTTCATCGTGAGACTCTTGCTTCACGCCCTCACCCCGCCTTAACATACTGCATTGGCTGACTGACGCCCTGGCGAACTGATTACGTCCTCACAACTTTAACTTAAACTTTACATACTCTCCTCAACAGACTATCCTACTAAAGATCAATACATTTTTTTTAAAATTGCAAGAAAGAGCGATTTCTGAAACATACAGGATATCCATCGAACATAATAAATAACTGAAAACCAACTCGACTTATTTTTACATTGAATAGGTTACAGGAATTTTAGTGATTATTATTTATTGATGTATCTGAAGATCTCACTGATAATGTAGAAGATATGAAAGATGTTTTGTTTATATAAATGTTTTCTATCAGTTCTCGCTTTAGAAGATTTAGATGTTCCCTAAGTAACTTAAGAGATAGAATAAATAAAAGCAAGTAAGCAAATGGATAAAAAAAGAAAGGCGATGAGATGTTTGTTCGAGTCCTGAAGCAACTAAAGGAAGAACTTAGTAAACTTTAAAAATTGTTCAGTAAGTCACAAAACTCTCGTATTGTATTAGAATCCTGGAGGGATAGATTTGCAGATGAGTGGAACGAGTTTCCAAATAATAAAAACAATTACATTGTAGGTGGGTCACATAGGCATGAATGCCCATTAGGGACAATGTGGATACAGTACACTGCACTGTACAGTCGGGGTCAAAAGTTCGCTCCCACCCAAAATGAAGCGGCATCGATCCCAAATGAGATGACACAGTCAGGGTAAGTTAGTTCGGAGACTCATTCCCGTAACTCACTTTCATCACGGGGGCCAACTTTTGTCCCCGACTGTACAATCAAAGACAAAAGTCGCGGACCAACAGTTTAGCCCTTAGGCACATGTTTTCACCAAATTTCAGGGCACGACTTTTGTTTTTCATTGTACACTAGGAGACAGCAGGGCTGGTACAGTACTGCACTCGGCCGCCTTCACTTCCCCAAGTTGTAAACTTAGGTATAGCATCTGTTTATAACTGGGTGAACTGGAAGCACCCGGTATCGAACTACCGACCCCTGCAACAGGAGGCGAGTGCTATATCCACTAGACCTCGTATATAGCTTGGAAAGGTATACATGAGTGATGATGATTGGGTGTAAATGGGAGCCAATATACATACTGCATTTTTTTACTCGTGTCTGAATCTACCAAACCTTACTGTTGTCATAAGCCCACAATAGATCACCTGAATATTAGCCCCCCCAGCTTACTTAAGGTGTTGGTGGTACAGCGGTAGCGTGCGTATCTCCACACTATCATAGGTTCGAGTCCTGGCCCGAGACACGAGTGAGAAGGGTATATCTATGACTACCAAATATCACAGGTTTTCTCCAGGCACTGTACTCTGGTTTCCTCCTGCACTAACACTGGACAATAAAGGTCGGAACAAATAACAGATCAGCCGCCCAAACGGCTAGTAAGTTGACATGTGGTGAGATAATAAATTAACAATGAATTATAATTAATACTCACGACTGAGGGAAGAGAAGAAGATGGGGATGCATCTTGTGCAGGAGGCGGTGGAGCACCTTCCCATCTTCCTGTCAACATGTGGCGTTTCCATCCTATACCAGTGGGTGGAGAGTTGTGTCTCTACCTTCACCCACACCCCCCCAAAAAAAAGTAAAAACAAGCGATATTACGTGGTTGTCCTTGAACACTGAACTACTGCATATATCTCTTCACTGGACACTCCACCATCAATAAATGAATCCCTCGAGTTTTTACTAGTACAAGTAATTTTTTTTACACATTTTATAGATCGAAATGGTCCTCAAGTCTGGTACTTTGGAGAGACTTTTTGTTACTCTGACAATTGCACTGATGATGAGTAATGTTATTCTCATACACTTTGCAGAATTAACAAGGGTCTGATAAATTCATAGATATTTAACACTTATGGAATGATCGGGTATCACAGTATGGGTGAACCAGGCGAGGCGGAGGACTGACTGACACACACACACACACCGGAGACCATCCACCAAGGATGTGAAGTTGTGAACTCGGGATGTTATGGCAGCCCAACACGATTGCCTTCCAGGATTACTACTGCGACGTCCGCACAACTCCCCCCCCCCCTCCCCCGCTACCCGGACCTCGGGCTGATGGAGAAAATTGTTACTCGCGTTGTTTTTTTTTGTCAACTGTGGTGGTGGTGGAGTGTAGTGGTGGAGGGGTGTAGTATGGTGGTGGTAATGGAGGAGTGAGGTGGTGATGGAGTGTTGTGGTGGTGGTGTAGTGTGGTATAGTGATGGTGGAGTATGGGCTGTAGTGTGGTGGTGGTGTAGTGGTATGGTGGTATTGGAGTATGGTAGTAGTGGAGTATTGTGGTAAGGGAGTATTGTGGTAGGGGAGTATGGTGGTAGTGGAGAATTGTGGTATTGGAGTGTGGTGGTGGTGGAGTGCTGTGGTGGTGTAGTGATGGAGAGGTATGATGATGGTAGTGGAGTGTGGTGGTGGTGGAGTATGTTGGTAGTGGAGTGTGGTAGTGATAGTGGAGTGTGGTAGTGATAGTGGAGTGTGGTGGTGGTAGTGGAATGTGGTAGAGTGTGGTGGTGGTGGAGTATGGTGGTAGTGGAGTTTGGTGGTGATGGTAGTGGAGCGTGGTGGTGATAGTGGAGTGTGGTAGAGTGTGGTGGTGGAGTGTGGTAGAGTGTGGTGGTAGTAGAGTATGGTGGTAGTGGAGTGTGGTGGTGGTAGTGAAGTGTGGTGGTGGTAGTGGAGTGTGGTGGTGGTAGTGGAGTGTAATAAAATGTGGTGGTGGTGGTGGAGTATGGTGGAGTATGGTGGTGGTGGTGTAGTGGTGGAGAGGTATGGTGGTAGTGAAGTGTGGTGGTGGTAGTGAAGTGTGGTGGTAGTGAAGTGTGGTGGTGGTAGTGGAGTGTGGTAGTGAAGTGTAGTGGTGGTAGTGGAGTGTGGTGCGCAATAAATCAGTCTACGAGTCTGCCTGCACCTGTCAAGAAATATTAATAAAATACTTTTGCTTCCCCTTTTCAAAATATACACACTAAACTCCTTGTTACTCTTTTATGTAAAACCCCTGATCTTTAAAACAATTTTCATGAAAACGGAACTTTGAGACACGTGTGTGTTTGGGAGGTGGACGCGTTACCCGAGCACTCTGAATCCAACTGACGCACGTAGCGTTTGGGGAGTGCAACTGTACAGCAAAGTTGCCAACACTTGTACCGTTTGGGTGACTGGTGGTAGATGCGGTACAGTTCTTGCCTCGCAAGCGAGATGACACGGGTTCGATTCCCGGGCCGGTGGAAGTTGTTTGGACTTACTTCCTAGCCCCCATTAGTCCCTGTTCACCTAGCAGTAAAGTAGATACCTGGTGTAAATCGAAAGTTGCGAATTCGTATTCAGGGAAAGTTGTTGGAGCTTCCAATAACTTCATGACATAAAACCACTGACTCTTCAGGCTTCTACGCCCTTAACCCGTGAGACATAAAGGCAAGCATGAACTTAGCATGCTTCCCTGTTGGGCGCTGTAAACGCTTCTGCGCTACACCTTACACAAGGATGTTGGGGAGTGCCCAATAAAAAAAAAAAAAAAAAAAACGTACCGTATACTCCAACCACACACACACGCAAGCAAACGCATACATACACACACAAGCAAACGCACACATCACACACACACACAGAGTGTATGAGTTAGAATTTATACATTAGACCGAGTATACTGGACGAAGGTGTCATATGTGTGTACAGTATAGTCATATTACTATTGACGCTTTACTATGAAATACATCAAGTATAAGTATGGGTCTATAAACAGAAAACTTTAATAGAGGTGTATAAGTGGAAGGCAGGGCTAAACAAAGGGGACAGTACAAAGGTACTCAAATTATCCAACCAGGAGCGAACTCGTAACAATGGTTTAAAATTAGACAAATTTAGATTTAGGCGTGAAATAGGTAAACACTGGTTTGGAAACATAGTAGTGGATGAATGGAACAAGCTACCAAATATCATCATTAACTCGAATACGCTGAATTGCTTCAAACATAGTTTGGATGCTCATATGAGCAATAGGGGTTGGGTGTAAACGGGACTGCCCAGTATGGGCCAATAGGCCCGCTGCAGTTTCCTCCATTCTTATGTTCTTATGTTCTTATTTCTATATATCAACAATAAACTTGTGCTCATATCTGAGGGTTGGCGACCAATCCTCCAAGATTTTGTCTCTCTGGGAACCAAATTCTTAACTTTAGTCTCTACCTTCCCCTGGCCCTAACTTTACCCATTAATATTTATTTTATTATTCCTTCATCCCTAATTATATGACCGAAGTACCTTTTTTTCATTTTTCTTTTTATGCTAACCCAAGTACTTTTTCATTTGTTTTCCTGTTAGTGTAACGTATTCTTAACATCTGCCTAATAATTATTCTATCCCTGTCCCTGTTTTGAGCCTTCCTAAATCCCATTTGATTTTGTCCAATGTTTTTCCGTTTAATTTGTCTAGGTTAGAGGCTCACTAAACTTGATCCGACCCACAATCTGACCCTGAATAGATCTTGGTTAGGGATACTGAATTTCTGATTTTGTTTCCTCTGAATTAAAATGTAATCTATTTGATTACTGACAATGTTATTTACATTGTCCTTATGATGAACAACAAAACCAGCACTTGACAAGACATCTATTTCACGGCGACAGTTTTGGATCAGTCTATCTCTGTCATCAAACTACAAAACAAAAACATACAAGACGTAAGAACTCAGCTGTGCAGTATGCAAGAAATCATTGCAAGATATCAGTAAATATACAACATGAAGACTAAACTGTGTGCCACCATCCATCGCAGTAAAAAAAAAAAATGTGACTACCCTCTCAGCTACACAAGGATTTGGGCGGGCTCACTAACTCCACCGCAGTATAAAAAAAAATAAAAAAATAATAATATGCAGCACTATATAGATAAACCAATATTAATACAAAGGCCTGACGACCCAAGGGAGCAAAACAAAGATAAAACACCAATAGGAAAGATGAAACGATCTGGTTGAGCCCAGATTCTTTCTACTCCTACTGTATTTCAGTTTCACCACTTTTTCTTCAACCCCTAATAATCTTCTTTCACCTCATAACTCATGACTCCACCACCACTTCCAAACTTTACCTTCCTCCTACACCGTCTTCCGTCTTCAGCGCAAACGGCTCTCTTTTCTCTATCTCATCATCATCAATAAACCAAAAAAATGATAAAATACGAAATCCATACATGACAAGAACTTTGTAAAAATTAACTAACAAGCCTAAAGGAAACTTTCTTGAGAAATGCAGAAGGTTTAAGTAAGTCTTGTTGTTCACTGTTGGGGGTTTTCCTTAATTGCTAACAAAATTCATTATCAGGGTTAGTGGATTTTGTTAACTATTAAGACTTGCCTTTAAAAATATGCACATGGGTAGCGCTGAGCATTGGCGTACTTATAGGTAGTAGGTATTAGGCAGCTACCAAACAGGGAGGTACTACCGCCTGGGAAGATATTGGAAGCATAATGTGTTGTCTATGGTAGACCCTGCTGCCATATGGCATCACGAAAATTGTGACCAAGTCCCAGGTTGCTGATCTGACTTTCTGCCTCATTTACACACAATTGCAGGGTCTCAATTGTTTTTCTTACTTTTGACAACATAACATACATATATTGTTCCTCACTTTTTATTTTTGTTTTCATTTTGTATGTCTGTGGTTCTTTATTATTATTGCTATTATTATTATTATTATTATTATTATTATTATAATTATTATTATTATGATTATCATTATTATTATTATTATTATTTCGCCCCCCAGGCCCCGATGTGGGTCAGTGACCTGTACCTAGGTGGGCTAATCCTTGTAAAAAAAAAAGTATTTTAGGCATTTTATTATTTCATTCACCTATTTAAACCCTTCTTTTAAAATCGAAAACGTTTAATGTACAGTACAGTTTGCCGTTTTCGCTTGTCCTATTTTTCTTTTGATATTTTTTTATTATTACAGGTTGACAATCCCTTAGCCGAAATCCTTGGGACCAGAGGCATTTCGGATTTCGGAATTTTTCTGTTTTCAGATTTTTTTTTTTTTTTTTTAATGTGTATTAGCCCATCCTGGCACAAGTCACTGACCCACATTGGGGCCTGGGGGGCGAAAATATAATAATATACTGTAATTATAATAACAATAATAATAATAATACAGGTAATAATAATTCATAGGTCTAGGTTGTGTTTCTCATTTTTTTTAACCTTCGGGTATTACATAAAAAGAGGAAATACTTGTAATGTATAATATTAATGACTAGCTGGAATACCTGGCATTATCTGCACCCATGGCCCAAATTAAGTGCACATGCACATAGCCATATCCAAAATCAGCTCTGTTGATAACAATGGTCTTACACAAGAGACCTACTCTTAGGTATGACCCCCCGCACCCAACCCCCCATTAAATATTCGTGAGCATTCTTTGGATTATTATCAAACCAAACTTCAAATCTCTGTCTTAAAAACCATATCTGTGCATTATAAACAAACAGGAAAATAAATGTGCTTTTAATGAGGGGGTTCCACCTTTGGGAGCAGGGGTATAGTCTACTCATCATCATGCCAAATTTCAGCTCTATCTTCAAAACTTTAACCACACATTGCAAGAAATCACTCACAAACAAATGCTTTATATATCAGATGTTCATAAGATTAAGTAATGCAATATTACATGATTCATCTACCATTACGTGCACTATGAAATGGTTTTTTTAAGTATTGAATTGATTAGTGGTTTTCTTCCAGTATGTAATAGGCCATTGACCAATTTTGCTGTATAAATATACAGTATTTATGAATGGAACCATTTATTAGAAAAGGTGGATGTAGGAAGGAAGTTCATAAAATTATCTATTTCATATTATAAATTTGCTATGAGTTGTGACCATCATGTAATATATTAAACTCGAGAAATATAATCGAGTCAACCCAACATAAGATAAGTTCATTATTTGAATATCCTCTGCAATATTAATCATTCGGACAGATAGGAGTGTAGTAGCATAGGAAACACAAGCAGACATTGGGAGATTGGTTTAATTATTGGGTATTCTTATTGCCATTTACTCTTCTGAAGAATGCTGTAAGGCCAATAATCACACATCATGAGTAAAATTCCTATTGCTTGTTCGTCTTTTCTTTGCTACCATACCCCTTAAATCCTCTACCTTGTCTCTATGAGTTTCCTATTCTTATGAAGTAGAGACAAAAAAGGCAAAAAATATATCAAGAGACCATTTATTGTTTAATGATGTCCAATACAGATCCCTTACCAATAATGGAAAGTTTACAAGTGACATTACTGAGAAGCCAAGAGTCCATTTGAACAAAATCTGTCATACAAGAGTAATAAGAAATTACCCGGTATATAACACTGAAAATCACATGATATAAATAATTATTAAAATGATCAGTAGGATAGTCTTCTAGATATGAGGAAGCTATTCTGTATTGAGGAAGAAGATGCAGTATTACATTTTAGTTTTTATTTAAAGCTGTTATGTGACTTTGTTTTTTAACTGATTTACAGTATATGACATTGAAGAACCAAATCATGTGCTATGGCTAATACACAGTAGCTGAGTATAGTTTTTTATATAGTAGAACAAGCCCTTTACTGAACACATCTCATTATTATAGTTCTACATTTACAGCTCAGAAACCAAACATGGAAAGTACACGTGCAATTAAACTTACATTATATGACATTTTCCCCTGTTTCCCCAGTAACTGAATGCCTTTGTTTTTGGTAACATTTGTAATTATGAATAAATTTGGACTCAAATTTGCCAAAGACACAATTGCTTAACTTCCTGCCCCTTGTTTCCACCTTAGAGTGAGGTATGAAATTGTTTATAAATATGAAATTTAAAACTGACTACCCAAATTCACCAATTAAATTTTTAAACCTAACATAGTGTTTAAAAGACACATGAAAACAGAATAAAGCTGCATTAAAATGTATTTAAATATTCATTACCGTCATCTTAATTCTTCTTAGTTTTTATAAAGTACAGTACATGCAAAGTTTGAGATATTATTCAAACAAGAGGTATGAGTAATAAAAAAAAAAATCTCTGAAAGGTGCAACATGATTAAGTATCGTAAGTGATAATACTGGCAACCGTTAGTATAACTTTTATATACTGTAGTAACCATCCATATATGTGAGACTTTAAATATACTTTAATAAATACAGTAGTAGAAGACAGCATAAACTAAAAACTGTATGTTTCTTGAGTGTTTCTCTTGTGTTATCTTGTGTTCTGTGCATGTGTATTTGTAAACATTTATGCATGCATGGGCAAGTTACATAGGTAATGACACCCTCAGTTTTCACTTAAAATAGCCAAACAGACTGAACACTATAAAAATTAATGATTAAGACTGTCTTTAAAAAATAAACAAATAAATTATCATTAATAATTATGTTGTTACTAACCTTGGTAGACGATATTAAGAATCCTTATTACTCATCCTATACTAAATACATATCAACCATATTCAATAACCATCTAGATCCATATTGTTATTCTGGTTCTGTTCAGTATTTAAAATAGTTTATGGTCATTACTAATGGTTTATACATCAATTTTCTCTGAAAGCAATTCTAAATGTACAGGTATTACTCCATTTATTACTACTGTACTTCACACCATGTTTAACGTTAACTCTACCACTAGGAATACAGTAAACATAATCCTCTTCACAACCCTATGCCTTGGACAATGTATCTTTAAAAAATAATTAGTTAACTACAAATTATGTCACACTCCACATAGCAAGACTTAATTCTCTTGGCTTTAACTACACTGAAAGTTGAATGGGATCATCTGAAGAATCTCCACCCAAGTTTATTTCACCAACAGATTAACTACCTTAAATAGTGTTGGGATGGTTAATCTGCTTGTGAAATAAGCTGGGGTAGAGATTCTTCAGGTGATCAATTAAATGTTTAAATACAGTGACTATTCAGCTGAAGTGAGGGTACTGTACCTAACCCAAACCAAGGAAGAAGCCAGGGTTTATAATCTGTGAGCCCAAAAGCACAAACTGTTCTCATGGTTTTAATAATGTGATCTACTTCATTTCATTGTACTATTTAAACTGTGCAGAGACTTTAATGTCTGGTTGCATTGTGGTATAATGGATTGTGATAACAGTTAGAAAAATAAAGATATGAAGCTCTATCCCAGGAATTGGAAATAACTGTGTAGTCTTTACTGAGATTGAAATGCACAGAGCCACCTTAAACCATCCAAACACCAGAATGAAAGAACTCCCATTCACCTAAATGCTAGAATCAGTCATCCACACACTAGCAGTCAGTCAATCAAGTGTCAAATCTCAGTAGATCCAATATTTTACATACTGATGAATTACACCCAATTCTGGTACAGTGAATCACCTTGAACACATTCACTGGATTTGCCAAATTAAGAGGCATGTCTAGTTACTGATGGCATTGTTAAACTGAGAAACATTACACATTAATCATGAAAAAGTATAGGCATTTAAAGGAAAATTCACAATATACGTAGTTAATATTACTGATTAAATGGTATATATTTAATATCATTATTGTAACATACTGACATTACAAATACAATATGGTATGTAATAACTATATCTAATTCCTGTAAAAAATATTAAATAAATTTGTTAGATTACTCACAATATCATTAAAACATTCTTTTCTATAACACTTTTATGCTTAAGTACATTTTACTTGGCAAACTTTCTTCATATCCACTGATTTGTGACAACTAAAAGTGAAGGAAAATAAGGAGGTCTACAATGACCGTTTATAATCTTTTCATTTAACAATCATAGCAAATTGTTGTTTTGCCAGAACTTCCACTACAATCCCTAATTGCTTATATAACTTGCCTTTAAATTTATATCAATTCTATATGCATTAAATGAATAATATTTAAAAAATATTCAGGGAGGCCAATAAAAAAATACAATAACAAAACAATCATCTATCGTGTTTTAACATAATATATTTATTGATACACTCAGGTAGTCCAATTCATTATTTTCTGTTCTGATGAAATATTCTAAATATACTGTACATCAACTCCAATTCATTTGCCTATCACTTGGACATTCCACTGAATAAATCTATTTCATAATTTAAGTTACTTGTTTATCACATGCCCTCAAGTCACCCACAGAAGCTTTACTGTGAGAGGAATGAAAGTGGTTATCTTTCTCTCATTAAAATTTGTTTTAATTGGCCACGTGTACAGCACAGCATCAATGACACACCGTCTCACACTCCACAAGTACCAGTCAGAGAATGCTTTTTTCCCATGCTATATCTTTTTGGTTTCTCCTATATGCACCTTTCAATCATTTTCTCCTCTCTCTCTCTTACTTTCCCACAACATTTTAATGATTCTATGTGCAAGCAAGTGGTGACTGCTTCACATATGCTGGTAATGAAGCCAAACTATACTCGGTAAAAATAGTATCTTTCAGGAGGGGTCTGATGAATTTGGAACTGAACAATCCTGTTGTTTCATTAGGGTTGGTAGATGTATTTGCAAGACATTTCCTACCTATTAAGGTTGACCTAATTTAGTTATTTCATTCAAAATATAAAATTAGTTTGTTGCATTATGATTGGTGAATAACAGAATACCTCATGGGACTTTATTAAAAAAAATCTTTATTCGTGGTGTCATTTTGTTTCGCACAAGAATTGAAAAGATACTTTTTTACCGAGTGTATATAATTCTTCCTCAAATGTCTCTTGTTGCTTCAGTCTTTAACACTAACTTGATGGTATACTACCTAGTCAATAGCCTAAACGCTTTAGTTAATCTCTCAAGGGGTTGAATGAGACATCAGTTACAGAAAGACATTCAGAAAAGATTTAAATGGAATTGGTCCAATATAAGTAGGGGAACCATTTGTGGTTCTTGAAAAGATGAATTCCAATATACCAATACTGTATATCCATATCTTGCTTCACTTCCAAACAATGGTGTAGGCACTTGTTAGCTCGCCTATTCCAAGAATTTGTGGTGGCTTATGCTGTCAACCCAGCTCCTACTTCTGCCGTGGGACCCAACTTGAAATAAGTTTTGGATCAAGTTACACTGAGTTTGCCTTAGGGAATAATACTGAATGGTATATTGAGTAACTTTGTTAAATATTAAGTGAATTACACAAATTCACAAAATGTTAATTTCTCGTTCCAGATTTTGGCCATAAATAATGATAAAAATTTGTCAAATAGGCGAGCTTTGCTGTTGTTCTAACAGCTTCAATTGTTATTTAAATAAGCAGCAACTATGCTATGGCAATGAAAGGAAGCAAGAGAAAGATACAAGAATGTTTTAAATGTAGATACTGTAGCACTAATATATATGGGAAATATCACCTGACACACCTCTAAATTCAGATGCTCTCTTTAAGGACACATCATTATCTTCATGT
Organism: Homarus gammarus; assembly: GCA_958450375.1. NCBI lineage: Eukaryota > Metazoa > Arthropoda > Malacostraca > Decapoda > Nephropidae > Homarus > Homarus gammarus. The sequence continues at coordinate 779,170 of CAUDMG010003231.1, forward strand.
CACCTTTGGACTTAAACATGTATAATAATTATAATAATGACTCTACTTCTAATATTATGAGTAGACACATTCACTGACATTCTTTTATTTACTTTAATCTTAATTTTTTAAGTATCAGGTTATACCCATGTTTAGTTTGAGCACATTATCTTTAATTCCATGAAAAAGTTGACTTTCATACCCTGAGAGAATAAAACATTGGTCATCATATGCATCAATGCACAAAATAAGTAAATGTTACCATTTTGTACAGGAAAAATTACACAATATAGGAATATTTTACTTCATATATAAGTGTGTGATAATGAAGTTGTGAGTCCAACTTAGCAGAAATGTTAAATGAAGACGATATAGCAGCACCTCTGAATATCATCATTTTCAATCAACATCATGATTACATTTGACATAAAAATTACATAATACTATTCAAAGCCTTATGGAAAGAATTAGTTACAATCATACTTCAATGATTTTGTTAAACCTCAAAAAACATGAATTACAACAAAATATCTCTCATTCTTTTAAACATCTGAAACTTTTGAAATTTTAAAAAATAATCGTACAATCATACTTTGCTAATTAAAGTTTGATTCCATATCTGTGGTGCTCCTCTTTCAAGGGGGAGGGGGAGGGGGGGAGGGGGGTTTAGCAATCTTGGATCTGAAGAAGGGAATTGATTGCTGCCTCTTTGTTACCTCCTGATGCCTCCAGCACCGACTTGACTACTTCAGCATCCACATCTGGGAACATCTCTTCAACCTGTCCAAACATTATATCATTACTGAATATATATTATAAAAAGAGAGGAAGAGAAAGAGCAAGACCATGAGGACATCAACATATAAAATACCACTAGTCATGGCATCAGTGAGGCCTCTCTCAATCCCTCATATCCAATATAGAAGCTATGGTACCCCACACACACTTAAGATACAGTAAATTCTCGCAATTTGGGACTTAAGTAAATAAACAACCTTTTTCTGAACAGTTTCTAAAGACAAGATAATGAAACAAAATTAAAATTAAAAACTAAATCAATATCCACAACACCTACTATTAAATATTTTTCAAGTGTGACCAAACATTGGGAAGCATTCATAATTCATCTCTTTAACTAGGGGCTGACAGTGAAACCTCCATATAATGAACTTCTCTCTCCATATAAGTCATTAGATGGGGGGGTCTCACATCTAACGGACCCCTGATGTAACGGACTTCCATCTACATATAGTCCGTTAAATAGAGGTTTCATTGTATGACATTTTTACACAATATTCATTTACTACTCCAGTGAGATGGGCTACAACTGCATGTCAGAGAATAAGATCACTAACTCTGACTCGTAAAGTATTAAGAATTGTACAGTGTTATCTTTTTGTGCAGTAAATGAAGGAAAACTACAGTAAGAAGAAAACAAAAAAAAATCTACGATACTGATTCACTTTATCAGATAAGAATAAAAAGCTAATCATTTGACTGTTTAGTTATTTATGAACAATACTCAATCTTCTCTAAAGGAAGACAAATGATTAAAACCTTAAGTCAAACATATACAGTTTCTAATTCCCGGAAACTAGGAGGGAAAGCAACCGAGAAAGCTAAGATGGTTCTCTAATACGTTAAAGAATAAGTCGTACCTGTTTCAGATCTTCGGCGGATATGACTGGTTGTGGGGGAGTAGAGACAGGAGGTTGATGGGTGGGTGGTAAGGTGTAAACAGGCACAGAAGCATAGCCTGGGTAGGTGTAGCCGGAAGGTGGCATCATTATCACCGGCCTCATGTTTAGATCCTGTGGTAGGATCGGGCCTGTCTGAAATGCAAAATAATAATTACGGGTGATTGAGATGACAATCGCTGAAACACTATCAATCCAATATAAAAATGTATACCTTTCCCTGATAATTAGATAGGTTTCAATATGACCTTTGCACATTTCCCCAATTTTCAGAAAATATATGAGTCTCGCAAGCTATTTATTATTACTGTATCAACAACATGCATACTTACCTCATATGACATGACAATGTTTATTGTGCCTTCCTGACCATCTCCAAGCTTACCAGTCAGGCTGTACCATTCGTCCACAACCTCACTCTGAAAATAATAAGCAATGTTAAGACAATAAGTCAGTAGCTATGCTTTGCTATTAAAAGTTTGTCCACATGATGAGTAAAGGTTCAGGCAAAGTGGTGAACACAATGTAAAAAAAAAATGGGTTAAACCTTGATGTCTTCTCAATTTTAAGTCTCAAATTTGTGGTAATATGTAAATTAACTTTTAGATAAACAAACTGCAAAATACCTGAAATCTGTACAAAAAACTAAGTTTATGAATAATAAAGCTCCTACATGCAATTATAACATCTGAACACTTAAGGTAAGGCTGTAGGCTTTTGGATGAAGTCTATCAAGTATCAACAATAACATACAGTATGAAGCAGGCGAGAAAGACACTCTAGTTAGGTGTCTAGCAATGAAGAGAAGCAATGTCCCTCAAGAAACCCATATACAGCCTTTAAATATGTTTCCACAGGCAATTTTATTTAAATGTTCTTTTTATAACATTTTTACCTAGTAATCTTTAATACACGAAAAAATATTACCTGGAACACTGCTTCTGGGATGGTAAGGTTCACCCAAGCAATCAGCTCGTCATCTGTTAGAGTTCGTTCATCAAAGATTTCTATGTGCACTGTGTTAATTCCCTTTGGAAGCTGGTATCTGAAATTCAAAATAGTGTCAGGACTCACAAATATAAACTGTAAACTGCTATATAAATGTAAAGAACCATTTACTAATGGGAAAAGCTCAGCTGGTGGTTCAATTAATAGGAGTGGAGGACTGAGTTCTCTCCTTGGATACTTAACACTCAGCAATTAATAAGTATACGTATTCTCAGGTGTGCTTGTCAATGGTGGAATGACTCTTCAATGGATTAGTACTGCAGGATTTTAAGAATCAGAAAAAACTGAACTTATGTAATCACCCAGCATAATGCAGGGAGAAGATTGTAAGAGGAGAAAAATTATTCTCATTGTTAAGCTAGTCTTTGACCTGAGTAGTATGAGTAACCTTTACCCCCCAGAAGTCATCTCTAACTCTTTTGAAGTGGAGAGCCATTGGATTTCCTGTCTCCCTGAATTTCTATTCTTGTTCTAAAAACCACATGGAGGCACTGTGAACAATTTTTGGGAGTTCATATGCATTAGTGTAATCTATAGGTCTAAATGCACTGCCTGCTATACCTGTAGGCAGTGTGACACCAAGAACTAGCAAATATAGTCATAGTAAAACAGAGCACTCGATATCAAACTCCAATACAGAAAGCTTCAGCAAGCGTGGGCATAAACACAAAATAGTGCTGTAACTTTGACTGTGAGGACATCATATGAAACAAGGAATCATACAAATGTTTGTAAGAGGTAAAAAGGTAACAATGAGGCAATGAGTGTATGAAGATGGGAATATTCAAATAGCAGGAGAAGTGTAAGTAAAGCAGACATTGAGGAGTTATGTAAGGAATATTGGGCAGTGTTGGATTTCTCCTAGTCATGTTTAATACTAAACCATAAGAATTTCCAATACAGTAATTTCTATCTATGTTCCAACAAATGATGGTGAGGATGCAGTTTTAAGAAAGTTAATTCGAAAAAGTTCAATGAATATTTCACTACAATGGTTGATTTTACTGTGAAGGCTTGACGGGACGTAAACACCAGAAGCATAACCAAATGGGCCGGGTATATAGCACAGATGAAGAAACATCGGCGGACTTTTGCCAACAAACTATGATTATTATGCGAATTCTTGATTTGTAACATTTCCTGGGTCATATTTATACATGGTAAGCACCCCAGGATAATAAGAATAATGCTGTCAGAAGCCAAATAGATTATAGTAACTTTCTTTAAAAACAGAGTAGCTTACACTAATATACCTACCAAGAGTACACTATGGGTCAGAGAGCATCCAAGTATTGAGTTTAGTGAAAATAACACGTTAAAAAGAAAATGTTTGGATATATCCAAGTGAGATCACAGGAAGCTGAACACTGAGACAGGGATAGAATATGATACTGAAACTCAAAACAGTTTTATTTGTTCAAGGTTGAACTTAAGAGCAAGAAATAGAGAGCAATAAATGAACCATGATTTACCCATACGTACATGCAACTGCTATTGGATATCTGCATGTACAGTACTTACAACTTAATGTCAAAGTGACACAAGTGCAACTCACACTTGAAAAGTCTTGTTCCAGCGAGGATTCTTTGCTCCATTTACATCTGTCTGTGTTTCGTACACGTAATGACCCAACCTCACTCGAACGTAAGGATCCATTCGTGTCATCCCATAATTTTTATTCAAAACTGCAGAGGCAATTGTCATCTGAAAGTTTATTTAAAAAAAAAAAAATTGCAGTGAATAATTGGTAACACCCGCAAGACAAGCTTCAAATGACATGAAAGATGACTACTGGTGTTACAGATACAACAGGTTACAGTCAAACCCCTCTAGCCCACTGATCAGTAAGCCCAGGGAATGAGTGGAGACATTCAAGATTCACATTGGTTTTGTTTTCTTTATCTTTGCAAGTTAAGGACATAAGGATGGTATTTTTACATGTCATTTTAGCCCCTTCCCACCACTTTCTAGTATTCTACACATAGTCATGCACCGCTCTAACCCACTATCCAGCCCCCCTTCCAATAAGAATTTTTGCACTTCTTGTTCATCTCTAAGCAAAAGAAAAGGTGCGGGCAGGGTGCGCACAAGGTCGCCCAGTCATCAAAACATTACCGAGTTCTTCACCCACCACCCACCACAGCCGGCCCAAGTCAGTGATAGTGATAGTGAGGATATGGACTTTCAGGGGTTTGACAGAGGCCCTGCAAGCCTCTGTGGTGGATAGTGATATAATTGATACAAGTGATACAGATGAGGACCAATAATTATCTGCCATCTGCCTCAGAACCAACCTCCCATCCCCATGTGCCCAGCCATCTATTCTACTAACGTAAGTGTTAAAAAACCTAATATTATTGATATGTCTCTTAATTATTAATTGTGTGTGCATACCATCATAAAATCAAGATGTTATTTTGACTACAAGGTACGTATTGTGTCGGAAAAAGTTGAGTTTGGGGGTCGGCCCAGTCTCTATTTCAATTAATCCCATATGTTCTGTTATTTCATTTACGCGTTTCTCGTTTTACGCGGTACTCCACGGGTTCAACTGACTGCGTAAATGAAGACCCAACTGTATATAAATATAGAAACACTTCTTATACAGTGGATAATGAAGTGAGGTTTAGGAAGATTTTAACCAAACAGGGCATTGCACAGGGCAAGTTGTAAGAGACAGTAAAATAAAGACAAAAAGTGAACAGTTGTGGTGACAGCAAACTAATGATCACACATAACCTGCCAAATGTGATGACCTCATACAAAAGATGATTCTTATACTAACATTAGTACAGTATACCAACCTAAAATAATACTAATAATATATGTATAGTCATACTTCACACAGAAAACCAGACAATCAGGATCACTGACCTGGAGTCTGCCCACATTTGGCTGTGACTGAGCATACATCTGGTGCTGGAGGCGCATGGCAGCTGCTCGATCAGCCTCCTCCTGCGTCTGAATCTGGGTTGGTGCCACACGTAGGAAGTCATTAGGAAGGGTTCCTAACATCACCTGTAAAATGGGGTATCATAAATTTATGGATAATGTACAGAACTTTCCTGACTCCTACAGTTGAAATAAACCTGACTTAAGTCTTTGACAGAAAAAAGATAAATTGTCAATAATCATGTTTTATGTCCAAATGACATAAAACACTAGTCCACTTATGAGATGATGAAAAAGTGCAACCAGTGTTGATACTTACTGTACTTCTTAATGGTGTCGAACGATGATCTATATAGTATCGTCTTCCTCGATACATATCACAAGGGAATGGAATTGGGATAAAGAATGGAAAAAACATTGACCTAAGTGTCCTGTGTAAAATAAGAAAATGTAACAACGTTTACTTTCAAATCAACAAAGATACATCAGACTGCATCATATATGTAAAACAGTATCTGACCCTCATTTCCAATATTCTGTAATTCATCTTTTTCACATACTGTAGTTACCCAAATTTATACACTAAATTAAAAGGTGCCATCCGTTAAGTTCTCCAGTGACAGTTCAATGGCTGCTGTTAGACTATGATGCTAAGGGATGAATTAAAGATGACGTGAACTGGCCAAACCTATCTTAAACCGATAACCTGATGTTTTGTCCCCCTCCAGTTCTATCAACTGAAGTTTAACCACCCTTATGTTAACCTAATCTCCCTGGTAGCATTAGGGTGGTTAATCTTCAGATGAAATAAGCTGTTTACCTGAGCCACAGGATGCATCATCATCAAGATCATTGTCCAAATTTTTCAAAGACATTAAGAATTATTTTAGGTTACGATTAGGTTCATGTGGGCATATGACAGACAGCAAAACCTCATAATTATGGGAGACAGTTTGCTGACAGATTGTTGGTGCTCACTGGTGTTATCATTTGTCACATACTGTACAAGGTGGTGTTATTAAAGTGAGCATGTGACAGTGGCATCTGTTAGTGATATTTACGGGAAAACATAGGGACAAAAACCTGAATGGGAAAAGCGTTATTCCTCCACCTGACTGGCTTTAAGTTTCGGGGTATGAAATAAATTTTCTTCAATAGATATTTCTCCTTAGGTGGCTGAATAACCTGGATGACTGTCCTTAAATCTAATCACCATTTATTCATGTTGAGAACCGAACAAACCTAACCTAACCTCATAGTCTCTGAATAAGTTTGAGTTCGGTAAATATAGTTGGGTTAGGTTATGTCTATTCAATTTGATTTTCCCCTATTGAAAGAAGTCATCTTCAAATTCTCTCAAAGAAAATCACAGAAATACCATGATGGGTGATCATGGCGAAGAACAACTTTTTTCTACACAAGTTTCTACTCTAGTGGTTCAGGTGCACAAACAGTAAAGTATTGGTAGTGAGTTTCTTAACATCATTCAGCATATCTTTCTTTATTGATCAACCAACTGACAGTTTGGTATACAAGTGCTTCGCCTCTCACAAGGAAACAGCCTGGAGCCACCATTAAACTTTGTTGTTTATTCACAATTACTTTCATCATGAATAACAAAAAGCACATAAAAGGATTGTAACATAAAAGTCGTTTGACGATCTTATCAGGCACCAAACTGTTCATAATTTCCTCAAGTGCTATGACAGAGACAAAAGACGATAAAATAAAAGTCAATTATCCAACAACATATTTTCTTCATTATGACACCAAATTAAGTGATAGTCGTACACACACACTGAGAGAAATACAGTCAAGGCCGTAGGACACACTGAGGTTGTACTACGACTTTAAATGAGCGACACCTGGCAGTGACTCAGCCCCGTGACGCTGATAGTGACGACACAAATATGTAACCCAAGACAATTATGTGGTTATAAACGATATTTATGTACCGTCTGTGTTTTAAATTGAAATGCAAGGTTAAGTGCTTGTTACTTCTTAATTAATTGCCGTGCATTATATTTCCTACCGTGTGTGAGTAAGCCATACCTGTTTCCTCCGCTGCTCGCATTTATCGCCTGCCGTCGACGATGCCATTTTGATTGTAAACAGACAACATTCAAGAAGCCTTAAAGTGATCTATTAATTTATTACATTATTTTATTTGATCAAGAATACAGAATATTTGATTCTTAAGACATTTAAGCCAGTAAAAATATTCTGAATCAATCAACAAACAAATAATTATATAAATTTAAATCAATACTTGAATGTTTGAACTTAGGTGTGCCACATTTCTTAAGGTTTCTTAAGGCGTTAGGAATTTCTTTTGAAACTAATAAGGCTTCTTTCTCCATCTGTATTTGTGTTTTATATCTATTTACTGCTCAGCAGATGACCAGAAATTCCCAATACAATTTAATAAATATCTTAATACTATTTTTTTTTATACGGGGAATTGCCCACCCGGGCACAGGTCATCGACCCACAACGGGGCCCGGGGGCGAGACAATAAGTTAGGGTGCTGACTAATACTTTACTACTTCCCCATTGTTCTCATTTCATGTTACGAACTCAACATTTCAGGGCCGATCCGGGGGGTCCGGCCCCCCTTTTATCAGAAAATCCCAACACTTTTCCTGAAGTACAGTATTATACTCGGGCGTTTTTATATCGTAAACATTAGTTACTATTGACCTTAAAATTCTCATGATATTGGTCAGATTTTAAAAATTTTCTGGGGGGCTTACAGTGCCCCCAACTGGATGGGCTCACTGTGCTCGCCATTTTCTGCCCTTGCATTTGCAACTTTGCTTATAACGAACATGTTAAGATGGGAGCAAGCAATTCCTACAATAAATGACGAGGCGACATCTTGATACACGTTGAGGAAGAGGCTATAGGTTTGGAGATTTTTCCAAGGCTGAGACATTGTAGGTAGAGGATGTAGCCATCTATAGAATCCATAAATCCTGACAAATGATTTGTAGTGTGTTGGGAATAACCAAAATATTACCCTATACTGTATAACTTATTACTCAATTGGAACCCACAAGACTAAGTAGGTAATATTATATACCTGTACGACCAACTTAAGCAATAACAGTTTGACCTTCACTCTACTGTACTACCAAAATCATATGGTTTCTGTGTGGGTCAGTATATTAGAGCATTTTTTCCTTTACAGGTGTATAAATGAATGCAAGTTAATGTTAATATAAGGTGAGAAAAACAAAATCATACAAAAGTACACAGTCTATTTACATATTATACAAATTACAAGGAAAGTTGTAACACACAAATTCATCAAAATCTGACATCATAAATAGTACAATATTTAAAAAAGAAATGAGTGCACAACAGATTACATTCCACATTAGACATGCAGTTTGTACTGCTGTCCAACTTTTACAGTAATACAAATGTCATTAACAATTTTTCTTACACCTGTTTCATGGACTCACAGAAATCTGCCCAGTCTGAATCCTGAACTTTGTATGATTTACCGAGCTCCACTAATAACACTCCAATAACAGGATATTTACAAGATGATAACCTTTAATACTTGTGATGTAAAAGATCCCTCATCTACCACCAACACATCTTAAACAGGCAGCAGGAGACGTCACCAAACCAACTGGATACAGTATTACTCAGTTACTGTAACAGAATTACACACACCACTAATCAGTACACAATTCCTACTTGTTTCCTTATCCATCCAAACCAGGAAAAACTATTTCACTACAATTAGTGTATTAAATTATATGCACCAGCTTAAAGAATGTGGAACAAACTATCACACCAATAGCCAATGCATTAGGGAGTATCTTCACTATGAAGAACACATGTCTATGCTGGTTCAAGGCATCAAAATACCTTTAAAGGCTTTGGCTAGTGATGCCAAAGCTATATACGTTATTTACAATCTGGATACAGGCGCCAAATGTATCAACTGTTACCTACATATCTGACAGGGCCAAAGACATATTCAAGAGATCCAAAATGTACTTATCATAATCTGGAGTAAAAACAACTTACTCATTTACATTTGTACTTCGATCTATTTAAAAGGTTTCTTCATAGTACAAACCTTTATTATTAGCAACAAATGTGAACCAATTCCTTTTACATCAAACATCTTATGTGAACATTAATGGAGTGTTTAGTCTCCTGAATATGTTTTTATTGTGGAGAAATTGTTGCAAAGGCCTAAAAACCTGCATAAGGAAGATCTGTCTAAACTGTATAGCACAGCAGTCTTTCACTTTCAAGATCTTCATATAAATCTGACATTAAATAAGACTTTTAGAAAATATATGTATGTATATAATATATATACAAATATAGGAGCCATTACAAGAAAGCAAGAGGATGAAAATAATGCAGAAAAATATTACAATATTTCTATATGAATGGGGTGCCATTACACAATATTACTGTATTCAAGAAATTATTATGTTTTCCTATTTACACTAAAATTTTACCGATTACAAAATGTATGAAAATTAATTACAAAACCAGCATAAAATATTCTAAATATTTGTAGGCCGATAGCACGAAAAACAAATCTGACTTATTCCTTTACCAGTGACTCATACATACAGCAATTTCAAGATTAAGTATACTGTACTGTATTTGTATATGCTATAAGATTTTACCTGCAGAACTGAATATTATATCAAATACATTACAGTACTTTGTTCATATACTGTGTGTATATACAGTATATATACAGTACACACACACACACACACACATGCATTGGTATACAGTATAACTGAATACAGATCAAATTTGTTTGTCTTTTCTTTAAAGATAGGAACACTTTTTTACCACATGATTATAAAACTCTTAATTTCAACAAAGAACATCCAACAAAAAATCAAATGGAGACAGCAGTAAGTTCATGTATTATTAATAGTAAATAAGAAATGTTTAAATAATTTTTGATTGATATAAAGTACTTTTGCATAGTAAATATATTTTGTATATAAAAATCATAATTTCTTCTAAACATTAGAGCCAATTTTCAATTACATAAACCATACCAGCAGCTGTACATTTTAATGACATACAGTTCTTTGCAATTATTTTTATGAAAAAGAAAGTAAGAGAAGTATTAATAGTTCATTAGTTGCACTACACAGTATATGAGAAACAAAACAATAAAAATTTCAGATGCTACAGGATCATATGCTGGGTACAGTATAAAGCTGTTCTATTTCCAGCAACATTACACGAGACAATCCCACCCAGTAAATGTAAATTTCAAAAGAATATTGAAGAGATGGTTGTGAATTTCAGCTTTTTCCTGAGTAGAACTAATTAGTGAGCCTTACAAAGGCATGTACAAGTAAACTTAAATGGTGTTATTCATATCTTAGTACAGCATGAGCCAAGTTTCTCTTCATCTACCAAGTACAGTATATTGTGTAGGCAAAAAAGTTTCACACTCAGTGTGGCTGAAGGTTTGATAAGATTACAGGATGGTAAGCATATCTATGTATTTTTTCATGAATGACGAGGCATGCCAAGCCAATAATAAACATTCAGTAACTCACCTTCACATTCTCAAAAGCTGATGACCTATAATGCTAAAGTCTGCAAACTTGGCTTGAGAATTAAATAGTGACGCATAAGGAAAATAGACTGCCTATTACCCGTTTGACCTCAATGTGAGATGCTTATGTTAACAGGGTGATGAAGGACAAAGAACAAAGTACTAGCAAGTCATAGTTAGTGGGGTGTATTGTATAGGTGTGGAATGCAAAAAAAGATACTCGAGAAATATCTAACAAGTTGATCCAAACACAAAATATCCGTAATAGGGTAATGATAATTGGAGTACAAGCTAATATAAAGCAATCCATGCTTTACCCAGCCTTTAGTCACCACTCAATTCCTTCATGCCCCTTTGCTGTCTGAGTTAATTCATCTTCAGTTATACAATCATCAACAAGGTTATATTTTCTCATATCGACATACTTACAACCTAAACATTGCTTGTATCTGCTAATGTACATCTTCCATGTATTACAGTTCTTATACTTCATGGTGCATCAAATAGTCAAACAATAAAAAAACACCACCTTTCGAGCACGGGATCCAATTATCCTTGCACTACTGTATGTTTTTCCTCTTAATATGGCACTGTGTATTACTTTATTACTATATCTTATTTTTACAAAGCTTACACTCTTGATTCCTGCCACTGTGCAACATGTAGAAAAAAGGTTGCAAGAGTGAGGGAAAAAAAAATCAACATATTGCCTGAACTACTAAAAATACAGTACAGTACTGTACTTCTTAGGATCTCGAGTACGGTTATGTTGAAAAAGTCAATTCCAGGTGACAGGATGCAAAATATTCAGTTACGTATATAATTATTGGCAGATATTTTTCCTTCAACTACCAACTATTTACAGGTAAAAAGAAAGAAAGTCAATATATACACAACATATACCAGAAACAAATAACATGCAGCAATAAAACGTCAGCTGACCAACGCGTGTCTTTTATATTTCACTCATCACAATAACAGTGAGTCTTTAGTTGTGAGGAAAAAAATAAAAAATCTTAATTGTAAAACACTCAAAACACATTCAGACAATAATCAGAAACAAATACAAGAGGTTCATTGAGCCACCCAAGTCAGCATGTCACCTTGAGATAACCTATGACCATGTTGGATGCAATTCTAATATGAATGAATAGACAACAGATGGCTGGTGGGCAAAGCAGAGATTTGTGTTTAAACAGAGAAATATGGAATAATGTGAATAGTATAACAGAAATAATTAATTCGAGAAAAGAGTAGTGACATTACCCACAATAATCATACCAGTAGAAAATTCACGGAGGGCCCGGGAAGAAGCGGTGAAGAAGTGAAGAAAGATAAAATTGAGAGTGTCATCATCATCATTATTAGTAAGGTAGTCCACCCGCTTAACTGTTGAACTTTGAACTGCACAAGCAACTAAAATCTCTCCCTATCAGTCATTTTATGAACCTCTCCTCATCTATGTTCATCTGTTCTTATGAATCAATTTTGAGTTGGTGAAGAAGTTATCAGAATGAGGATGATGTGCTCGGATGCTTTCAAAAACATGAGACAAAGTGGGTGATAAAATCCAGTGGTATAGTTAGGCTTGGCTAAAACAGCAGACAACAGGCAGGAAGAGGCACACTGACTAACGAAAGTCCTGTTGTCTTACCTGCCTCTTCATGAACCCAGAGATTCAGAGTCCTGTGAAGTTTCTGAATCTCTGGGTGTAACATAAAAATTAATATTTAAACATTGACAGGTTTAAGCATAATGTAATTGTATGTTTAGTAAAGTAGTTTAAATTACCTGTTAATAGTTACCTACAAGCCATGAATTCTAAGGAGAGGTTAATTTTGGTAAAAGCTTAATGTGTACAGTCAGCAAAGAGTGTGTCATATTGTATACCTAGTTTCCCCAGACTAAACCCCCAGCATCAACCATCAGCAGTGTCCATCCTCCAATAGCCACACAACACCAAGGTCTCTGATCAAGTACGTATGGTACAATGACCTCTATTTAATTGAATATATTGAGAGGCAAGTCAGTTATATCGGGGGACAGTTATATACGATGCCTCCATCTAACGAACTATATAGAGATGAAAGTCCACTTTATCGAGGGTCAGTTAGATGTGAAACCTCTATCTAACGGATTATAGGGAGGTTTCACTGTAAAGGTGTACTAATGCTCCTTGGTCAACAAGTTACAAGGGCAGCTTGCAAGATTCTTAACTCAGCTTCCGGGGCTCTACATGTGGTAGTTCATAAATGCGTACAATAGCTAAACTTTAATTTTTCTCACTAGTTGTACCATTTCCTCCACATTACTGAAGAAAGCAGTAGTTTGGTGCAGTCAATGTAATCGAAAAGTAGGTACTATTGTACTCTGTTAAACTTGAGAAAAAACAACTTCCCTGTACTGTACGTAATGGAAAGCATACTTTGTTGATGCTACAGACTGTGGTCTTTAATGATGACCTCTGTTGTGCATTGAGGTAAACTCATAGGGGACATTATATTTGTAGATTTTACCATTATTTCATCATTTGTCAGGCAATGCGACCACAGCAGTGTGACCAACTCATAGTTCCTGTTTTTTTCTGTAACATTTCAAACATTCTGAGAGATCTCCAAGAAATTTGCTGAAATATTAAAACATCAAATTTTTTAACAACGTAATGTAAAAGTACATGGGGTGGGGGGGAGCCTTAAGACACTGCATAGCAAAACTTGGGACACTTCTGGTCATTAAAGGATACTGCAGACTACAGTATTTACCAGTCTGCTGCATTCATCTTTCAAAATTTGCTGCTATACCTAAATATTTTGGACACACTGGACTAGAGTAATTCACAAAGTATAACTGCAACCCCCCCCCCCCCCTTCTCCCACACACACAAAAAAATGATAGGGTGAATGAAGAGAACTTTAAGAAATGGCAATCCAATATTAATGTTGTTCATAGTCGTTGTATTTTGGCTGAATATTATTGTGTACAGTACAGTGGTCCCTCGGTTAACGAGCACAATCCGTTCCAGCAGGTTGCTAGTTAACCGAAAAACTTTTTAACCGAAACCATTGTTTCAATGGGTTTTTGGGTAATTGGTTCCAGCTCACCGAAAATTGCCTAAATTCAACAAAAAAGGTACAAAAGTACACTTACTTTGAGGTGTGTATGTAGAAGGCTCCTGGATGATGATGATGATGATAGGAATTAGAATGGGGGTGGGGGAGAAGGGAGAAGAGAAGGCATTGGGGTGGAAGAGAAGTCATCCCATGGCACCATTTCACCATTAAATTTTAGTTCTCTTGGTGTAATTCAAGATTATTTTCTTTAAATCAACACTGCACTGCATTATATATTGTCAATATGTAAAATAAATTACAAAATGACCAATAATAATTTGCTTGGAAACACAGAAAAAAAGCTTTTAGTGTAAGAGTCTCAAGCAAGATGTTACCTCCACTGAAAACAGAGAGACTAACGCCTGTCTGGTGTGTTAACAGGCTGGATGGCACGCCAGAAACTAGTTTCTTTACCTTCAATTATGTTCAATAATTGTTAAAATGACTAAAAAAGTTAATATTAAACTTTTAAAATTATTGAATAGTATAAACTTATTGATATTTACTAAAATAGTAAGGAATTTAAGCCCTAAAACCGATTACTGTATTGGCGGACTAATACTACAGCTGGTGGACCGCCAAATGCAAGCGAAAACACGTTGAAGTCGGCTCGTAAAAAACTCGTTAATCGAGGGATTGCTCGTTAACCGAAGTTAAGAATCTTATGGAAGGTAAATCGTTAATCGAAATCTCGTTAACCGAGGGATCACTGTACTGTATTCACATTGCCTTTTTAATTCATAATGTTGGTGGTGCAGTGGTAGTGTGCTTGGCTCTCACTACTGTGTCCCAGGTTTGATCACCATGTTGGATGTGAGATGATGATCTATTGTGAACTTCACTACCAAACATGGCAGGTTTCCTCCTGTACTAACACTGGACAATAAAGGTCAGAACAGAGAACAGACTGATGAGTAAGCTAGTAAGAGATGTAAAAAAAAAAAAATACACTGCTCACGGTGAGTGAATTAAACCAGACTGCAATAATGTGCTTGGACACCCTTTTCAATATGTTACTCATTACCACTACTAAAATAATTCTTCTTTATGTATTCTCACATTTATCACAAGCTTATTGTTTCAATGTTAAAAAGAATGGTAAAAATGGGTGTAGTTGATGGTGGTGGCTAGCGGGTGTAGGGTGATGGGTGGTCGGATGGCTGAGAGGAAGAACATACACACAGCTCTCAATTGTATGTAATATTATATTTCATGTACAGGTATGTATGTATGTATGTAATTTATTTTTTTATCAAGTTTTAAGTGTTTCTGTATGAAAAAAGTCAGCCCAGCTGGAAACATTTCCCTGCCTGAATTTAGCGATTCTTATGGGAAAATTAGTTTAGTTCTGTATATTAAAATTTTTACACACCACAAGAGCCTTTCATGAGTGGAACAAACCCCTGCAATAGATGAGAACTACCTGTCATAATTTCCCTACTATGATATTTAGCATCTTAAACAAATAGCATAGTCCATAGCAGTGAGTTTAGTAAAAAAAAATTCTATAATTCATGCAAACTTTGATATATTCCTCAGCACAATAAAAAAATATAAACAATGACACATTCTCAGTAAAAAAATAAACTACCGGTAATTAAAAAATACAATAAAAAATAGTTCCTCACAATACAGATAAAACACGCAAATAAAATACTGTACAGTTATATTCGTATTATAAAAAAAATTAAAAATGTACTGCACTCATCCTAAGATAAAAGACTTGGCACCAACATGTATTCTTATTAAAACAGTTTACTGACAACTCTCATAGTTCACACAGAAAGTTTTATCAAATTTAATGAATTATACAACGTATTCACTATTTTAGGTAGCTTCCATACACACACTACTTAATTTCAAGCAACTTACATGTTTACATCGTGTCAGTCAGTTTCTATGTAGACTTTGTTTCAGGTAGTTTCCATGCTAACTTTATTTCAGTCAACTTTTTGAGAATTTCATATATTTACATGGCAGCAAATGGTAGGAACGGTTCTATAGACTTTCATGACCTGTAATGAGAGCAGAGTGTAAACCGTATCAGGTGATCTTATAATAGTTTAGCAATTCAGGAAAAAGAGAGGAACAGAGAGCAGACACTAATGGCTTAGAGGTGAGACACTACCATAGAGACTACAGGATAAAGCTCTGTAGCATAGGAATGGTTATGATCAATAGGTCAAAACTGTAAAACTCTTATGTTTCAAGATACAGTACAGTGAAACCTCCATATAATGGACTTATCTTTCCATGTATATACTACTGTATTCTGTTATGTGAGGGGGGGGGGGGGGGTTACATCTAATGGACCCTTGATATAATGGAGTTTTGTCTCTATATAATTCATTAGATGGAGGTTTCACATCTAATGGACCCTTGATATAATGGATTTTCCTCTCCCTATAGTCCATTAAATAGAGTTTTTACTATATGTTTATAAGAAGACTCAAATAATGCTATAGTGTACTGTATACAGTACATGAAATATGAATACAGCACTGCCTAACTTTAGCTGCATTATGGAGTACAGTACTGCATTTTCATCTCCAAATTAACAAATGCGTATAGTGTAAACCAGACAAAAATAAATATGTGAATACCAATTTGTACAACTGAGAAACATCACAATTGACAAGTACATGACGTGTTTGTAGACTCACACACTACTACCAATAACACTGAGTAAAGTGTGAACAATTACTGGATGTCATTGCAGTTCCACTTTCTCAAGTTTTAGTGCATAATATAGGAGGCAACTAACAAGAGTATAATGGAAGAATCACTATTGAAAGCAGAGTACCATTGTTAGGCAATTTATCTGACATATTCAGTTACCATTGGGTTCACCGGTTCTGTCCACCACTCAGATCATGAACCCAGATTGTAATGTAACTGTTATGTAAACATGGAGGGCCCTGCATCGTGAAAATAACAAAAAGGCTCCATTAAGTATTATATATATGAAATACTGTACTGTACTGGCAATATATCCGAACAACATCAAAAAATCTAGCCTTTGAGCTTCTTATGTTACCTAGTTTGTAAAATGATAAAATAGTTTTCAAGGAGTTGAAACAATTTATTCTTTACCTTCGAAGAAAAATAAATAAAAATAGCTACAATGAAGGTACTGTATTCCTTAATAATTGTTGTGGAGTAAAATATATCTAAGACAGCAGCAGGTATTGCAATGGAAGAAGAACCCACAATCTGACAATTTCAGTCATAGAGTGAATATAAAATTCATCTACACTAGTTGATATTAACTTTGTGGCTTCATTAAAAATTTATTTTTTTGTTTGGTACAATATAAAAAAAATAGGTGGGTGGTTGGAGAGAAGATGTCTGAGAAGGAGATGGAATAATGTAGTGAAGGAAATACTGGATGGGAAGAGGATAAGAGATTTAGGAAGTACAGTATTAGTCATTGGAGACATATATGCTGATGAGTGTTGTATGAAGTGCTAAAGGTGTACCAGATGGCTATCCTGAGGCCTTGCTATGAAAAAGGAACAACATAGTAAGACATATCTGGTCAGGCAGCATAAGAGAATAACAGAGACTGAGAGGAGAGCGTGTGTGTTGCTCTTGATTCTGTCCACCATTCGTTGTTGTGGGTGAAGCCTTACAAGTGAAAACACACCAAGAGCTACATGCTAGAAAAATATCTAAAGATCACCCACCAAGCAGACACTGAAGAATAACTCGAGACATTATGAGGAAAACAAAAAGTGATAATGTAATCGTGCACAGTCACTCGGCAGATAAAAGATAAATTATTTTTCCCACTCTAGGGTGAGAAGTGATATAGTTATCCTACACTTGCTTGGGCATTCCACAACTCTACTCTGTGTAATTATATCACAGAGGTAAAGAGGAGTAATCTTTAGGTAGACAATGAGTGACAAGTAACCCAAGTCGGGTATTCTGAGGTACAGTAAAGTGATCTACGGTTAATTCTGCCAAGGACGGTATTGCCCAATTTCAAGCTTAACATCTAAAGTGGATCACAACATAGAAGACTTGTTCGGTTAACCCTTTAAGGGCGGCAGACATCAAATGATGTTTAGGTATTTTGGCCATTGTTTGGGTGTGCTCGTAGCTGTATTGTTGTCTGGTTACTATGACGATGCTGACAGCTCGATCCAGACACCGCCCACCCACCTCCCAATTCAACTCGTGATTTCTCTATGAAATTATTAGTGTTTTCGTATTTACTGACTGATTATGTTTTATACGCAATTTACTCTGTTTTCTACATTGCGAAATATACCCTGTCCTGGACAGACAGTACACGTAAAAATACCCACCGATAAAGGTTTAACTATTGGCTAATGAGAGATTCTGTCTCCAATAATCTTGGTCGTGACATGTCACCTGAGAAAGATTCATAACTAGATGTAATACACTTTTTTTTTTTTAAATAACCTCTATTGCTGTTTTACAATACTGTACTAGGTGGTATACTTGTACACGAGATGTAATAACATACCCTAGGTCTTTACTTGATGAGAATCATTAATTTCTTGGCCAATTTAAACTTTGGTCAGCTTCCACTGCCCAAGCCTGGTAAAATAAATACTACTGTTTAATCTGGATGATAAAATTTTAGATATAAATGGTCGAGTTGGTGAAAATTAACAACAATAGTAATATTAATAATAATACACCTGTAATAATAATAAAAATAATAACAATAAGAAAGAAGTAATTTAATTTTTTTCACAGTTACCATTGAGATATATCTTGTGAGCATCAGATGATCTTTAAGTTTAGTTAACATTCACTAATTTTCTCTGGCAACGGTGTAACAGTAAACACCTAAATCCTAAGCCATCCCTCATGTCTGATCTGAAACTCATTATAATTTTCATTATCCTCTAATTCTTGTACTGTACTTTATCTACCTATACTGTAGTTCTAAATTATATTATCATATATCTATAATGTATAAGTGAATAGGGACAGTGTAGTTTGGTGAAGTGAGAATGAAACAGACGGTGTAGTGAGCTATGTTGTCTGTACGGTCCTTTGGCTGATGTAGACCTGAGGATAATTTTTACAATGCTTTCTATCAATGGTCCTTCCTTAGTCCCAACTCTACATTAAACTTAAGTAGATTAAGTTGTATGCCTATTAATAAAATTTTCCTCGATATAGCTTGTACTAATGAAAAGTGACATGTAATTGGGAATTTTAGGCAAAACTGATATGTTATAGTATATGGCAAGATCAGAAATGAACCGAACATGGAAAAAAAAAATTGGGGCATGTGTTCATGTGTTTGAGTATTCCTGTATGTATGATCGTGTGTGTGTGTGTCTACATTTGTGGAATAGAGCCTTGCAGTTTCTAACTTTAAAATTTAGGACTTAGGCTCACCTAGGATACTTTGGGGCCATAATACAAATACTGTATCTGCTGGCATATAAATCAACCTTGGAAACTTTCTCTTCTCCCGAATATAAAACCTTAAATTCCAGGTCAATTTGAAGGTGAGAGACATCAAAGTTAATGATGATGAACCCTGCCGGAAATATGCCTCTGATGGCATCGTCGGCTATCACTGACCAAATTACCCAAATACCAATCGTTATCATCATCATCTCTGGTATAAATGGTCGCTATTTAGAATCCTCCATTTCTGTATTTACTTTCTATTGATATTATAAGTTCTCCATAAACAGTACTCCAATAGTCTGAACTAATTCTACAACTATTAATTTGAAACCGCCTTTTGTAGTTCATTCTATTCACTTTGGGTGTCATGAGCAATCTTTGAGAGGGTCAGGTTAGTGGAGTGATGATAAGTCAGGATCCTAGCTGTCTGGAGGAGTGGTGATAACTGGGAGGAGCTTTTTAACCCTTTAAGTCCAGAAGGGTTAAGACATCGTCATTAAAGGGTTAAACCATCATCATCATCGGGTTAATCCATCGACATCGAAGGGTTAACACATCACCACCAAAGGGCCAAACCATCGTCGTGAAGGTGTTAAACCATCATCATCAAAGGGTTAAAGAGGCAAGAGAACAGGGACCTGACATAACAGCAGCCTCTGATTGGTTCTAAGGGGAGAGAGAGTTCCTTTATAGCTCATACCACTATACAATACTCTACTGTAGCTTTTTATTATAGTACCAGTATTTATTAAAACGCTGCTTAGGTAGTGTTTGCATTAGTACTGTGCATGAGCTGCGTGACATAGCTGCCAAAGTATTCTGATCTGTGCTACGTGGAATGAACCTGGGTGTCATTACAATTAAGTCTGTAGTGCAATGCAATAAATATATGTACAGTATGTGTATATACCATGACTTTAGTTTTCCTATTTACATTTTGAAAGACTGAATATTAGAAAAAATACATAATGACCACCCCTAATATGACTTCACCAAAAATAGCATTCGTCAGCCTCAGCAAGTCAAAAGTTTGTCAAGTACAGTGTATGTAAATGATAAAATGGAATCATGAACTGAAATAAATGAAACTAGAGTATACTATAGCCTACCATCCAGAGAGCTGGACCATGAAGAAAACAGATGAAGGTGTGGATATACAGAACAAGAAGCCTTCGTCCAGCATGTGCCAAACTAACCTAATTTGAAAAAATAAAATAAAATAAAAATAAATCTCACTGAAATTTAATATTTTTTAATTTATTGATACATCCAAATATGGTGGGAAGGTGGCTGCAGTGCATAGAACCCAATGAAGATGAGAAATACTCCACATATCCATTATTTAGTTATGCTGTGGAATTTGCACGTTAAATGTCTCATATATAGATAACTTATGTGTTTATCATTTAATGTCTTTAGATTTTCCAAATATTCTTTTGTTTACTTATCTGACAAAATTTTTTTCAAGTTTTGTCTCATCCCAAAATGTGTTAACTTGGCGTTGGTGCATCAATGACCGACTCCACATCCAGCAGCCGGAAAGAGGGACATGGGGTCTTTGCTGCTATGACATACTAATCATAATCTTAATATTATGGATTTTTCAAAGGTAATTAATAAGTGAAACTTATATATAACGGACTTCTCTCTCCATAGAATGTGTTAGATGGGGGTGGGGGGGTCATATCTTACGGATTCTCAATATAACTGACTTTCGTCTCCTTATAATCTGTTAAATACAGTACTAGATGTTTCACTGTAACATTATCTAAATCCAGTCTTTTACAAGTTTTCTTCATGCATTACCATAAAAAAATTAAATAAATGTCATACATACCAAGATATTTCGAACTTATGTTAGAAAAATATATAATTAGAGGACCAGCATCTTTTTTTTTATAGCAAACATGATGCTGGTTGACTCATAAGTACAATCAACACAAACTAAGCCAATTTTGTGAAGTATCAATTGGTAAAGCAGTGAAGTTCTAGTGAGTGTGTTGATACTTGTTCAGTGGTATAGTTTATGTCAATTTCCTGATGAATCAAACTGCACAGGTTTGCCCCAAAAAAAAATTATCTACAGGTGTATAACTTTTATTTTTTTTCGAGCAAATAAAAAAAAGCACACGCACACATAATACTCCATGAAAAAAAATCCAGATCCTCTATTCTTATAATAATCAATCCAGTTTAGCAGTAATTTACTGGGGAACTTAAGCTCTATTTAACAGTTCCAATTAAGTGTTATTTTCTTGCCGTACTTTTTTTATGTTTTTGTCGCTCATTCAGATCAGGTGCTGTGGAAAGGTCTATAAGCCTCAATGGGTATCTCAAGACATGTATGGGATATGGGCAGCTGAGGTACTATCAGTTCCCATGCACCTTACTGTGTCACTATGCTTTATGGAACCCCCCCCCCCCCATACACACCTGCCTTGACCACCAGAGGCAGTGTCTAAGTTGACCAGCGGGTGAGTCTTGATTGTTTGGCATTTTTTTATTATTTGCTCACTATGATTACCCAATTATACTGAAGTTCTACTCTGTGTGTGTGTGTGTGTGGTATATTTTATTAGGACATAATGATATATATTGAGGTTGTCCCAAGGTTTGATTCCTGGTGTAGGGAGGATTGGTAGAGTGCTTGTTGCTATGAAGTACAGTACAATATGAGGGTTAGATGGATGTTAGTATATGGTATTAACACTTTTTATCAGCTTGAGGATATTGTATACACCACCAGTACTATACAATGGCCAGCTGTCAGGTGTCCTTTAGTTTATGACCAAGTGTTTTATGTCACGCCTGAATTTCCAAGCAATATCTCAATCAGAATATCTACAATTTACATTACACATACAGTACAGTACAATACTTTAAAAACACAATTCTTTATCCTGTCATAAGAAGGCTCATCTTATCAACTTTCTCAGGAATTTTTTTTTCAAATATTGCATGAAGACAGATGTGTCACAGTTATTGTAAGTTCTACTATTCTAATTCATAATTTTTTTTTCCATTACAGTAATTTCACTTTTTTGAAAACAGTTGTCTGGGAGCCCAGAAAACTGCCATTAAAAAAATAATCAACAAACCACTGTTTTGAATAATCTGTTGCACATACTTTTGTTGTAAAAGCTATCAGCTGGATTTATGTGTGGCAGTGCTTGCTTTGTGATTCTGCAACCTCATTTGAAGTGAAAAGTGCCCAAGGTTCATATTAAAAATTCATGATATCTTTATAATTCAGTACTAAAAATCCATCATCAAATTTTCACTGTTTAGTTACACAAAGGTTTGCTTTAATTATTAAATATTGCAGCATGTACCAGCCTCTGCCCCTACTCACAGGCCAAGTCAACCTTCCTTACTTATTTACTGAAGTATATTCTGTGTCGGGTCTCATTAGACAACAATCAGTAATGGTGCTACTCCATACGCTCAGGTAACAGAAACTACAGTTCACACTTTAATCTGACCAGTGCTTCTCCAGTAGACTCTTGAAGCTTTATATTGTTAATGGTCCCTAGTGGTTCCTACGACACGATACTTTTCATTCATCATGTATAAATGTGAAACTTAAAACTCATGATATGTTTAAAATACAGAACATTTAGTCATCTAATTTTCACGATTAATTTAAATAAAGATTTCATGATTTAATTAAATAGTTACATTTTCGTTATACTGTACAACAATGCGGTGTACCCCAACCTCCATAGGCCAGCAACATCCTCTGTTTCTTTGTTGCATTACTGATAAAAGAGCCAAGCTGAACATACTGACATGTCAACCTAACTGGAACCCTTTTGGACACGTGGTCAAGGCAGAGGCTGGCTGGCTGCCTTCTTAGCTTGTCAGTGCTGTGTTTCAGAAATTGTAAACGTTCAATTTAGCAATGCACACCTGCTGATAATAATTACCTTAAAAATTCACACAGTATTCCCTGTTACTTATAAAGAGAAAATCACCTTGCAGCAGCACTTTGTAAGCCTGTTTCATCTTATTTTCATGTTTTGTCTTTCTAAACGGTTTTGTTAAGGTATTTTTTATGAAAAGTAATAACCAATACTGTGTATGACTTATGTAAGAAAACTCATTTCATAGCTCTGCAGCCCTACACTGAACTGTAATTTATCTTGGGATCTTTAAGAGAGAAATGCTTCACGGATTCATGGAGAAAAGGCAGAGAGAGAGGAATGACTTTGTTCAGACAACCAGAAAATTCATAAGTCAAGAATGCTCTAATTCCAAACATTTTCAAATTTCTGAGATTGTACTGTAAAAGTGCTGAGCATATTTGTTATTTTATGTTCTACTGCTGCATCCTGTATACCAGACAGTACGGAGATGGATAATAAGATAGAAATTGGGGAAGAAGATTTTTCTAATGCCATTGCCAACTATGACAATGAAAACTGTACTGTACCTGACTTAAAACAGTACACCAAAATTCAGAACTTTTCCCTTTCAACATTGGACTATCAATCTTTTTTTAATTTTGAAAAAATATAAAAAACTTTTTAGATGCAGTAAATTAACAAGGTTTTGATAAAAATTGGCAGATAGCATCAAGTCTAATTCTGGGTGGATTAGATTCTAAAATTTTCATTAAAAAAGACTAAACTTTGTCAGTTATTTACAAATATATTATAATTCATTAAACATAACATTTAGAATAAGAGGTATTGCACTCTGAAAATGAGTGCAGCAAAATATTGTAATTTCACATCACTGAAGTTCACAACAAATCATACATGTCAAAGGATACTTTTGAATTGTCAGAAAATAAATTACCATTAACGTATCACCGGTTCACGCTCTCCTGTGGAAGATGATGCCCCGTGTGTTGCCTCATAGTAGTCCTTTTTAATTAAGTGTGCCCTTACACTGTGCAGCACCACATAAACACACAATCTTCTCTTCTTCTATTGGGAATTTGTAATCGTATGTTATTTCTTCACCACACGCAATTGGCTGCTTGGAATATATTACAATCTTTTTCTGGGTTTCTACTGATATAATTTTTGCATAGCAGTTTGGCTGAAATAGTAAAGGTAAGGATTAGTAAATATGAACATGAGAGATCCTTTATACTACACAAGAAAAGCCCCTTTAATGGTCTACTTATTCATGTCA
The DNA here is from genome assembly GCA_958450375.1 of Homarus gammarus. NCBI lineage: Eukaryota > Metazoa > Arthropoda > Malacostraca > Decapoda > Nephropidae > Homarus > Homarus gammarus. Next base: position 803,967 of record CAUDMG010003231.1, read on the forward strand.
GTTTTAAAATAATAACAGGTTGAACCTCCTGGTCAGCCACCATGTACAGTACAAACTGGAAGGGTACATACCTGTACTGTACATTTACATACTTATAGTACTGTACTGTATACTGTATGTGCTCATATTAGAGTAAAGGAATACAGGTAGATATTGTACATTTATTAAATAATGATTGATAATTTCTATACTGTAATGAAATTCTATGAGAAAAAACAAAAACCAAAAAAACAATGCTATACCTGGGAGATCAAATAATGTACAAATGATGATAAATTCCATTTTTTTCTACAATGATTCTGTGAATGATTTTTAGCAGCAGTTAGGTATTCTCAAAAATAATAAGACATCATGATCTCTGATCAGTAAAGCACACTGCTACATATTGGCTAACCATGACCCCCAACCCCACCTCACTTTAAGGACATTCACTGTTGTTCTCTCTTTATTTTGATCTCTTCCTCTTTTTATCTCTATCTCTTCATCTGTCTATTTCCTTTACTTGTACCTCTAACAACTAGAAAAAAAAAAAGAAACAAACTTACATTACAGGAGTGGTTAATAAAGCGGGCTAGATTGCCACACTTTGTAGCATCAATGATAGTTTCCATATCGATACGGAAGAGGTAGGACGATCCGATGCCAATTTTTTCGTATTGAATTTCTCTCAGATCTGCAATTATGGATCGTATACTCTGGCCGACGTACTCAATAACCATTTCGTCCGATCCTATTGCTTCCATCGCGAACAGTCCCCAGTCATGAATGCGTGATTTGCCGAATCTCAGGAGTTTCTTACGGAACTGGGGGAGAAATAATACATCTCAGGCATGGGTCAAGAAAAAAAAATACTTCATACAACAAATAGTTTAGAGATAACTGAACTATTTATCACTGACTGTAAATAATAACACTTAGCCATCACATAGAAGAAAGATGTCACTCAGTCTTAAATGCGCATAGAATAATGATCCAACTGAATACCGTACAAATTCACAAAATAAAACGATAAGAAAAACAAAAACAATTTTCCTTACTTTGAGCTGATTAAATTTGAGCAAATCAGAGTCTGTTTCATTGCCAAACGCTGTGAGTAGTCTTCTCTGGAAGGACCGCACTTCTCTGCTAACAGCCATCTGTGTGAGCTTGGCTTTACTGGATTCCAATACGGCAAGACTCTGCTGTTGTGGATCCTCCGCTGCCCTCGCTGCATGGTCTTGATGGAATGTAAACTGAAAAGAAAACATCTTTGTTAAGTCCAGGAAAAATACTTAGGAGTAAACAGTGAAACCTCCATTGAACAGACTATAAGGAAAGGAAAGTCCGTTATATTGAGGCTCTGTTCGGTGAAACCCCCAATTAAAGGATTATAAGGATATTGAAGCCCATTATATGGAGGTCTCACTGTATATTCCTATTTGAATCAAAATGAACATTATTGACAAGAATTCAAACTCCTGAATGAGTCGCTGGTTCCCTGATATCTAAATATTTAATTTTTTCTTTTAAATACAATTTATCCTTTGTTACAGAACACAAACAGGCTATATGTAATCCCTGGAAATGTAGTCAAAACCCTGACTCACTTAGGGTACACAGCATTACAAGAAATCAATGAAATACACATGAATTCCACAATACTGTATCTTCACCAGTCAAGAGTAACAATAACAGAGAAGCCAGAAGGAACATAAGAGCATTAATGTTCTTGTCATTACCGAACTATCAATAAAAAAAGGGGGAGGGGGTGTTCAACAGCGTCCCACAGCTCCTTGCGTGTTCTATTTACAAGATTTTTAATGTAGTTTAAATAAAAAAGAGAATTAAGAATGATTTGGATAGGTCCTATAAGTGGGAGTCATGCTTATATGATGGCCAAAATACCATGTACAGTATTAGTCTATACCATAAGAGTATAAAATGTTTGGGAAAGACTCATGAGTATTTATGTAACTACAGTATAATAAATTGCTTATAATATAAAATAAGACACTAACCTTATGTTTCTGTTTCTGTTTGGAGTCAACTTTGTAGATGCCTTCAGTACGAGCACAACCAGTTTTATGTATGGGAAGATCATCCATTCTACGCTTTTTTCTAGGTGGGAGTGGGATGTCCGTAGGTGGATGGTCAACCCAGTGAGTGTCATTCAGCCAATAGGACTGACTATCATCTGCCAGCATTCCTTCATAACTTCTTTTGAGAAGTTCAATATCTTCCTGATCAATGCCTGCATAAAGAAAAGAAATCATTGTAATTTGTTGCCTAATGCATATCATTGAAATAATACTTTCAAGATTGAGGGTAGCCTTCCATTAAGCCAACATATAGGGGAATTTATTAAAGGAATTGAAGCTGCTGTTAAATAAATATCAAAGGGTAAGTGAGGAGAAGAGGAACCTTACCAGCAATAGGCCAGACACAAAATATATTAAATGGCATCTTCAATCACTGCTGGGTTGAGAGACAAATGGCATAAAAAAATTTCTAAACTGAACCCAAGACGATTAAAATCTCTTGTAGTGAGGCTCTCTGAATATTGAACTGCAAAGAACTTCATTCTACAGTACACCCTCACTACTTACAGTTCTATCATTCATGGTCTTGATGACTGGCGGGGAATTTTTTGTAGCACAATTTGTGATTCTCAGCCATATCACCACATCCAGCACGACGAGTATGTCACATCTTTTGGTCAAACTAAGTTCCCTGTGTTTTTATGTCCCATTTGGTTTACCCCTTTGTTTTTGGTACAATGGAGAGCCATGGAAACAGGAGACGTGCACTAACTTTTGCTATGACTCCTAAGATGATGATGATGAAGAACAAGTATGCCACAAGAGAGCTGATGATTGTTCTCAAGAAGAGGTTGACTGGCACAGCAAGGGGTGGAGGGTTTGCTTGTACATGAGACAGCATACTGGCGAGCGTTAATTTTACAAAAGATAGTTTTAGATTTTATTATAAGAGAGATCATGTAAAGAACGTGAGGAACAGTGTGATGTATATGTACCCTTGGTGACTAGTAGTTAGCGGTGGCGGAACCAATCCTGCTCTTCCCTTGGACTTAATTAAATGAAGTTTGCAAGATCTCTAGGTGTCTAACCCCAAGACTTCTAGAATTTACATAAAAACTGTGTAGCAGCAAGTATACCAAAGAAATCAAAAGCATGTGTCATATGGGTCATCTCCATGAATTTTGGTTAAGATTTACTAAACAGAATTGAAGTTACAAGATGAAAAGTTGCATGATGGAATGGCATACTGAAACAAGTGTAAAGAATGACAGGAAATCAAAGCATAAATGCAATGTCCTTCAATTTTTGTCATCTGATGACGTTACCATAAAAATTCATTTCTCTTGTTGTATACAATTGCCACCTTACCTCGAATGAGAAAAGAGTAGAGAACATTGTATTCTTCCATCTGGTTGCGTGGCTTGAAGCTGGGCAAAGCAGTTGATTTGGACAACACCTGAGGTAATGCTTTTCTTTTGTCAAGAGCCTCCTTCTTGTTCTGCAGTTCTCTATTCTCTTTGCCTCGAGGCTTGGGAGTGGTGAACTTTGTGGCTGTCTTAGAAGCTTTACTCTTGTCAGTTTTAGGCGGTGTTCGGGTGCGGGTGTAGTCGTGATCTGAACCTGCCATGATTTTGTGACCCCTCCTCTGTACATCTTCTATAAAGGAATAAATATAAAGGAATAATTAGTAAATACTGCACAGACTAACAGCCTTTGCTCCTGAAAATGATGATGTTTTACTTCTCAGATGTTAATTCAGTCTAACGCTCGGAGTTTTAAACACCCTGTTCCGTTGAAGAGGGTCGTCATGTTTCAACCCGAGTTTTAAAAAAAATGAGTCCTGAAGGATATTGGTAAACTCTATACGGTAATAAAATTAATCACAGTCTGACCAGTTAGGGAAAAAAAGTGCAAATTCTTTTTTTCCTGAAACAAAATAACCTTTTTAAGAAGTATCATCATTATCAGCCTTTCTGAGTATATTTTCCCAAAATATGTAAGGTTACCTGGAGGCAAGAATGAGGCATCTGTTCCATCCTTGGGTGCCCATGGTAAACAGTAGCTGTGTTCCATGAGGACGGGCGATCTCTGCTCCTCCCCGGTGGAGCCAGAAATTCGACTGGAAGCCGAAGAAGATGAAGTGCTGGAGGAGGAGGAGGAAGTAGATCTGACTCTTCCATTAACATCTGCACCAGCTAGGGCCATGAGAGCCTCAGCAGCTTCTGCAGATTCTCCCAAGCCATCGTCCAGATCACTCTTTTCATCAGCTGTGTCAGTCTGCACAGACACAAGATGAAATCCGGTCATTATATATACAGTAACAAGACACTGATCACACAGTCATAGATACTAACTTACGATGCATAAAAAAAAAAATTTATATATCAGGACCAGTGACATTAACAAATTCTATTAACATTTTACCGACAATAACTTCATTAGGTAGAAGAAAGAAAATAGTGGGAGATGCAAATCACAATGAGAGTAAATTACGAGAGAAAAAAACAAAAACTTGACAAACAGGGAGTAGTAAAGGCCATACCTCTGAGCCCGAGTCATGTACATGTAAAGGAATTTCGGGCACTTTTTTAACTGGTTCCACTTCTTTTCTTCTCTCCTTGGGTTTAAGGGTCTTGATTTTTTTCTCCGCCGCTGGGGGTTTAGTCGGCTTTTTAGGTGTGGCAGCGACTGGCTCTGCTTTCTTTGGCAACTTTTTACTCTTGGGTGGAGGAGGAGGTTTCTTTGTTGGAGTAGGAGTTGGTTCTGACACCTGGTGATTATTTGGAAAAACACAGATTACAGTGTGATCGCAGTAGACAGATTACACATAAACTAACTCTCTGGTACTCAACATTCACAACACCGCAATACATAAGGTCCACCCCATCTGTGAGACAAATGTACTACAGTCTTTTTATTTTCAGATCTAACCACCACAATTAAAACTTTCTTAATCCAATTCCCAAAGTTTTTAAAAGAATTTTGATGTGGTGTGTGACCGAAGAAACCTCGTCAATATTCTAAGTGACGTAAATTTACTCCTTTAGTCACAGCACGGAGGCATAATCACAATCTTCCTCAATGATTGTGGTTCTTTTGACTTCTCTAAGAGTTAAGATACACACCTTGGGGGGAGCTGGAGGTGGAGCTGGAGCAGGAGATTCATCCATCCAGGTGTCTTCCAGCTGGTCAGGGAGGAGGTCAGGCAGTGGGGTAGTCGGTCGGTCATGTTCTGGCGTTCGCATGACAGACTCCACTGCTGATCTGACATGAGCATCAAACTCTGCTTCCAAACGACGTAACTCCTGTTCATAATAGAGAGATTTATTATGATGAAAAGTATAAAATTGTTTCCTCTTTATTAAATTCATTTCATTTATAAAGTCTGATGCAGAGAAACACACACACAGTAACAGGGGATAAATAATTCACTCAAGCCTGATTGAAAGCCAATAAAAAATCTGGCTGGATTAAAAGCCATAGTACAACAATTACTGTAGGAATATAAAATAATTTTCTAACACTAAACACAGACCTTAAGCTCCTCCAGTTCCTCCTCCTCCTCTTCACTCTCAGATGACACAGACTCTGACTCCGATGACTCTGAACTTGAAGACGACGAAGACTGCTCCTCCTCTTCCTTCTCCTCTTCCTCATCCGACGACACATCACTTCTGACTATAAACCAAATTATCTTATCAATCATTTCATACTCAGTAATGATTAAAAAAATTACTTTATGTACAATAGAGTTTATATCATTAAGACTTCAATAATTATCTAGATATTCAGTAATTATCTAGATACAGTTGGTTAATTAAATAGAGACAGGTGTTCTATAATTGCCAATTAGTCAATAATAAGATGAATTTTTTTAAGCCCCCTTCCATTCTAGTAATATTTCTCATATGTGTATTATTCTTGTTACATCCAGAGCAAGGAAGCAGTTGCACCCTCACCAATCCAAAGCATTTTGATCATTAACTATTTCTACAGCCCTTTATTATTATTGTTATTTATAATTTTTATTAACTTTTATTAGTATTATTAATATTTTCTTTATCATAATTGTTATTTATTTTCATTGACTTCTATTAATATATTATTCTTATTATTAATATTTTATTATATTTTCGCCCCCCAGGACTTGATGTGGGTCATTATAAAATGACTTGTGCCTGGGTGGGCTAATGACGGTAAAAAAAAAAAAATTACCCGTTACTTTATTTAATTCTATGCTTCAGGGTGGCTAAAATTAAGAACTAAATAGAGGTTAAATTTTTAAGTCCCATTTTCTTGCACACAAACACATCCACACACACAGACACAATTTCTAAGCATCTAACTCAGACCTTGTATGTGAGAAAGGAGATACTGTACGGTAATGGCAGCAGAGAAAGAGAGAGAGAAATTTCTGACCTGAATCATCGGACGACCACTTTTGTTTTCTTTTAACGGAAGAAGGCGACGGTTTATTCTTTAAGGGTACAGGAACAAGATCATCTGGTCCAGAATCAGAATCGGTCTCCTCTTCTACTTTCGGTCTGGATTGTTTACTGTCCTCGTCTGACACAATTCCTCGACTGTCTTCATCCATACAAGGGGGAGAAGGCGGTTTGATTTTACGCTGCAAAAAAAACAATGAAGCATAAAAGAAATGCAATTGTATAAGAAATGAGTTATAAAATTAAATAAATATCATATACTGCATACCCAAAAATATAGTATATGTATATATACTGATATACTGTGTATATATATATATATATATATATATATATATATATATATATATATATATATATATATATATATATATATATATTGCTTTACAACTTTTGAGATATTTCATAGTACTGTACAGTACTGAGTTATCTATAAAAATTGGTTGTGAAAACTTAAGAATGAATGGACAAGAAACACTTACAATTTTTCTAAATGAAGGCAATTTGGGCATGGCAGCTCGGAAACCAAGACCGATGGTGCCCAAGGAATCCAGCCCAAAACCTTCTCGGTTCTCTAATAATGTTGATATCGAGTTTATTTTTTCTATTCGGGCTTGAGGACCGGCCGTTTCTAAATTGGTCTCCTTTGCTTCTGCCTGAGCCTGCAACTAAGAGACGTGATCAACGATGTAAACCGATACAAATGTTATCTAAATTAGCTAAACATTAACACATACCAATATAGATTTATAAATTAGGTACAGGCATCCGTAGGGGTCCCAGTCCCAAGACTTTGAGACGGGTGAAGTTTTTCTGTATAAATTACAAAGACATAGAATTCAGCTTATTTGCATGAGTTTACTAAAAAACAAATACAGTAATGCAGTGTATTTCAAATTACTAAAGTTTTCACCCAATAGCATTAAATGTTTATAAAGCCTTCTAATAACCAACTCAGGCTTACTTAAAAGGTCAAAGGAAGGCACTAGTTTATCCTGAAAATACTATATAGTTTAATTTATGGATAGATGTCTCGGGGGTTAATGCTAACTACTGTTTCCCAGGATAACCATCAACATATTTGAAATTATGAACATACCTTGAATTTTCTCTCCTGTTCGTCCCACCAAGCTTCAAATGTTTTAAAAGCTGTGGCTTCAATCATTCTCTTATTAAAATCTCGTTTAAGAATATTCTTTAGTTCTTCAATAACAGTATCAAGAACCGCACTGAAAAGAAAGAGTAATTTTTAATTTCACTAAAAGATTATTATTATTATAAAAATAAAATAATAATAAACGGTTTATAAATAGAGTTGCAGCCGGTGGCTGAAAATACAGTATACAAACTTACATTTGATTTAGACATAATGATATGCGTTCAATACATTTACAGGGCTGTACAGTACATAAATCAGGAGTTGTACAAAAGAGGTTAACACTGATTATAACTTCAGTATATAGGAACACCTCGGTTGATTTACAAGCAAGATTTACTCCTATCATAATGAAAACAAACCCCAATGATGCAGAAAATAAATATATATAAATCTGTGAATACCAGTACAGTATGTGGTAATAACCATTAATTACTGTATTCACAATTACTGATATAAGACTATGCATCAATGTTCCATGCCTGGGTACTGACCTGATTACAGTGGGTTAGCAGACATGCAGTCAAAAGCAAATATGTTTTTTAATATCTTATTTTCTTATCTAATAACAAAGCAAGTTCGAAAAAGCTTTATTGTCTGCACATATAAACCATTAAGCATTGATGATTTTTTTTATTTAAGCTGGAGTAAGCTGTGTGAAATCCTTGCCATAATGTCATACTGTATACGGTACAGCAGCAAGGGCAAGATTTTACTCTCTCAACTGATGTGGTGTGTTTTGTCAGGCTACAGTTTGTTGCCAGAAATACTTGCAAGTTAGAATGTCAAATTGTAAAACACAAATTAATGGTGCTGGGCAATAACAAAACAGCTGACTACAGTAGGCAGGCAGAAACACTGGCATGAGCTAAACAAATTCAACAAAGCAACATTTATGCATAAAAATACAATACTGGTACATATTGAATAAATAAGAATTTAAAAATCAGCAGAGACGGCAGATAATTTTTTTTTGGGGGGGGCGGGGGGGGGGGGCTCCTCAAAGCGGTGATTTTGTAAGGAATGCACCGATAAACATGACTTGTGATAGGTACTGTACAGTAGTGTGAAAGGTCCCAGTATAATTGGTGTTTTGTGATGTGGTTCAGACCCTCTCTTCCTTAAGTACTTTGTTCCAAGGACCAATGGGGAATTAAATTTCAGGTTCTGGACAATTGCCTTACGAACTGGTGCCTTGATCCCTAACTTATTCGCTAACCAGGATGTTCCAGTACTATGACAAGGTGTTAAAATCTATTGATATTTGTTTTAGTCAGTGTTTTCACAAAGTTAGATTCACACTCATAGACACCTGATATTTGTCCCTCACTGTAAATCTGGAGCAACAAATATAAACAATATACTTGATGTACTGCAAAAGACATCCCTACATGTTCAGACAAAGTTCAAGTTTATTTGGAAGTTACAAGAACGAACAAGGAGTTGGCTTGTTCAAAAAGTCTGCTGACTGAACACTTACAATATGTAGGTAACGTACTCTGCTAATCCAATCACTTTTACTTTCTTACCATTTCATTAATAACCAAATCCCAAGATCTACCAAAATATGAGCCGGATGTGTTCACCCCAGAGTCTAACAGAAGAAATGGCCCTACAACACAAAGTTCTGTGCTTAGCTATCACATGGACACAGACCATGCTATAAAAATGTCAAACATAACAAAAAGAACACTTGGTTGTTCACAAGGTCAGGGCAGAACATCCATGTTGAGTAGAAGATGATTCGAGATCTGAGGTGGGTTGGTCAGTGGTACCGGTATTGTATGCGCTTCGTAGGTGATATCACCAAATGACATTAATGGGTTGAAGCACCTCACATTTTGATTACAACACAGCTCTCAAACCTCCCTCTTTAGAATACCTTTTTATCCCCTGGGACCCTGGTATGAAGATGAAGGATAAACTACCTATTAAATTTATTTGTTCTTTAGATTTATTTGTTAAGATAGTTTTATTCTAAATTAACCTCAACTTTTACCTTAAATCCATTACTCAGATTTTAACCACTGCTGATATTTAAACTAAAGGAAAAATTGGTAGATTGATCCTAAAACCTCTTTTCTTATCTACAGGTACAGTTACATGCCTTCTAAGGAGTCCTGGAGCCCTCAGAAAGGACCTCATAATGTCAGTCTCAGTTAATCTAACAATAATTTGAACTGACCGATTATCCTTCCCTTCCCCGATACCATCAGCCTTAAACATGGGGGACAAGGCATAGCTGTTGTTTGGAAATGCTGAAGATCTATTTAGAGCCATGACCATCCAACTGAACAATATCTTGTGGCAAATGGTTTAGTTACCTGTGAACCTTGGCAAGACTGACCCAACCAGAATGAATCTGAGCAAACCCAAGTCTAGGAGACCATCTATACTTCAGTTCTTACCAACTAGTCACAGAACCAAGGGAGATGGGAGGGATTCTGAGGTGTCCATTCAATAATTAAAAAATTATTAATAAATAAATAAATACAATCAGCACACAAGTTTAACATTCCCCTATCACTTGGTGGCAATACAATACAAAAGTGTCCTCACTACAAAAAACAATTCTAAAGAGATTGCCCATGTTGTTTATAAAGAGGTCAATACTCCTCCCATGAATGGATTCTCCCACACACCAATGGGATATGAGAGGGACACAAAACTTCCTCAAATTAATATGAAGATTCTGTAATTATAGAGGGCACTTGCCTTAAATTACTTACAGAATTACTTTATGTCCCCAAGATGCCTTAAGAACATGAAAGAGGTTAGAAACAAAATACTGTACACTGTTTTAACCATTGAATAACCAGCCTACTCAACACCTCTTCTGAAAAGTTCTAAAGGACTTTGGATTAAGAATTCTATGGTGGGATAAAGTACTGTATCTACCCATCTTCTTCATGACAGAACTCTCTGGATAATCAATCCAAAATTTTGGAAATGGGAAAATCTACCTGCAATCAGGATCAAGCCAATTTTGTATTTTTTGTGAGGAAGAAATACTTTCTATTTTACTTGCAGAGCACAGAAAGAAACAGAAGACTCCAGTTTATTTGTTTTAGAAAAATGGGCCACAATTCAGTATGAAGTTTCACAGCCTAAAGTCACTACCTCATCCATACCACAATGAGGAAATAACCCTGAAATCCCACTTTATACTTCTTGCACATGTTACAGTGCCTCACATTGCTAATACTTATGGCAATATGCTTATAGGTTTATCCCCAAGGTCCCACAAGTCCTCCACTCATGTGACATGGATAGCTTAAAAATCCAGTAAAACTTGAGAAATAGAAAGAGGATATTTGCCAGTTCATCTGCAGACCCTATGAATGGGAAACAGTTCTAATGAAGCAGCTACCTGATGGCTGAAAGGTGTGAGTGTATGTCATGGCACTTGTGTTACAAGACCTAAGCAAGCTAAACAAAAAGAAACTCAAACATAATCATCCTTTAGATCCTAAATACTGTACAGTACTTAATGTTCCCTGAGAAGGAGAAAGGATCCAAGATTGCCTGTTCCATTATCATTATAAAACGGGATTACAGTACATGCATACTGGTGAAACCCACATTGGAATCAGCATCCTAACAACAATGGTTGTGCTTCTTAAAGTTTTTAAAATGTCTACACTAAACTGATAAAATTCAAGCCAGATAAGAAAACATATCTTAAATGGAGTACTCCTACAGACAGGTGACATCAGTCTCCCACATAACAGAAAACCAACTGTCAATAAAGCTTGATGAGCCAGGGTTTGTTATTGCACTTTTAGTTAAATAAGATAATACCAAGTCTGATCTTAAATCATTGTTGACATGCAGGTGTGTGGTAATGAATATATAACTGTAGTATTTCAAACAAATTTCTCAAAATAATAGGCAAGTTAAGGTAACAGCACCAAAAAAATTTAACAATATAAATTCCTAGACATGATAAAGAAAAAAGATGATGAGAGCAACACTTACTTTATAGTTGGGTCGTGATATTCTCCACTCTTGTGAGTAGAATCACCATCTTGAGGTTGTGGGTATCCAGGACCAAAGTAAGGAGGATAAGGACTTTGGCCTGTTAAGGTAGTCCCTGGAGGAGGTTGAGTAATAGTTGAGTAGCCTGGAGGAAGGGCCATGTACCCTGGATTATATCCTGGATACCCAGCAACAAAGTTAGCAGGATAACCAGGGGGTGGCTGCCATGGATACGTAGCTTCCTGTGGTATGGCTGGAGGAGGATACCCAGGTGTGAGGTAAGACTGATACCCAGGTGGTGGTCCATAATGTGAGTAACCCGGAGGAGGAGCAGAAAAAGGGGTGCCTGGGGGAGGTACAGTGGTGCCCGCTGGAGGTATGGGCACGTCTTGATGGAGAATTGGATCCTCCGTCGAACTTAAACTAGATAAACTCATTCTGTCGTCGTCTATACCGTTCACTTGATTTTCTTCCAGCATAGGTTCCGTTTTCACTTCACTTTTTATATCTTTACTTTTATCGCTCACTTTATCTTTCTTTTTTACTTTCTTTTTCTTTAACTTTTTTAACCTCTCCCTATTTTCCTCTCTTTCTCTTCTCTGTGCCTCCATTTTTAGTTCATTTCCCTTTTCATGCCAATAAATGTACTTTTCTTGCGAAATATACGGAGACGGAGGAGTAGATAACGGTTCTAAAACATTTTCAAGTATAGCCCACTTAGATTTACCCTCTCCACCACTAGAGTCTTTCGAGCCCTCCCCAACTTCACTCTCACTACCAGTGTCTGAAGAGGAGTCTGTGTCTGAATTTGAAACACTACTACTAGAGGTTGTTTGAACACTAGATTCCTTGTCTTTAACTTTCTTTTCCTCTTGACTTAATCCTTCCTTTTTCTCCTCCTCTTCGTCACTTCCCAGTCCAAGAGCAAGGAACGGAGGAGCCATGCCACTATCTTTATTTTGCAGTAGCATAGCAATTCTTGTATCCAAGTCCAAGTTAGATTTATCTTCCTCCTCCTCAGACTCATGTTTAGGTTTACAGTTAATGGCAGCCTCAATCGTATCAAGCCTCTCCTCAAGTTTTGGTCGAGCAGGAGTAGCCTTGTTTTCAAAAGGACTGTCGTTGTGGGAATTACGCTGGTATTCAAGAGAATGGTACCGAGAAGCATCCCACGAGTGGTGTGAATTGGTCGTGAGATGGTCGGCAGCCGCGTGAGTAGGAACATGAGTAGAGGGATGGGCAACCCAAGTCTGTGGAGGAGGGGCAGCAGCAGCAGCAGTGCTTCCAGTGTTCCAGTGATGACCAGCTGTAACATTTGTAGGAAACCTGCAAAACAAGAGTTCATTAATTTATACATTCACCACAATCTTCGTCTCCATAGTTCCTATCCATTATTCTTTCTATTTAATTCTGTTATACTCTCTTTCATACTAATTAATTCACTCCTACATAAAAGCCTTACAAACAGCCATGTAAACCTTCTACTTATTTTTAAACTGATAATATCTTTCAAATCAACTGTGTGTGTGTGTGTGTGTTTGTTTTACTGTCAATCCTTTTCCTGTTTACTCCAGTGTAGCCAGAAAGGAGAGAAAATACCCACACCCATTCTCTGTTTATTCACTGTCACCTATTCATTTTCACTTTTGTTATAGATGTGTTCTTCTATGGTATCCCCACCCCCAACAAGGTCCAAAATCTGGTTAACTGGGATTACTTTGACACAAGCCGGTACCACCCATCAGCAGCAAGTTCCTTCCCCACAAATCACACAATGCTATGCTCTCCATTCATTCACAAAAAAAAAAGAAAAGAAACGTAGGATTGACAAATATAAATGTAGTTTTCTGATTATCCCAAGAAAATAAATAAAAAAGCGTAAATAAATACATAAATTATTACCACCTTACCATAACTATGGTATATCACTTGTATCTAATATAAGCTGCATACATACAGCATTACCAGTAGCTGCACACCTTAATTAATCACATTTTCAAGTGAGGACAGACTTACGTTCCTCTGTACTCTTGGTATGAGTAGCCCTGATAATGGTGATACTGTTCATAACTGGTGAAGTTCTGTTGCTGGTACGCATACTGTGGTGGTCTCTGTTCCTGGTAGTAGGAGGTGGGCACAGTTGAACTGACTGATGTGGAGGGCGGCTGGACAACACTACAGCTTGGCTTTCTACTCTCTTCATATCTGAATAAGAAGAATCACAACAGAAAAATAATGTGATGGTTACTTATTCTTCCAAAGTTATATATATACAGGTACTCCTCGACTTACGACCGCCCGGACATACGACCGCCGCAGTCATATAAAATATTTTTCAAATTACGTATTTTCTAGTACCGAAACGTTTCCGTCCCGTACGCCAGCATGGGCTGGGCAGCCTCGTGGTGCACAGCATCCATGCCGTAGCCCGCTCAGTTGGTGTTTGGCCGTCGTTGTTGTTAGTGATCGCGCTGTGTACTGACAAAATTTTAGTTTCTAATTCCCTTTAAAATGGCTGGCAACCATAAAAGTGATAGTTCTCGTGGTGCTGATAAGAAAAGGAGACAGTCAATTACTTTTGAGATGAAAATGAAAATAATAATGCAATATGAAAATAGAAAAATGGTAGCAACCATTTCACGTGACCTTGGCTTCTCTCACTCGACGATATCAACAATTTTGAAGGACAAGGCAGAGGCATTTCCTACGATTAATAAGGGGATGCAAATCTTTGAAAAAATGGATCAAAATGTTGAGCGTTTTGCAAAAGTTGACAGACTGACCCAAGATGCACTTGCTTGCTCCAGGGAGATTTACAATGAAAAGAAAAGGCAAACTATGCAGTCTAAATTGGACATATATTTTAAGAAGTCCCCCACTGCTGTCTCCTCATGCCCCACCACTGCTGCCTCTTCACTCCCTAAAGATGATCCAACACCTTCAACAAGCAAGTATGTTAGCCTGTCTGAAGAAGGCAAAATTGATGACCCACCCAGCCCTGTCTCCTCCTCTGCTGCATCCAATTAATGTTGTCTCCATGTTTAATTAAAAAATTATTAAGGCCCTGTATGCATTCAGCTGACTACATTTAAGGTAAATGCACAGTAACACTTTATTCATTTTTCATTATTGATTACTTTTCCTGTACCGTATTTCATTTTAGATTTTCTATGTACTATTTTTGCCTTTTCGACTTACGACCTGGTTGTCGGTCCGGAACCCCGCCATAAGTCAAGGAGAGAATGTAGTATATATATACATATTATATATACACAGACCAAGCACTACCGTCACCTCAAACTAAAACCATCTGAGGTGTTTAAAAATGCAGCTTCTTACTACTTAACTCTCACATCCTTAAACAACAAAATTTTCATATTAAACTGTACTATATGGAATTAATCAAGAGCATTCTGTATTTTATCTCCCTTGTGTGTGTAGTTTGAATACAGTAATGTACTTGTATATTCAGACGCCATCAATAGTGTAAGGAGTGTACTCTACATAACCATCTCTCCCTCACCTCACTGCCTTATGTTATCTGTCACCCTTTGGTAGACACAGCCCCACAATAACTTACTACAAACGTCTATACAGATAAGATTCGAGTGAAATCATCTCGGGTGAACCAATGTACGTTCTGTGTAGGTTAGTAAGAGAGAAAAGAGCCCATAAAGAACCTAAACAGGAATTGAAAAGACCCCTTACCCTCTAACACACATTTTGCTCTCCTTCAAGCTTAAAGCCACTAAAAACCTCATCCAGTCTGACACTTAAATTAATGAAAGGTATGAGACAGGGTTTTCTTTTCCCTGTTCTGGTTAGAGTCTCACCACATAAAGTTCAGTAACAGGTTTCAGACAGACCCCAAGAAGGACAGGATACCATTCCTGTTAGGTCAAAACTACATTATGAACCTCCAGCAAATTGGGAAAATCTAGGTTCTTCACATTATACAGTGTTCTCACCTGTTACGATCAAATTCTTTCTCAGTATTGCGCCTCTCTCTTTCTCTGCTGGACTGACTGTCATCATCTGAGGCTGGAGGTGGGGGCTTGGCAGGTGGTGGTGGTCTTTTCTTAGCTTCTTTAGCTTCCTCCTCTCTCTTTGCCTCTTCCTCCAACAACTGTCCAACTTCCTCAACTCGCTTTTTACACTCCTCTCCTGTGGTGTATAAATCCAGTTTTTACTCTTGGGGATAAAGATGGTACTATATATACAGGACAAAAAGGAAACATATTTCAATCATCACTTATGAGTGAAACTAAACTAAATAATGAAGAACTGATGCATGAAATCCCATTTTTTTTTTTTGCCAAGGGAAAGGAACAAGTAGTCCATTAGATCTTAGCCATTAACTCACCCCCAGACAGAGCCTGTCTTTTCCAGAGGGCCTTGACATGTTTAATGGAAGGCTAAATCATCCAGACGGCCATTGTTCTTTGCTCCAAGCAGCCTTATTACCCAATCGTTGATTCATCCCATTTGATCTATCAACAAACTGAAGTCTGGAAAATCAACTGAATCCCCCAAAGGAATCCTTGCAAAGGGGTAACAAACAAAGCCTGTTTAATGAGAAAGGTAAAGAAAGGTCAAATTTCCAGTCACCAACCCTTGAAAAACTCTCTTTTCAGGGCCCCCACAGTTTGTTCTCAAGAAGGTATAAGAAGGTATTCAGGAAATGATTGACTTATGACACACCCACAAACTCAACTGTAACCTACAGTTATGTAGTGTTGAGTTGGATACCATGGGAAAAATCAATGTCAAACCTAAACACAAAACCTCCAGCTTAAAGGTACAATAGCAAGAACCTACATTATATAAGAGTTACCGAACTGTACAGGTGACAGATGATTAATAATCCCTAAGTCCGTACTGGCACCTGAGAAGCTTCACTCTCAGATTTTTATTGAAATCCAGAATCCTAACAACCAAAGCACGAGAAATATACCAAAGAAATAAACTAATGTACCGTAATCATATACATACCTGGTAGTTCTTAGAAAACTGACCAACATTCCTAACCTAATGGACACTGAAGTCATAAAACTGAAAACGTGGACATGGAAGCAATTCTTATCCGTTCTCTAACTCCGAACCCCCCAAAGAAGGAGCATCTAAAGACAAAAGTGGGTAACCAGATAAAACCCCCAAGACTCAGTGAATTCAGGGTGGATTTCTATGCAAGAGTCTGGAATGGTGGAGAGTCCATTAGTCAAGAAAGTAGGCTTTTTCCTTCACTTTACCATGTCTGCCTAGATTCCACATTACCTAACCATAACTCTTTTTTGGGGGGAAGGGGAATTTTCAGACAGATAACGAATTTATTTCCCATGAAATAAAAACTGTAGAAGCTACCATGCAATATTCTAATGGTAAAGAAGACCATGCATAATTAAAATCTTCTTTTATCCAAATATTCATAATTTTCCACACATGACAATTTCCAACCGTCACTTTCTCAAAACAATGTTCCTTCTCACATTTGAGGACTAACACTAACTCACAATCTCCAAAACAACACACCTACAACGTCGACAGCAAACCTCGTATATAAATTAATTCTATGTTCAATGAGTATTCCTAAATTTCTTCCTCTCCGCCACATACCCTTTATAAAAGTCAAGTCTCTCTTTACTCAGTATAACCATCTCTCAGTCAAGAGGTACAGTGAAGCCTCTATTTAATGGACAACAGTACAGCATGCCCTCAAAATTCACAGGGTTAGGTTCTAAAAATGGCCGGGAATAGCCAAATCCATGAATAACAATTACTGACCAGAGGGGGGTTTGGGGTTACATTTTTTACTCATGCAAAGAAATGTAGATTCCCTTTAAGTGTTTGCCCTTAGGACAATTATATCTTTTTCCTGTGCAGTAAGTCCTCACTTAACGTCAGGGTTACGTTCCTAAAAACGCGATGTTATACGAAACAACGTTAAGCAGATCAATTTTCCCCATAAGAAATAGATAAAATACGGGAGTTACATTCCCGAGCCTCCCTTTGTCCCATGAAATACATTACATATACAGAAAGTCAATGCCATTTCTATAGAAAATAGTGCATACATATACAACTACTAAGTTTGTATTGGTACTCACCGATGGGCGGAGGTGGTAGAGCGAGTGTGTGGTGGGTAGTGAAGCAGAGGAGACGGATGGTGGGAGCGGAGGAGTAGGGTGGGAGCAGAGGGTAGTGAGTCACTGAGACAAGCCAAGAGAGCGTAGCGTGGCCAGACGATGGGGGTGATGCACTGTAGTCCGCGACGACGCAAAACGACATAGTATCGGATCACCAGGACGTTAAACGAATTTTTGGTTTCTAAAGTGTAGCGGCATAGTACCGAAACAACGTTAGGCGGGATGACGTTAAGCGCGGACTTACTGTATTGTATATATGTGTGTGTATGTCTGCACACACACACACACACAAATATATGTACAATACAGGTAAAAGAAATTACTGTCTCTAGAATGAATGGCTCCCTGTTCCAGCTGCAAAACTGCCAACAACTTTAAAACTACCCTTAGACATTCTTGGGTACATCCAGGGTGTCATCCGCGAATAATCGAGGACCTTGAATTGTCAGGGCATGCTGTATATGGAGAGGAAAGTCCATTATATTCAAGGGTCTGTTAGATGGGATCCCCCCCAACCTAACAGTTTACTTGGAGAGCGAAGACCGTTATATGGGGGTTTCACTCAGCCTCCTGCCTCTACCTCATTTTACTGATAAGATAATAGTCGAGGTCTTTCAAAACTCAAACAGCAATTCTTTCCATCACAGCAATGTCTCCCTCCTTCTCAGGTTTTATTCCAAGCTCTTCAGAACACCCAAGTCCCTCCCTCCCTCCCTCCCCCCATATGAGCATCTCTTTCCATACATTCAACAGGTTTTCAAGAGTAGTGCATACCATCACTCATCACTTTTACATTATAATGAGACCTAAGATTTACCTGGAAAAAGAAAGACACTGGAAAATCAAAAAGACTGTGGATACTTTATCTTAGCAGTAACTTAATTCAAATACGTTACATTCATTAACCCTTTCAGTCCTAAGCTCAGTCTAGTTTTGCTTTCCACCTGCAATACTGTAATGCCAGAGAGAATAAATTTTTCAGGATAAATCATTACTGCTACTGACATGGTATCATTATTTGGCTCTTAGCTACTCCCAGATTTTTTTAAATGGGGCAGAACACATCAGAGCATGTACAGCTCCTCCCCGACTTACGACCTACTCGACTTACGACCTACTCGACTTACGACCTGCCTCAGTTGTACCAAAATTTTGTCAAATTACGTATTTTCGAGTCCCAACGTCAGTGGTTGCGCTGTGTACAGTACATTACTGACAAAATTTTTGTTTGTAATTCACTTTAAAATGGCTGGCAAGCTTAAAAGTGAGAGTTTTGTGGTGATGAGAAGAAAAAGAGACACCCATTTTAGATTTTCTATGTATTATTTAAGCATTTTCGACTTACGACCTGGATTTGGATCCCTAACCCCGTCGTAAGTCAGGGAGGAGCTGTACTGTACTGTATCTCATATGGGTGTGCAAGACTCTGGCCCTGAATGAACAGTAGTATACGGTTGAAAGGGTTAATACCAGGGATTTCTTATTTAATTAATTAATATATATATATATATATATATATATATATATATATATATATATATATATATATAGTACTGCCTCATTACAACTACTAAAGATCATACCAAAAGGATCGAGGAACACTTGTAGAACTGTGCAAGACTCTGGCCCTGAATGAACAGTAGTATACGGTTGAAAGGGTTAATACCAGGGATTTCTTATTTAATTAATATATATATATATATATATATATCTATATATAAAAATATATAGTACTGCCTCATTACAACTACTAAAGATCATACCAAAAGGATCGAGGAACACTTGTAGAACTTTGCCCATAAGAGTGGCATTATTGAGCTTCTTGACACAATGGCGGGCAGACTCGGGCTCCTCAAAGACGAGCCTCGCCACTCCCAGGTGCTTCCGGGAGAGTTCGTGTGTGAAAATGTCGAGCTGCTGTATAGAACCACACTGGTGCTTATTAACCTGTGAGAGAAACAACAGGTGCAACTGAGGAATATAAACTTTGCTCATTTAAAGTAGGGTCAATCCTGAAAACTATTTTTAACAACGTCAGCAGGGAACAACCTGCCATTATTTGTAAAAAACTAGGAGGGTTTATTCTGTAACCCTTAGACATTATGTAACTGGAGGCAAGCTGAAGATCACACAGCCCTTCTGTGACCATTATTTGTCAAAACTGAAAGACAGGTGAAAATTTGCTCATAGAATATAGAGTAACAAATCATGGTGCTGCACAGTTCTTTCTTTATCATCTTAAGTATCAGGTACAATACTAGTGCTGCCAGGGTACCTCTTCCTGCCTTCCCTCACCAATGTGGTAGTGACGGGTTTGGGTATGCAAGCATGACGAGGAATTGTGACTGTGTGTTCCTACATGACAAATGAACCAAGATAAATATTCCATGAAACATTACAAAGGCATATTATTTCCTCTTCCAGGTTCTATCATCACTTCTCTTGATATTATTCTTTATCCAGCACCACTCACCCTTACCTGCTCCCCTACCCTGTGACACCATTACACTTCCCCTGACCTCCCACTCACTGTAATGATTTCATTTTTTATTTTATTTCTGGGTGATTACCACATTACACTGTACCCACCTGTGCCAGATTTTTCCAGGGTTCAGACTCACAAAGGTTCATACAATGAATACTCCTGTTGACTGGGAATGTAAAGATGTACCTAACTCATTGATGAAAGTTAAAGCTCAATATTAACATCCAGAAATTAGGTAATGAAACTCTTATTTAACTGGATATATTCACTTAGTACCAGCTAAGATACTGTATTCAGGTATCACCCTTAGCCAGAGACACAAGTTCCCTACAGGGATAAGTTAAAGTGCCAGCAGTCTTGTAGATGACTATCAGTTTTAGAATGGAATCCTGTTTTTTTCCCACTGGATTAAGAGCATCAAGTAACACTATCAGCTCTATCACAGCATTTTGCTGGGAACATTAATGTTACAGTGGTAATAGTAGTACAATAGGTATTTCTATTATACTAATTATATTCTGTGCTATAAGCTTATTACACTAAAACTGTACAAAAAATAAATACTGTACATGCATTCATTATCGTATGAACTTACAATTTCATTATGAAGAAACTGCCGATCTATGTTATCATTGATATTAAAGATGGTGACTTCTAAAGGAGGTGGTGGGCCAACATAATCAGAATCAATCTGAAATTAACAATTTTATTAGAAGGTTATCACAACGGAGGAACGATCTTAATATCCCACATCATGATTAAGTCTGGACTAAGTGGTTCATATAGTAACCCATCACATTCATGTAGCCAAAACCCATTTAGCCCCAAGAACACAGGAGACTGCAACTACTTCACAAATATGTCACTGTACATCTTTCTACTCAAACCAGACCTCTTAAAAGGGGTCTTGTAAACAGCAGCCAAAGGTTAATAAGTCATGAACCTACATCAGTTGTACACATCTCACATGATCATCACACAATACTATACTGTAATCATTAAAAATTAAAAAATTTACACACACACACACACAATACATACAACTACTGTATATCATACAAAATTAATTCACTATAAATTAACTGTGATGATATGGATAATTAACAGTCCATATTAATCAAGAGACATAAATCTAAACTACCTTGAAGCGAGGAACAGTAAGGTCCATAGTCTCTGGTCGAATCCATATTTTTGGTTTGCGTGGATCCCGGAGCACAACAGGAGGATAAGTGGGGTCTCCCTCTACGATACCCTCAAATCTGAATAACATAAGCAGTAGAGAACTCACGTAAGGTTGGTCAGTGTACAAGCATATGCCTGAAATTCCTATTACATACCCTGGACGTTTTGGGTAGGTAGACAGGGAAAATATTTTACTTTAAATTTTTTTTACTATTTTGTATTCTATTTTTTACTGAGACATAGGTTGTGTGGATTCTGAGCATCTGATTTTGACATCTATAGAATCTTCACAATGATATTCTTTGAAGATTGGTGTAAAAGATCTGTGAGGTCCAAGACATTTTAGATTACTGTTATCCTTTTAGTGTCTACATTTGTCAGACAACACGGCCAGGACAGATGCAGTCATGTTTCTCTTGTACAGTGTCATGTAGTCTCATCAGATTCAAGATGGCCGATCCCATGTTTTAGGGAGAGTTCTTTATTGCACAACAAAATATGAAATAAACGTACACAGATCCTAAAAAAAAATGTTTAGTCGGCCAAAAAACAAAGGGTTGGTCAGAATACTTGAAAGGCAGGTATATTTCATTTCAGTCTTAACCATTAACTATAAATAATGACTATTAATATTGCCACTCTTACCTATAAAGTTTATTGGCACCATTAACAAGCACTGGGTCAATGAGCAACTTGTAATTCCTCTTGGATGCATGTGGTGGAGGAGGTGCATGTTTCTGTGGTCCCCCGTGCTTTGTCGGATAATGAGATAAAGGCCGCTGCTCCATGGTATGGTGCCAGCCCCCTAGGAGGAAAGAATTTAACTTACAAGAGACAAAACTGCACTTAAAAATAACAAATTACAGTACAGTATGTAAAAGGAGATTACGTGCACTGTATAATATAGTTGCTGACACATAAAAGTATAAATGTAATCCATATATCCAGTAAAAATTAATGTTACATAATGCTGTAAAAAAATTACATACATGAACACCCTTTTCTATTCACATGTTTGATGTTTGTTAAAAAATACTTTACAACATAATAATAAAATAATACAGTACTGTAACTATAAAGTTAAACATAGTGAACCTTGATTATCATAAATCACCAAAAATTCGAGTACATGTACAGGACATATGGAGGCTTGACCCAAAGATCTCTTTTTATGGCTGAGCTCAGACTAAGGGACTCGCATGTTATAGCACTAACTCTATGGGTAGATACACCAGGCACATCCCAGGACTTGGACTAATTTACTAATTACTATTGCTGTAGCTACTCCCTGTCACTACCAAGTTCATATGATGGATCTTCATGTGTATTGCCACACTCAGCATGTACCGTATCCACTGCACATTTGTCTGGATTGGCCATACAAGGTATTTGAGTTCTAAACTTCACTCCTAACCATTCGAGCAGAATACTGTGACTTCCTGTCCACTGGGAGGAAGGAACAAACCAAAATCTGAGCTCAACTATAAAATAGGGTTTCTGAATCAAAACTTCATTTATGACCTAAATTCCTCCCAAAGCACTTCACTGGGGGAGTTAGCTACACTAGTTTTCAATCTTTGCAATTTTCATTTATGGTAACTAAGCACAATGAAGCTCTACTGCATTATGCCAGGCAACGGGGTGACTAATGTCAAACTGATGACCCAATGCCTCTCGGAAATTAAATCTGGAGACCCCCTACGAGGGTATCAATTTTTTACAGTCCCATAAAGCCTAATCCATACTGACACCAAAAAGTAGGTTATAAGTTATTAAAAGAAAAACCTTATCAACCAAGAGGAAACTTTGAATGTTTCCAAACAACTACAGGTACAAACAACTTCTCCCACTAGAAGTACAAAACTAGGGCAAAAAGTAATACAGTATTAGAAAATCCAGTCATGGGGTATAAAAATCTGAAGCACTGGATACTATATAAAACTATTCCTCCCCACACACCTTCCTATTTAAACCCTGAGCAGGAACTTGGATAGGCTCTGGATAAAACAATAAGAAAAGGAGAGTAGGTCCTACTTGGCCAGGCAGACACTACCAAAGATGAAAAGGTAATCCCCAGAACTGCTTCATCTTCTTCATTGCTAGGATATGGGAACAGATAAAGAGTATTTGCTTTCCTGGATGCCAATCCAAGGAAAATAGTTTCAGCCTTAAAAGAACGTTCCTGAGTGACAGATGAAATAAAGGTTGGCATTTGACAAAAAATTTTCAGACCAAATGGATTATCATTAATACAACCCCCAGCATAAACACACACACAAAAAAAAAGACTAACATTTCATAGGGTCACACAGGATAACACTCTTCTCACATGCATCCAGGCCAAGCGGGACTCAAACCCTTAATATATTAGGTGAAATACATACACTCCTGCTGTACCATAAGAGACCGATAAATGAGGGAGCTACCCTGATATCCTGTTTTATAACTGAGCACAAATGTGACTTAGGTACCTGTATAGTCAACAGTATAAACTTAAAAGGTTATAAACAAATAGTGTTCAATAATGTGTGTGTACCCCGGGTCAGTGACGTACCCCAGGTGGAGTGCTAAACCACCTGCTCTACAATCTCATTCATTAACTAATGACAAATCTAAAACCTTTTTAAGCTTAAAAATTTATATATATATATATATATATATATATATATATATATATATATATATATATATATATATATATATATATATATATATATATATATATATATATATATATATATATTTTTTTTTTTTTTTTTTTTTTTGGGCATGGATTTTCCAAATACACTATAGCCACATTTTAGTTCCCATCATAAAATCACCATCTCTGCGGTCCCCCCCCCCCCCCCCCAAAAGATGTGTTTTTTGGCACGGATGCTTCTATGAACAACAAATCAGTTGAAATCACTGACCTGTAACAAGAAAACCATAGCACATCTGTATTAGATGAGTAGACTGTTTTCACAGCTAAAAGTCAATTCAACTGAAACTCAGACTTGTGAAATGAATTACCTTTTGGGAGATATGTACAAACAGACAGCTGTAATACCTAGTCACTATGTGCACCTGTACAAGATTGTGAGAAGTTATACAGGTCTGAAGTTATTTCTAGTGAAACTACGTATAGGGCTTGTTAACTATACATTAATAAACTTTTGGTTAAGGATGTACAGCTGGTCAGACAAGAGTAACTCTATGTTCCCTTTATATTACTATACGTACTTATATAAGAATATTATTATTAACCCATTCCACACTATTTACTTCCCCCACGCCTCAAGCTCATTGTTTCGTGAATGTATTTTTTTAGTTTATAAAAAAAAATCTTCTAAATCTACAGTTTAACCCCACAAATATGGAAAAAATTTTGAGAAAAATTATGTAATTACCAGGTTGGCTGTGGCAGAGTGTGGAAAACGAAGATTGAGAAGCAGTTTGTTGTGACAGATCCATGCACTTACTCCCGGCCTTTCAGTCACTCATGACTTTGGTCTTGATTTAGTTGTCGCTTAAACGGCTCCTGGTCCCATCTTTCCTTCCCTTGCCCCTTTTGCAATCACACAATATAAACAACTTGATGCCAAATCTATGCCTCTTGCCAGGTATGCATTGCTTGAACACTTAGCGGCCACATAAGAGACTCATCAATCACAAGTTTCTGGTTCAGTTTGTACAAATATCTAAATTTCTCAAGCAATTTATTCATGACTTCCCCGATCTTGTAAATTCTACCAGTGCCTGGTGGAGGAGATTGTTCAATATCCATGAAGTGTAAAAATTGACGAATATTATAATACAGTATGTCATCAGGCATATTACTTAAGAGAAAATTGGAGTTGACAGAATGATTATGTAGCCATTAATTATTCAGATAATTTTTTTCACGTGTCCCATTAGTATTGACAGTCCATAAAGCACACATATTTCTCCAACAGTTGTGTCATACCACCAGTGAGATTTGTGATGGAGACGGAGAACTTTATGTCACAACATATCTCTCGTATTTGTTGGTTTTGTACACTATAAGTTGTTCCAATTCTTTATCCATGTATTCCATGAAAAAATTATACTTCACTACTTTCTTCTGTTGCTGACACTCTGCCAATAAGATGACAGTTCGTATCATCAAAATTGTAGTCATTAGGGATGAAATCATCACCGTCAGTCCACACAAAAGGTTCAGGTACTGTAGTTGGTGAAGTGCTGTGGCTTGGTGTACCGTACCCTCTCCCTCCCACTCACCTACACCAGTCATCACGCGCTTGCTGTGTGGGGTGGGGGAGTAGGAGGGGTGTCAACCTCACTGCTTCTATCACTATCATCTCTCTGTTCAGCATCACATGCAGTGACTTCGTAATCACCACCATCACGACCAACACTATCAATGTCACTGTCACTTATCACAACACGACGCCTCCCGTAAAATTTTCGTGGCGTGGTTGGTGGTGGGCAAAGCCTCACCCACCTCACTAACTTTTGGCCCACTCTCATCGTCAAGGCCTGTCACCATCTCATGTTGTCTATGACTGCACCTCAGCAATATCTCAAGCACTTAGAAGGACGATGAGGAAGTGAAAGTGCTATGAACAAACCAATTCTCAATGGCTCATGGGAGCATTAAAGCATCTTTTTGGTTTACGTAACAGTCACACCGCCTCTGTATCATGATCTACCTATACAAACAATGCAGACAGCAGCCTTGCCCCCACCCCCTCATTACCCCCCTAAGCACCAAGATTTAACTTGCACCTGATTGGCCCATGTAGCCTCCGAGCAGCCATTACAGGACGTGATCCCACCAATACAGTTCGAATTGATGGCACGAGAATTGGTGAATCATTTGCTGCCACGAGCGTGCTGGGCCATTAGCCATCCATGTCCTCCTCTGATGCCCTGAGCATGGAGTGGGTTAATAATAATATTAATAATGTAAAAAAAAATAAACAGAATTTACAGATCTTGCACATTACGGTATAAGTTCATCGATTTTGCCTTTTGTACTTAAATAGCGCAGTGGCTCCTTCCCACGAGTCCAACACCTATAGCATTACCATGAATCCTCCTAGAATTCCTTTACCTAACCATCCTGGCTAATGTTAACCAAATTAACCTAATAACTCTTAACATAACTCAACCTATCTGCACTTTACTCCTTAAGTTAAATATCTTATCTAGTGATACTCAAAAGAGACACTATCAAAGAGATTTCCTCCTACACACTTAAGCTTTGAATAATTAATCTACTTATTTGCTTCACTACACTAGTGCCAGCAAAGAACTCTTCATTTTTATTTAATTTTCAGCAATTTGTGATGATGATGAACTCTGCTCAATCAAAACATAAAAGAATAAACTTCTCAGTGGTTTTTAAGTATCCTTCATTTTTTTCAACAATTTCTCTATGACACCGTAGACTTGAAGAGTTTAATACTGTAGTTACTGGAAATAAATATTGAAACATCCTGTGAATCCATTATTCTCCCGGCTTTCCCAATGTGGTCTTGATGTCTAGTTAAGCCATGACACATACAGTATAGTACATACATATATTATGGTTCTCAATTCTCCTCTCTGTAAGTCTGTAATGATACCTCATAAATATTTTGTTCCTCATTTTCCATTAATGTTACCATGTGTCATCCTTTCACCCTCTAAAACTCACTGAGATACATTACCCAAAGCAAAACCATTACAGCACGTGACAATAACAAACGGTAATGTTGTTGTTGATGGTGACGAATAATATCTTGCCGGGTAATGACAAATACTTCATCATTTCTTGAAACTGTCATATAGACCAATTCAATATCTGTGAAGTTTATCAAATTCTCCTTATACACGGTATAGGCCTAACTAAACTCTGTCAGATAACATTAACCAAATTTGTAAACATTCTACACCCCGAAACCCTTTTGTCAGTGTGGCCAACATGACACAGTATACATATGCCATTCATAAAATCATTTCATCATACATTCGACATACAGTGCTAATACCTTAAGAAATCATTTATGGTCTTGAATATGATAATTACATCCAAAGACAATTGATTAACTCTAATATTGTACATTACGAGGAGTGACAACATATTAATAATAAAATCAGGATAACTGCATGATAACTGTGACACAACAACACTGCCACCATGAAGTAACAGGTAAGCATATATTAACTTTGTTTATATTACATTAATTTATGTAATGTTATGTCTGTATTTCTTTTAGGGCATTTAATACACAGACAAACCTCCTAGATATCCTTAGGTATTCCTTTAAAGGGTAATTATAACAAAATAATAGGAGACACTTATCAAATTACCAGGTGTAAACAATGTAACTAAAGATACAATGACATGTCACCTAAGGAAGAAAACCAACAG
This sequence comes from Homarus gammarus, assembly GCA_958450375.1. Lineage (NCBI taxonomy): Eukaryota > Metazoa > Arthropoda > Malacostraca > Decapoda > Nephropidae > Homarus > Homarus gammarus. Next base: position 831,753 of record CAUDMG010003231.1, read on the forward strand.
ACATAAAAGAACCTGGTGATATATAACTTTATCTCCCTAACAATAATAAATTAACTTAACATGAAAGGTGGAATAACATCACTATAATGAATGTTCCTCACACCGGCCCTAATCCTACTCACTAACTCTCTCAAATATGGAACTTTAAACCTATATACGTAAAACTTGATCTAAAAAATGTCAAATAACAATACCGAACAAAGAAGAGTATTATTATAAAACCTCATCAATATTATTAGACAAACCACTCAAAAAGTCTTGAATGTAGAGAGTGAGTCCATGTTATGGCTTTGGGCTCATGTGAAGACTTCCATCATGTTAAACGAAATAATTCTCTTGCCAGGGTATTCAAGAACATGATAACTAAAAGGGAAACCACTTACCACGAGTCAGGGCTTACAACTTTACATAAAATGTTTGGTTTGCCATCTCACGCAGTCCATGTCCGATACAAAACACTTCCTAAGCTTGGTGAGCAGTCATCGTATAATAATAAAGTTGACATCTTCCATAATAACACTAAAAATATCACAAAACGCTGTCTAAATTATTTATATATAATAATAAATAGTAAAATTTGAAATAAATTGTAATATTTTATTTGATACGAAAACGAGTATATTAAACACAAACCTAAACAATCATTCTTATTGGTTAGGGAAAATACGATGCACCAATCACATGCGAGGGTTGATGAGAGGGGTAGTGACGTCACCAAGTGGGAGGTCCTGGGTGAGGGGGGAGGTGAGAACTGGGGGAACCGCGGACTGAGAAGCACAAGCAAGTCCCTGGCTAAGAGCACATGGGGGGGCATTACTGACTCACCCGGGACTCACACCTCCAAGGTCTCGCTGGTTATCTCTTCTCAAAATCGCGTTTCTGTTTATTACCATCGACTATTTAACAGCCTAATGGCTAATTCAACTGAGAGAGAAGATCATGAAATGGATATCAACTCCCCAGAACAAGCTGCAGAGATGGTATAAATTAGCTTTTTTTTTATATAGCCATTTTTTTTTCTTGTCTGTATTAAAATTAGTTGCTGTAAAATGTTGTTGTGAATTATTATAGGGTTATTAGGCCCGGTTAAGAGGGGGAAGTTGTTAGTAAATCAATACAGTATTAACCAGAGGGGTAATGAAGTGGGTCTTGTGGTATGCCCGAGGAATGATTTATAATTTTATACAGTACTCCTCATTGACTCGTTGAGATTATCTATTTGTGATTTACTCAGGAATATTTACATTATATGGACCTTGCTATAGAAATGATCTAGTGACATGTATATTAATAGACATTTTTTTTTTTTTTAGATTTATTAACGTTTTCTGATAACGGATAATTTCAGGACATAATTTCCTTTGAATTTTGCCAATGTCCGTTCTATTTTACACAAGCCGAGTTGATGATGGTGAAATGGACAAACTTTACAGTATCGTCTCATTTGCCTTACAAGTTCCTAAGCTAAGGTTCACATTATACCATGTAAATTTTGATGGTATTTTAAAACACAATTGAGGCCTGGCTGGCTATGTAGGGTCTGGTTAGCAGTATAGGGTGTGGGAATGGTAATATAGGCAAGTACAATATAAAGTTGAGTACAGTAACATCATATATGAAGGACTCTACCCTAATGCAACACTTGTAATGTTACAGAAAAGGATCACAAAGTGAATCCCTTAACAGAAAATGCTATGGTGCTTTTGAGTGATACTTAAATGAGACAGACAGACAGACAGACTACCAGCAGGAGTCAGTGGGTCAGTCCTGCCAAATTCAGACATAATTGACAATTTAATTTCAACCCCCTTCACTATGGCGACACCACTCTTAATGTTCTAATGCCAGACGATTTTATTCAGCAGAGAGAGGGCCCGTACACAAGTGGTAAATATGCAGTGTTTTCACACCCAAAATTTTGTTGTTAAAAGTCTCTTCATAAAAAATATCAAGATAGTGTGGTGTGGGGAAAAGAATGGAGTAGATACCAAGCTTGTGGTTACCTTCCTGCAAAAGTCAAGAAGTCTGAGCACTGTGTAACAGCACCAGCATTTATCCTGCTTTCCTTACCCACAAGCTTAGTCAGATGCTAAGTACTTGAAACATATGCAGAATTCTATCCTGGAGAGCTTCCATTAACAGATGCCTAACTTTAATGGATTAAAACTTACACATGCCTGCTGGATCACGTGGAAAATTTTATAACGGAAAGTATTTCTTGCTAGCGGATCTTTCTGTCGGTGGTTCCCTACTAGCGGACAACAATAGTGCATTGTGGCCCATTAGCTAATTGGAGAGTTCACTAATTACTGGAACCGGTGCATGCCCAGTACTTGCCAACAGTGCGTAACAGAGACGTGACCGATGCCAAAGCGGCTAACGAGCCGATCAGTGGTGAAGAGAATAAAAATAAAAGCAGGTAAACCACTGCCTCTGCACAGTGTCAAATGTAAACCCCTCTGAATTACAGTACAGTACTCTACAGGGGTAATGTCTGTTTTGGTTGGAACGAATCTAAGTTTGGTAATGTTCAGTGGTTCATTCCTGCCTAGACCATATATTTCATTTCTTGGAGCACACATGAACAGTGGCATACAGTACATACCGGTACTGCTTGTATTTACAAGTAAATTCATGGTACAGTAGTTTTCTCTTGCTTTTTCACAAGATTTACTCTCCATGCAGTGAAATAAACTTACTAATGGAGCACCTGAAGAATAAAACATTAATGTGGAGATAACCTAAACATTTACTGACCGATAAAAGTTATAACAAATTAGGTTGAGTAAGAATTGGTCTCGTTCTAATGTGGTTTAGTCATCAGTGGCAGATTAAGAGACTTACTTGGGGATGGGAGTGAATACACCAGTGTACTGTACACTAATGAATAAAACAATTGGAAATCCCCAAAATCTCATTCATTCAATAAGGCACCTGAGTGAGCATTATCTGATCTATATTAAGACTTGTCACATAAGGTCATAACTCCTGTCACCTCACTTCTACAGCCTCTCAGCTTGGTGGTTCCATTGAAATGTTGACACGTTGATTCGAGCCGGGTTGGTGGCTTAAGGATACCATCTGGCCTAGAACTTTGCACCTGACAGGTTATTAATCCTGGTACACTGATGACCTCACTGGTTAAACGTGTATGGGGAGGCACATGAACATGAAAAATCCTGCTAATCTGCACAGCCTGTTACAGACATTTTCTTTTACTAAATAATTTTTGTGCACCCTGTAGTGTATTTCTTGTTGGTGAGCAAATACTTTTAGCTTAGTTTAGGAAAGTTAATGATGTATATTGTGCATTTATGAAATTTTATGTTCTTGGTGTTTTACTTACTGTATTATCAAACCCAGAGAGTTGTGGATGTTGGATAATAACACTCAATATTTTTATATAGTATTTTAAAATAATTTCATTTGAGAGAGACAAAAAGATAGACAGAAGAGGAATCACTTGTACCAGTAAATTTGATGTGTTCGTGTTCATGTGCTCAGACCAGTGATTGTGTTTGTTTACTCAGCAGGATGTGGCTGTTTCCCCAACTATGGTGAATCGGCTTGACACAACTCCCTGCCAGGTGGACAAACATCTGGATTTTGTTGTTGTTAACAAAAGTTAGTACTTGTGGATTTGTATTGCCTTTGTTTTTTATTAATCATTTACATAGCTTCTTGTTTGTGTTGTGCAGGTTTTAACTTTTAAACTATACAGTACTGTACTGGTTATATTATTACAATACTGTATAAGTAATCTCTCCATTAGCCAGAATAATTGGTGCCAAGCGGTTCTGGGTTTGAGAGATTTCTGGGTACCGTACTTACTGTATTAAAAATATTGCACATCTCCGGAATTTTTCTGGGCACTAATGATTTTTTCCGCATCAGACTGTAGTTGGACAGGCACTTAGCTGTATTTATTTGTGCAGAAACTTACAATATACAGTACTGTATTGTAAATAAACAAAATATACCACTGTGTACACTATACTGTACCCGCCAGCAGATGCTGTCATCTCAAGCTTGTGATACAGGTAGGCCAAATGGTGATATGATACTACAAGATGGCCTGCCTTTGTCCTGTACCATGGACTGTAGCAGGTGTTGCTAACTGTCTCTCTCCTCTCCCTCCATGAAGGAGGGATTGTACACACACTATACTGAACATTGACCCTCAACACAGTAGGCATACACTGTCCACTCTGCTATGTACAGTACTGTACATGTACACTCACTAAAAGATTATTCTGCACCTTTACGGGGTTATACAATATGACACACCAGACCAAGAAATCTAATAGCATTCATCATGGCTTCTGTCGCAGTGATCATTGCCGATGGTTTCAGAGCCAAGGGTGCAGAATATTTCTATTGTGAGTGTACATACAGTACATTCACACTTACTAGATGCACAGTACAGTATAGGATTCATAACTGTAATCACTTTTTATGTCTTAAGATTGCTTTAACGGCTTTCTTGGCTGATTATATCCTGGTACAGTAATGTACAGTACTGCTCCACACATCATACATGAAAAATGTGAAAATAGTAGTGAGCTTGCAAACAGGCTTGTACAAATGGCAGCAGACAGTGAGCTAAGAGGAGATTGGCTGCAAGATACATTTGCTTATCATAGGCATCCCATGCAGTCACATAACTCATGAGTACTCTGAACCTATCCATCCACATGCTTGAAGATTCATTTGAATGCCCAGAGCAGAGATTTTTTTCCTAGAATTTCTCAGAATGCTCACAAAAAATTCAAGGTAATGGAGAGTTCTGGCTAACAGAAAGATTACTGTACTTGGGATTATTATACAGTACAGTACTACACATAATAGTTATAAATTATTTACATAGCACCTTGTAATTTTATATACTGTACTATCTTTAGTCTTGTTATGATTAATATACACTGATTTAACTTTGTGTAGATGTGAATGGAGTGAAGATTATGAACAGATTTATTAGTTTTTCCCAGTGCATTCATAATTAATTATATTTCTCTTTGATCCAGATGGGCACCTTCTCATGGGAAGTAGTAATCTGAATGGTCGGTACTGGGGAGGATCCCTTTGGTATTACAATGATGCTGCACTTGCCCCGAACGTGGAAAAATGTCTTGTTGGATATGAAGTTGGCTCGGGTGTTGCTGATGGAGTATTTCTTGATGACGAAAAAACAATTCTAATCGGACAAGTAAGAAATTGTGCTTAGTAACATTCCATATTCCCTACTTGTGCATTTTTTCCCCTTTATGCTGTAGGGTGGCTGGAATAGAGAGAAAATGCAGTACAGTTTTTCTATTCATTGATGTCATTGTCTTTTATATGGTAGTTGCTGCAACAGGTGTCCAACCATAGTGTCTTGGTTGTTGGGGTCCGAAGATTTAAAATACTGTTTCATCCCTGTTACCCTTACAACTTAATATCACACACCAGCTTCAGTCATTTCCAAATATTTCTTATGTCTTTTGCATCCAGTCTTTATATATATATTTATATATATATATATATATATATATATATATATATATATATATATATGCAAGTAAATCATTGTAGGTGCGCGTGATCTAGGTATATGCTGATAACCACCAGGAAAGAAGAAAACACGAAGTTCCCAAGCGCTTTCGTGTAATTCACATCTTCAGGGGTGAGTACAGACTAGAGAGTAATGCAAAACAAGGTGAATATATACAGAGGAGGGTGAGACCAGGTCCACAATGGTCAGGTAATTAGGTAATGACCCTACTAATCTAAGATTAGTAGGGTCATTACCTGACCATTGTGGACCTGGTCTCACCCTCCTCTGTATATATTCACCTTGTTTTGCATTACTCTCTAGTCTGTACTCACCCCTGAAGATGTGAATTACACGAAAGCGCTTGGGAACTTCGTGTTTTCTTCTTTCCTGGTGGTTATCAGCATATATATATATATATATATATATATGTGTGTGTGACCTAAAAGATACCCTTTCATTTCTCTCTGGCTGATGTTCATTTCCACAAGTCCTCTTATTATCACATCATGTTTTGTCTCGGTCTGATAATTTCTGTCATTTGTAACTTTTTTCTCTTGCATCCAGAGTACAGAACATATTTCACATTCATATAATAACTGCATCTGGGTAGCAAATCTGATTGTATACACTGTTCTTTTCATATTACTGTTTTAATATACTGGATATTTTTTTAGAATGTTGAAATATGACTTTTATTGTCGAGTTATGTACAGTGTAAGGAAATGTACATTTTTTCAGGGTATTGGCTGATTTGAGAGTAGAGGATTCAGTACTCATGAAACATTTCTCAATGTAATAAATGTCATCGCTTGTTTGGATATAAACTAACAGCTTATTTCAGGACTGTGGCTCTGTAGAATTCTTGAAAATATCAACCGAGGAGAATGAAACTATGATGTTAAGCGTTTGTCGTGTGGAGGAGCACCTCGATGCCATTACCTGCGTGAAGGTCACATGCAATAGAAAAACTGCTCTGACTGGATCTGCAGATATGAGGTGATTTGAAACAATGGTAATGGATATATAAAGTAGTAGTACTGAAGGGGCTGTACAGTACGGTGAAACCTCCATATAATGTAATTCTTTCTCCATGGAAACAGTAACTGGGGGGGGGGGGGGGTGTCTCATCTAACAAACCCTCATTATGAAAGACTTTTATCTCAATATAGTTCATTAGATGGAGGTTTTATATCTAATGGACCCAAGGTATAACAGACTTTCATCTCAATACAGGTATACTGTTCTGTAGTTCGTTAGATGGAGGTTTTATGTCTAACAGACCCTCGATATAATGGACTTTCCTCTTCATATAGAGTCCATTAAGTAGAATATTTCACTGTGTGTTAATTCTCGCATGGAGGGTTTCATGAAGGAATATGGCAGTAGTAAGTTGATAAAAGAATTGAAGAAAGCAAATATAATGTACAGATAATTAACAAAGACTTAGGAAAGATATGGGTTAGAATTGTAAATGTTCAAGCAGGATTTTTTGTTATGTATCTGTTTTAATGTTTGTTTTATGAGTTGTGTCTCTGGATGAAATGGATTTTTTTAAGGAGGTAAAGTTTACATAATTTAGGTAGAGTAATGTTATTATAGCGTTGAAGAAAATGTATATAAGAACAGTTTTGACATAGGGAAAGAAGTCTGTGTAGGGGAAAAGCAAACAAACTAGGGAAGAAATCGGTTTGTTTGTAAGAGTCACGCTAATGTTAACGAAAAGATGGAATTTTGTAAGCAACTGCAGTACGTAAGATAATTTATGTGTACCCAATACCATCGAATAAATGTAGAAAATTGCGTACTCATAATTTTTTATTGGGGCTTAGATTAACATTTATTATTTTTAGGTTTAAAATGTATTTGTTTCAGATGATTTCTTTTTTGTTTCCAGCGTAAGAATATGGGATTGCGAAACATCAGTTGTTAGCCGCCTTCTGTCACCAGCACACTCCCAGCAGGTGACTGGGGTTTCTCCTCATCCATCAAATGACCAACTATTTCTCTCTTCTGGAATGGATGGGAATGTTCTCCTTTGGGATTTAAGATGCCAGAAGCCTGCCTCTTGTAAGCCTATACTGTATACTACAGTCAAACAGCCTTCATACACAACTGTGTAGTTTATAATTTTAATGCCAGATGAAGTTGGAGATAAAACAATATCTTTGTGGTGTAAAGTTGTCTAATGAACACTGAATAAAGAAACAACACAAATACCTCACTCTAACCTCAACTTATTGAGTAGTAATAATTCTCTAATGTTAATTTCCGTTTGCTCTGCAGGTGTATATCGTGATTGGGATGACAAGCCAGAATGTATAACATGGATAAGCAATGAAGATCCTGGCAGCTCTGGGGAAGACCATTTCTTGATAGGCCTACAGAGTGGAAATGTTGCCCTGCGGTGTACAACAAATTTGAACCACAGCATTAATACATTTCAAGCTTTCAATAGACCACTCTACAGACTAATGGCAAATCCAACCAGGTATGATTTTAAACATAAACCATTAAGTATATGGTACTGTACTTGAAAAGCAATAACATGGGTTATCTTGTCTTCCTTGCAAATAATTAAATGCATTAGCAATAAGTGTTGCCTGTTCGCCATATCCTAAGCCGAGTTTGGGTCATATAAAATACCCCCAAAAAGGGAATCGTCAATAATCAAGACTGTCTGCTTTATATATTCAAAACCTAGATTGTATCCATAGCACCACCTGTCACTGTCAAGGAGCCTCAATTTTTATCTTTGTGGTCATGTTATTATGGCCAGTTCTATTACTCTTGGTCTTAGTTTTAATAAGTTTTAGCTCGTGATTAGAAGCAAGGTGAGCTTTTGCAGTGAATCTACATCTGTCAAATCAAATATCTGTTTTTTTGCTTGTCAGTCTGTCGTTATTTATTTATTCCGAATTTCTGGAGTGATTATCCATTTGATGCCCCCCCCCCCCTTTTTTTTTTATTCAGAAACAACAAAAGTGGTACATGTTCAAGTACAAGTATAGATACTGAACACTGATTTCAGAAAAACTGTGTACAAACTCACCTTGGGATCAGTGTATAAACAGAAGAAAAAAAACATGACTTGTTTAGATTAAATTACATATACAGTACAGTACTGTATAGAGAAATGATGCTTGAAGCGTTTTGGATTTGGATTACTATGGAGGGATTAATTTATCAAGGTACATATCATGAGAGAGGGGGAAGAGAGATTTTAATATGCAGAACTTATTGTGATGCACAGTACTGAGAGAATGAGATGAGGAGACTAGTGGGTGAACGATTTATGAAGCATTATACGTGTACCGTAATCTGTGAAATTTTATGATTAACTTTATACAATACCCTACACATTTTTCTTGTAAACTAAGGATAGCAATATGTGTGTGTGTGCTTGCAGTGTTTTTATTTTTTAAAGTCATTTCTAGTTATTTTGTACTGTATAATTCTCTCTCAACTGTTTCATCCCAGTCTTTAGGTTTCTGCTTTGCTACATCTATTAAATATGTATAGGAGTGGATAGAGAAAGTGAATAGGTAAATAAAAAGATTAAATAATGTGTGTGGCATTGCATGTTGCTTGATGATAATTTTTTCTTTGTTTACTCTTTTCAGACCATCCCAAGTGGCTGTGTGTGCAAATGACAGTAAAGTTGTGGTTATTGATATTGAAAATGAAGAAATAAAACATAGGTAAGAGGAAACCTGTATCCTTTTTTTTTTATAAGGTACAGTACTTAAAAATTCATAAATATCTGTTGCACAATCAGCAGAGATGTGTCAAGATTACAATGTTTGGATAAGTTACATGCAAGAGAAGGCAAATAAAGATAGAAAGTTAAGGTGTAAGATAGTGTTATGTAAGATAAATCAATTGATCTTGGGATAATTTTCCAGGTACGAGGATGACCGCCACAGCGACTTTGTCCGAGGACTAACCTGGACAGATTCCACGTCTCTCGTTACATGCGGATGGGATAAATCAGTCTACATTCATCAGTTATAAAACCATCTTTCACCTGCATTATGTTAAGAGAAGTATAATTTATGTTTTCTACTTTCCCATGAAGGAAGGCTTCATACTGGTATGTACTGTATCTCTCTTAAGATGTACTGTAATAACCACCTAAAAAATTTTGGGATGGATGTTTGACACTCACAATATGGAAAGTGAAGTGATACTCAGGATCATATGTATCTGCATTTATGAAGATACAATTTCACACAATGAAGTGTAATACAAAAAGATACCCGGTGTGTACTGGTATGAAACATTTAATACACTAATGAATCACTTGAAACAATAGATTGGCCTGCAACCAATTTGAAATTAGTTTGTTGAACAATGGAAGATATAAATGGTTATAGTACTGCTGTGTTATGCACTATACAGTATTGTACTTTATTCTTTCATACCAAGCTAAATTGTTTTTGTACTATTAAAGAGGAATTTCTCATAATCATGCATACATTTATTAAAAAAGTAACTTGATTTACCTAGTCTGATTTATTTAAACCATATCTTATCTTAAGCACAAGGACCCCAGTGAAGTGATTTATTCTGAACCTGAACTACAGTAACATCCTCGTTAACCTGAACAATTGGTGCAGAGCACTTCCGGAAATGAGAGATTTCCAGGTAACGAGAGGACTCTCTCAAAGCAGTTAAAAATTCCCTCGTCCCCGGAATTTTCCAGGTAATTGAAATTTTTCTCAGAATTTCCAGAAAATGCGCCTGATTTTCATCTCTCAAACCCAGAAAAACACTACATCCCCGGAATTTTCCTGGTATCAGAAAATTTTTCGAGGTATTTTGAGAAAATTTCAATTCCGGCTATCGGAGAGTTCCGGGTTTGAGGGATTCCGGCTAACGGAGATATTACTGTACTATATCAAAATTTTCTCAATCATACTGTAGAACACTGTGTAGTGCTAGTCACTGTCCTGTAATACAGTATAGAAAACTGCTATATCCTATGTGAAGTCTTAAATAAATGGGAATAATTACATTACTAAAGCCTATTTTGACCATTGTGCTTCTTCCAAATACTGTATTAATAGAAATATGTTATGGTAGACAAGCCTTAGAAATATAATAATACTTTTCACAATAAAATTATAAGACTATTCTACTCAGTTGTTAGTGGTGATAGAGGCTCAAGGTGACAGGAGAAGGGAGTCATACCCTGGTAGAAAATCTGTCAACAATTATGTGGAAACACTGTCTAGTTTTCCATACTTATTAATACCTTACCCAGCGGAAGGGAAATTCTGACATTCTTTAATTTAGTATATGTACCGGTATATAAAAAGAGCAATCCTCACTGGGAATAGTACAAAAATATTTAATCCCCAGTGTGATTACCAATTAACAGTGCGTATGGGAAGTAGAACAACATTGCTGGCATCCCTTGCTTAACTTCACTAAATGTAGTAACATTCATTATAACTTAGTTCATGATTCACTATTATGGAGTAGTAAGTGTGTGCAAATAAACTAAAGAAAAAAACTAATGAGATAATCTGACAGCAAAGATGGAGATTTTATATCTGCTGTATAACCAACACTTCCTTTAACATTTGAACTACTGACTTATCTATTGTCTCTACAGGTGTTGTTAATATGACAGTAGAAATACAAGCTTATATATCATAGTTTACCTTATTACTTGGTTCAAGATTAATGCAGTGGTCAGACATGTAACAAGGCAATGCAAACTTATTACATCTGGTAAAAAATATTCTCATAATAGTAAACCAGATATTGCAGTATCCTATGAGGGAAGACAGCAGATGCATACCAGAAGTAAAACTGTCATTCAAGTATCTGAGCTTAAGCAGTGATCCTTCAAACTAATGCTGAAGATGGCATCAAAATTGCAAATTGAGTTGTTGCCAGAAAGTGTACCCGAGAGAAATCAAATGGCATTCAGTCTGATTAATTACGAACTCGGAAGATCAATTGTCTTAGAGTTCAATAAATTTCAGTGTATTGCAAGAATAGTTCATGTCCACTGTCTTTCATTTCTTTTAATCTAATGATAATAGTTCAGCAGTGTAACTCCGTTGTTTGGCTCGGGACAAATTGGTAACTGTAATGTTAATCACCCTGAGATATTGATTTTGTGATTCATGTGGAAGCCATTACTCTGAAGGGTACTGGATAAGTTACCAAATTCAACAAAAGCTGAGAAACACAATATATCATTACATACCTGTGGGCCTAAGTGTTAATGGGAAAAAAGGTTGTAACAGCTAGCACTAGTTTGGCCAGGCAGTGAATGGTAGGGATCTCTGTCTTCCTTAACCTACACAGTAACTGACCAAGGCTTGGTAGTCTTGTGAGTTGGCAGTTTTACCTGAAGTAAAATAAAAAACAGATTAATTTGGTAAAACACATACACAAACAAAAAGCCCATATCATAAATATACCGCCCATATAGCACAGGACATACAATCATATTTATTATACATTCACCAGAACCAAACATAAATATTTCCTGCACACACACAGACATATACTGTACAGTACACAACCTCATTCACACATACACACCTCAGAGCAATAAAATCTTAACTTCTGAGGTCAGTCAACCTATATCTAGTATCAGGTGAACCCCCTTCCCTTGAACAATCTTGGATCCACTTTTACACACAAACATAGACAAGAGAGAGCACCTTGTGAATGAGAGGATCCTGGCAGGCTAGACGAATACGTTCAGCTGTTGCTGGGGAATCTAGACGGAAAACTGGATCAAGGTGGTGGTCCTGGCGTGCTGCCCCCACTGCCGCCTTGATGCTCTGGAACACTGATGCTGCCAGCAAGAGTGGCGGCTCTCCCACTCCCTGTCCCAAAAACAACACATCTGCTTTATAGGCTCTTATATCTAAGCTGCCCTACACATATAACAACAGCAAAACTCCAAGCCTCATTAAATAACTTTAAGAATAATGTCTACAACTAATGAAACCATTTTTGAAACAACTGTGAATCCTCACCAAGAAGCCATAAATAGATAGGTAGATAATTTATTGACCACAAATTATGAATAAAGAGCTTACATGAAGTTCTATCTCTACAGCTTGTAGTTAAAAACAGATATGAAAACAAAATACCCAACTTGGAGAACACTACCAATAATACATTCTCATCTCACCTTAGAGGAGAACACTGCCTGTGGGTTAGGAGAATCCTTCAGAAGTGAAACATGAAATTCACAAGGTATGTCTTGAAACCCTGTGGTAAAATTGGAAGTAAAATTAAACACACTGGCCTGAATTTTACTAGCCAATCAACTACCAAAAATACCACTTGATCCTATTACTGTGTTGTATTATCATTATATTCTATTTGTAACCCCCTTCCCCAAGCCTTTTCCTGCTTCCACTCACTTTATCCATGCATTCTAAAGTTGTCATAATTTAAACTTCTAGAATATTAGTGTTCCTTGTGTGAATTTTATGAACTAGGAAAATGGGAAATGCTCATGAACTTCGTGCAAAATATTTGTGATGCATTAAATTACAGAGTTATGGTGGTGTCGTGCATCCAAAAGGTGATGCTCTAGTAATTTAAACAGATATCAATGCTTTCTCATCATTAAATACTATAATATATTATAGTAAAATAAATGGTACACCTATGAACCAAGAAAATCTCATTTATGATATATCAATGAACTCTAAGTATATAAAGATGAACTTTGTAGTTTTGAGTGAACTAAACCAAATGAACACTGCATATATGAGCAGCTTATGTAAGATACCCTTTTCAACACTCCCTGACTAGTAGGTATGCCACACTAGATATTTTTGATGGGTTAAGTATTTATGAGTAAATATAAATGTATGGAGGAGATTCTAGGAGATATCTACTCTAAAGAATGGAGGGGTGTACAAGATATGTTTTACCTGGGATCTTGTATGCCCCAGGGCCTCGCGTGAGGAGGACGCCTTCGGGGGAGTAGCACAGTTCCTCCATGGTGACCAGCCCTGTACCCTGCACAAAAGCTCCCTCCACCTGCCCGATGTCCACTGCTGGGTTTAGGGAGTTTCCCACATCCATCACGATGTCTGTCCGCAGGATCTAAAAGAGAAAATGATCAATACCCAACATGATTTACACCTCAGAGGACTTTACTCAGTAGCAGGTTGGGTCCCATCAAGTCTATGGCACAGATTCTAGACTAAATTTGGGTAATAGAACAGCTCTCATTTTCCATACACTGACATCCCTCTCACCTTGCAGACACATGCTAAACCCTTTGTTTCCCTCAATACAGTACTGTACCTTTAACCCAATGATTGAGCACAACCTACATTTGTTTCAGTGGATTCCTGGAGTTGGCTGATTGATATTATTGGAAATTCATCACATGTACAATAAAATAAGTGTAAAAACAACATATAAAGTACTGTACATATTATACTTAAAGGATTATATTCTTCCCATCTACAGACTGACCTCATATTCTGTTCTCTTATATCATAATTCAGTTCTCTTAATGTATTAGTATTGTGCGAGACACGAAATGGGGCAAACATTAATGAGGTTGAGGGCTGGTGATACAATACTGATAGTGAGGGCGGGACAACAGTGTGGATGGAGACTTTACCAAGGATGGGGAATAATGTTGAAGAAGTGGAAGAATGATGATAAGGAGGCAATAGAAAAAGAGAATTGGGGTTATCAAGGTAAATGGGTGATGACCTACTGTGTGGTTGCCAGTGAGACAGTCCACCTCCACCTTGGTAACAGCAGCACCAGCGGCATAATAGCTGAAGGGTCGACCTGTCATGGTCTCAAAGTCGAAGTCTATTATGCATGGATTTCTGAAAACAAACAAAACAAAACTACAGTAGAAGTCCAAAAATCCGGACTGCTTGGGGATTGGGTTGGTCCGGAATTTTGGATTTACCGGATTCTCGGGCAGTACTTTTAAAATTCAAATTTAAGGAGGAATAAAGAGATGAACAGGTACATTTTGATAGTTTATTCATTAGCAAATATAGCATGCTTCATTATCAAAACAAGCAGTTCTAAGGAAAAAGCTGTGAATTCTAGAATTTTATTCTTTGCCTCTTTTATATCATAAATTGTAGACTTTCCTATGTCTTATGTTTCCATTAGAACAGTATTGCTCACACCATGTTCTAGTTTAATTATTTCAAGTTAGTCACTCAATTTCAACGTGTTCTTCTTTCTCTTCACACAACGAAGTTTATCTACTTTAGGAGCCATTATTATGGGCTTGTACAGTACAGTACTCTGTAAATGAAAAGAGTAGGACTCAAAATTACATACATTGTCACAGTTTGATTGCTCTTTTTAAAGTGGCAACTGCTTGGTCGCTTGTTGTTGCTGTGCAGCTGTGGCACTCACGCATGCGCATATACACACAAAAGCACGGTAAAAAAAAAAATTGAATTTCCTAAAAGTCCGGATTCTCGGGTGGTCCGGATTTCTGGCATCCGGATTTTTGGACTTTTACTGTAAAATATATTGTATAAGAAGTATGTTAATGATTATTCTATTAGCATTAATTATATATAAAGTATATCAGTAATGTTTTATATAATTAATAAGTACTTACAGTATATATCAACTGTACCTGTTGCATTTCTCACCACCTCTCTATGCTTTTGTTGTCAAGTTTATTTTATATTCTGTACCTGCTCTGTACTTTTGGCTGAGTACACTAAGGTTAGATTAGGGTGTTAATATTTCAGTTTGTATGGAAAGGTTGCTGGGAAGCAAGAAAAAAATATGAAGAGTGTAATTCCTCTGTCCGATTTGATTTATTCTTAAGATAAGGAATAAATTTTCTTGTATAAAAGCTTTCTCTTGGTGGCTGGTTAACCCAGGCCCCTGTTCTCAACTGTTACTACACAGTTCAGTATAAAAACTGCAGTAAATGTATGAAGCATTGCAATAGTGACAACAAAGTGGTAACAACTGTACATTACTTGTAAAAGCCGGTGGCAGACAGTGAGACCTGGTCACAGTATGCAGTATTCACCCAGTCCTTCCAGGTGCCTGCAGGGTCCTTGTTTACATAGGGCTGCAAGCGCGACACCAACTCATTACACGCCTTCTGCAGGTGCAATATGTGTCAGCTGTAGTGCTTGGCATACTATATACGGTACATCACGCAAAAGCATTTGAAGTTCTTGTAGATGGATGAAGTTACAGTAAACCCTCGATAACTTGGCACATATGGGGCTCTGGCCTTGCCGAGTTATCCCAAATTCCAACTTATCGAGGCATTTAGCCCCTCCTACAAAAATACAACAATGAAAAATTATCAACCCATATATGTGTGCATGTAATTACTAAATGTAAAAAAAGTAACACTTACCATCACTGCAGGAGCAGAAAAAAGCCTCATAGTTGGAGACACAGAGACATGGTAGGTGACACAGAGGCATGGTAGGTGATGCAGGTGGCCAGATATGCTAAAATTTTCCCAGCTACAGTAATTTTATATATCTCGGCATTTCCCGAGTTATAGTACTAACACCTGTACATTCCGAGACCATATTCATGCCTAGTTATATGAAATTCCGAGTTAACAAATACCGAGTTATCGAGAGTTTACTGTATACTATACCCCTGTACTGAAGATGAGCAGTGTTTGACTCAGACTATGGTGCTTGATGTAGATATACGGTGCTTGGACCTATACAGTTAACCCTCACTTTACGCGGTCCCACATTCCGCGTTTCCACGGTGCCCTGCCGGAACCCAGGATGCTCACATTCCGCGGTGCGTGTACCCCTTTACGCGGAGAGCGGCTGGCGAGCCGCGCCATTTTTGGATCCAAACCTCCCGCCATCCGCCATGTTGTGTAAGCGGCGCGAACATGGTGCGCACAAGGTCGCCCAGTCATCAAAACATTACCAGTTCTTCACCCACCACCCACCACAGCCGGCCCAAGTCAGTGATAGTGATAATTATGGTGAGGATATGGACTTATATGGACTTTGGGGAGTTTGACAAAGAGGCCCTGCAAGCCTCTGTGGTGGATAGTGATACAATTGATACAAGTGACACAGGTGAGGGCCAATAATCTGCCCTCTGCCTCGGAACCAACCGCCCCATCCCCGTGTGCCCAGCCATTTTTTCTACTAATGTAAGTGTTAAAAAACCTAATATTATTGATATTTCTCTTAATTATTAATTGTGTGTGCATACCATCATAAAGTTAAGATAATATTTTTACTACAACATAGTTGTGTGTCGTCAAAAAGTGGAGTTTGGGGATCGGCCCGGACTCCATTTCAATTAATCCCATATGTTATGTTATTCACTTTACGCGTTTCTCACTTTACGCGGGACCCTCCGGGTTACATTAACCGCGTAAAGTGAGGGTTAACTGTATTGTAAATACAGTACAATAATGTATTTGGTATTTGACAGAGATATGTGTAGTTTGAACAGGTGTGTGATGTCTGAAGTGGAGGTAAATGTGTGAATATATCGAGGACTTTCTTACCATGACAGCCATGCCAAGGAGGTCGGTGGAGACGGAGGCAGCGGTGGCGGTGGTGTTGGGCACCTTGTCAGTGGCAGTCTCACTCAGGTAGATGTTCTCAGCCGACACACCCAACACCCGGGATGCTATCTGTTCTCCACACACACGGCATAGTGAGGAAAAATTTAAAGCTTGTGAGTTACAGGGAGGGAGGGACAACAAGAGACAAACAAAGAGAGAAAGAAAAGTAAAGGGAGAATACAGATTTGCAATTAAATGACAAGTTAAACAAAACATTATTGTGATTTCAGTAAAATTGTGGCTCAAACAGCACAGCCTGGCCATTAAATACTGTCCTGCCACCTAGCCACTGACACACCATCAAGACAGATGAGGGTTACCTGGATCATCTTTGTGTGGAGTCCCTGGCCCATCTCGATGCCGCCGTGGGTGAGCAGGATGGAGCCGTCGGTGTAGATGTGCACCAGCGCCCCGGCCTGGTTAAAAAAGCGCTCAAATGCTATTCCAAACTGTGCTGGAGTGACTGCCAGTCCTTGCTTCCTATACGTGTTCTCACTATAAAAAGTTGAATAAAAAATAATGGTTAAAGATTCATGTGCAAGAGACTGACTGATAATAGCAAGACAGTAAGATACTACTACAGTAATTAGTTATTTAGCAGTTAGTAATAGTTAGTTGTACTGGAGCTAGAACTTAGTTAATAGTAGTAGTAAAAGTAGTACAGCCTGTAGTAGAAGTAATAGTAGTTACTGGGTGAAACAGTACATCTCCTTCAACAGCCTTTGATTAGGGAACTTAACATTCAGGTGAAAAGTAGGGTAAAGTGAGTTACAGATGTGTCTTAAAATATCAAGTAAACTTAAAAATCAGAATATGGGTTAAAGTGAGAGAAAAAGCTAGAATCAGAGACAGTTAATATCAATGAATAATGGGTAAAAGTCAGACCTACCGGTTGAACTTCTGGACAGAGGCTTTGAGGACATGGACAAGGGAAGTGTCCATTACCTGACGCCAACAGCGAGTGATGGTGCAATGGTCTAGTCTGTACCCTACGATGGTCTTATTCCCTGCCTGGTACATGTTCCTCGCCTGTATCTGAGGTAAGTGAGACAGGTTAGGTTTTCAGCTAAGATAGGATGTGAGTAAATGTTCACCTCCCAAATATTGTTTTTTAGAATACATTTTTTCTCCTTTTCTGCACACAGTTCATATCCACGAATAAAGAAATATTTTCAAATGAATATAATCTATATACTGTATTGCTTCCATAAGGTTTATTTGAGATTAAATAAGAATAAATCATTGTAAATATTAATGTTTACTACCATGCAGTAAGCTGGCGATAGATTACTTTTTAACAAACATCAGCTTAGAAATTCTTTTTCATGTGTTCAAGACATAAAGTACCAAACTACAGGGTCTACTGTGCTGTATCTGGGTCGTAGTAATATATCTGATTAGCAGGAGCAGCTACAAGGGCCATGGTGACCTACTTGGCTAGGATCTACCAGGATACTTAATGGCAGCTTACCTGGACAGGGTCCATTTTGAGAAAGGCTGCCACCTGGGATATTATGTCTTCGATGAACATGACAGCCTGTGGTGCCCCAAAACCCCTGAAGGCGGTGTTAGACGGGAGGTTTGTTTTGCAAGCATAACCCGTCACACACATATTCTGGATGCTGAATATAAATACTTGTATTAGTCCATTTATAAAAACTACTGCAAATGTTTTATATTAATTAATACTGTATAACATTCCATTCAATAAATCCTTTAAACTTCTTTCCACTAATGAATTCCCTCATACAGGTACCGGTACTTAACATAATATGAACAATAGTTAAATACTGTAAATGGACGAGCGAGACCATTCAAGATTAAATATCATGTGAACAGATGTAAACCCTGCCCCTGAACCATTACCATGCTATAAATTAATGTAGTCACCGCTAGAGACTGCCTCATGTCATCATTTTCTCTAACACCCAAAAAACCTGAACAGCATGTGTTATTATTGTGTGAACCCTTACCATTGCAACACTTGGTCATTTTTTAGTAATTTACACCAAAATTTATCATATGGACCTTGTCATATGTTAACCAAACCTACAAAGTTTGATGCAAATTCACAAACCTGTTCTTGGGTCACTCGAGGGACACCGACAAACAGGACCAAAAACGATACCCTCCCCAAGTTGTGGACAGGGTTAAAAATAAAAAAAGGACCTAAACCCAAATTTTTGCTGTTTTTACTTTTCTGTGAGTTTTCTTATCGTACAATATTACTTTGGGTTCCAACCTTCACAGTACTTCCGAATTTCTAACAAGGCTGCAAGAAGTTTTTAATGAGATGCCTCTAAGTTTTATACCTTTAACTCATCACAATACAGTAGTACGAAAAATCATCAGCTTTTTATTTCATTCATAAAGATGTAACGACAAAAATTTTAGACTATGTAATCTCATTCTGTCCTGAATCATATACTATATTGTAAAAATAGCAAGTAAATTAAGAATAGGAAATGGAACAGTTGTGGTGGACATTAATCACTGTAATCAGACTTTAGTTGTAGCTGCACACCACAGAGATCTCACTTCAATTTAACTTGTAAATGTGATGCTTACTGTGGGAATCTTACCATGCTGACCCTAGTGGCAGGTGGAGTAGTACAGGGTATAATTTTTTACTTCAATTTATAAAACTATTACAAGTGATATAAGATGATTCACTCTCATGAGGTTACATTTTGTATACTAGTATTTATCTTACAGTAGTACATTACCTTTGAGATCTTAATACTGTATTAAAAAGTCAACTCACTTGTAGGCATTGTCAAATGTAAACAGAGCCTTTTGCACAAGGAAGGTAGACAGGTCGAGAGTGCAGCCAGCATTAACGTAAATGTGAGCTTGGAGGGCGGTAAGACGTCCATCTGGAGTGAACCCTACTTTCCACCTGCACAGGAAGGGATGCCGCCCTCCTGTCACCAGCGTGTCCTCATGACGCTCCAGCCAGATACGCACCGGCCTGTTTAGCCTAGAAGGAAAATGATACACAGACCATTTTTTTTAAGTTTCTCTATCTGATTCTTATTTGTATTTAATTCTGAATTAAAGTGAGCAAAACATTGCACCAAGCCAACACCACCATATTCTTTCACTGTAATTGTTTCCTCTGACTTACAGGATCTATTGTACACACGATCAAAAAACTATCTGCACATTGGGTCCGATGATTTCCGAAATGATCAATACACCTGTGCCACAACATAACCACGCCACACATTGTTCATAAGATTAATCTATTTTCTTCTGAATGTGCATTTAACAATACAGTACTGTACTGTAATATATTATGCCCAAGATGTAAAGACAGACTCACCGAGCAGCAGCCACTGCGACAGGTACACTAACAACACTAGTTCGGGTATCCTTGCCACCAAAACCCCCGCCAAGCCTCTTCACTCGCACCACCACCCTATTGGCTGGGAGTCCCAGGGCCTTTGCCACCAGTTGCTGGGTTCCAGACGGGTTCTGGGTGGACGAGAACATCTCAAGCTCACCGTCTTCACCCTTAGGGACAGCAATGTGAGAATTCGTCTCCATGTAGAAGTGTTCTTGTCCCCCAATGCGCATCTCACCCTCCAGGGTATTAGTGGCCATGTTGAACCCATCCTCCATACTGCCTCGTCTGATAGTCCACGGCCCCCACCACGACTCCTCTTTAATAGCATCCTGTCCAGCACAAGCAAACATTTATATTTCAACCATCTATTCTATCAATTTATTCATATTTGTTAACTCTGTTCCATCCTTAATTAAAGGTAAAGAGACACAGGTGTATGAAGCCTTAGACATAAATGCCACATATGCTCTTCTATACACTACTAGAATAAATAGAAAATTTTATTTTCTTGAACAATTACTGTATTCAAGAAAATAACATTCAGCCATTTTTGTTTTGGTGATAAGTTATAGATTATAGTAAATATTTATTTCAAATAAGAAGTTTTCTTATGCAGTATCTACATAATATCTATAATCAAAATGCATTTTACCTCAATAGTAATGATGGGGGGGCTGAGGTCTTGGTAATAGATACGGACAAGTGAAGCAGCCTGTCGTGCCCTGACATGGTCCCGAGCCACCACCACCCCCACCACTTGACCCACGCACTCCACCTTCTCCTTCGCGAACACCTGGTCATCCATGGTCGCCACACCCGTCACATTCATTTCACCTGGTCAGTTAGAATTGTTGATTTAATGGAGGAAAATTTCTCTCCGATAGAGTACATAAATGTCTTCCAAGAATTTCGTATTTCGGGTTAACATTGGTTCATCATAATGAATATCCATTTTCTCTTATCATATACGTTTATAAGCTGTGTACACAACCAACAATGTTTTTTGTCTTTAATTCATCCCTGTATGTTTTCTTCACATTTCCAATAGCATTTTTTTTTCAACAAAACATCCCCTTTTGTAGACCAAATTGCCTAAACATAAAAGAATTGTAATTTTTTCCACAACCACGGTATACTGTACAGATAGAATCCTCACCATTTTTACATTTGAAAAAGTCACCCACCAGGTAGATCTCGGGCACAGAAGAATGCCTCCACGCCTTCCAGCTCGAGGGCGTGTGTCTCGTCAATACTGAGTATCTTGGCGTGGGCTCGGGAGGAGATAACGAGGGCAGCATGTGACTCATTCTCCAGGCGGGGTAAGTCGTCCACATAAACAGCCTCTCCTGTCGTCTGTTTGTAAGCGGAGGTGTGAACCACGGGCCGGCCTACGAGGTCATGCTCCTTTTGGTCCTCTGGCACCTGGTGGTCCCCAAGACACAAGAGTTAAATAATCTGCATCAGTACAGTACTTCAACACTCCAATACACAAGCTGATAAGTAAACACAATCCTTCATAAACTCAAAAGATACAATGAACAATCTTGGAAAGACTAATACTGTATTACTAAGGCCTCTTTGAGTTTGTTGCATCTATATTTGTTTAACTGAAGTACCTTGTTGAGTCTGGGGTTACAATGAGGTCGAACTCTTAGTAATCCAGGTTCTAATCCTTTGTAATCCAAATTTTATTCCCATTTACCAACAAAGAGTAAATCAAAATACATGTAAATACAATCTATAAAAAGTCAATTATATAAAGACTATATTCGATACAGCGAAACAACCAAGTTCTTAATTTTGCAAGACACGTTGTAGTGCATAGCTCCAACATAAAGAAATGAAATGCAAAATGTACACACAAATATTTATACAGTATATCTATATTCACTTACAGTATATAAATCATCAATATAACAAACTAGAAATATAATCACACAATCTACTTCACTACTAATCTACAAGTTAATGAAACATGTGGATGTGCCCATACAATGATGAACATACAGTAGACTTTACTAAAGGAAATAAAGGTAGAAATTCCCAACCACTACGAAGATGCAACAAGCCGCCTCGCTCTTCCGCCTCTCGACTAACATTTGATGATCAACAGTCACTCAAGGGCAAGGGCGGATCCAGGGGGGATCTGGACTCTCACTTTTCATCAGAAAATTTCAATACTTTTTCTTTAATGCAGTATTGTACTCAGGCATTTTTGTATAGTAAAAAGTATTTACTACTGACTTTAGAATATCTCCTAATATCAAGGGCACATGGCTTCAGAATGGCATCAAAATGCCCATGATATTGGTCAGATTTAAAAAAATTAGCCGGGGCTTACAGGACCCCCAAATCCCCCAAGCTGGGTGGGCTCACTGCGCTCACCTTGTTCCCCCACCCACAACTTCTTGGACCCCCCCTTTTGATATCCCTGGATCTGCCCTTGAAGAAGCACTGTGACTTGCACCCAAACAAGTCCACCTTACAAATAGTGGTGAAAACTCATCAACATAAACATTACACTTCCCCAAATCTGCATACAAGTCTTCAACGAGTTCACTCTTAGCAGGACATCTCGAGAGTTCACCTGCAGGAACGACTAAAATAAAACGTACCCACCTGCTTGATGGACCAAAACATGCTCTTACCTGCTCGTACAACTATCATAAGTATAACTAAGATATAGCCCCCAAGCCCCCCCACCTGCTGGAAGGTCTGGGAGGTAGAGGTGGCAGGCCTGTGGTAGAGCCTGATGGCGGTCAGCTGGTCTTCAGTGAGTGGGTCTACCTGGGCCGGCACACACTCACTCAGCCACCTTCGCACGCTCAGGTAAAATTTGAAGAAGAAGCTGCACAATAAACCATTTAGGTTACCGATGTGACATACAGTACATATACAAAAAATAATAATAATTGTGTGATGTGTTCTACTGTATATCAAGAAAAGGCCAACAGAATAAAGGGCGTAGATTAAGTAAACACAACAATATAATACTGAATACATATTAGCTAAAAAATTTAAAATATCTCGTGCATAAAAACTTGATATATTCTTACAAAGTTTCAGACAGATAAGTATCACATTAACTTGGGAATTAAGTAATCCGTTTGTCCTTCAGGAGGTTATATAAAACTCACTTGTGTGAATAACAATGCTTGATAGCCCTTGGTGAAAATAATGAGTTACAAAGACCTTCTGAAAGGTGTGAGCCAGGCCTTCAAAATACTACAAGGGATAATATACTCATGAAGCTGGCTATCACAGAGACCACATGATGGTAATAGTTTTAAGCTGCTCAAGACACACACACACACACTTACTACTACTATGTACTACTACTTTGCTGTCACTCAGAATCGAGTATGACGATCATTCAGCTATGATACAATGATATGAGTTATTAAAGTTGTCACCTTCGTTGATGAGCCCAGAGGTGACTCGAGAGGCCTTACGGGATTGGCAAGGTCGTCCACAGATGTTGCACATGTGGAGGGCTACATCAAGTGTGGGAGGGGCGGCGGCAGCGTCTTTCCAGCAGTGGCGCTTGACTGCCTCAATATGCTGTCAGACAAACACCTTCTTGTGTCGTACTCCTCCAAGCGTTAGGGTGTGGAGTGATCACCTTCCAGGTGAGGGGGTCAATTTGGCACATTTTCAGGCTTTTCTTATGACTTTCCTTATACCTTTTCAGTTGCCCACCAGCATTGCGTTTACCATTCGTTAGAATATGACAAACTACGTTTGTGAAAGTTTTCAAGTGCCTTGAGGTGCCTCCTGTATGTGACCCATGTCTCGCCTTCATCGACCTCACTAAGGCCTTCGTCTCGGTCAAAATGGAAGCCCTCTGGCGGACCCTCAGCCATTTTGGCTGCCCACCAAAATTCATCGTCATTGTGAGTCAATTCCACAATGGCATGAACAGCAGTGTCCTGCCCAGTGGCACCCAGTCTAAGTTCTTCCCCATCCAAACGGGGGTAAAACAAGGGTGTGTACTGGCACCAACTCTCTTTTACATTTTCTTAGCTGCCTTCCTTACTCGTGCCAGTGCAAATTTAGCCGGCGGGGTGGACATCCAGTACTGGATGAAGAGCCTTTTCAACATACGACGACTCGAGGCAGGAACAAAGGTGTCAGCCGCTTCCATCACCGAACTTCAGTATGCTGACAACCTCACCCTTGTCGCTCACATTGAATGCAACCAACAGAAGATCTTTAACTCCTATGCAGATGTGTATGCACACTTCGACCTTAAAGTGAATGTACAGTCTCGTTCAAGATTCTTCAAACATTGCTTGAGACAGCTGGCAACTCAAGGTGTTTCGTTTACTATAGTACGTAGTATAATATAATACAAAACAACAAAGCCCAACCATTAATAAAGCAATGGGGAACGAAGTAACCAATCACCGATCAAATTTTATATTCATTCATAATTTTTACTACCTACTATAGTATACAAATGGCCTTGAGTTGCCAGATGCCTCCAGCAGTGTTCGAAGAATCTTGAATGAGACTGTACATTAGACTCAGATTCTCTTTCAGAGTGTGGCAACTACAACAGGATCTACCTGCTGTCCATAGCTGGAAAGATTATCACCCGAGTTCTCCTAAGCAGACTTCTTCCCAGAATCTCAATGTGGCTTTAGACCATCACCTGGCACCACTGACATGACCTTTCTTGTCTGCCAGATACAGGAAAAGTGCAGAGAACAGCATCGTGACACACACACACACACACCAAGATGAAACAACACAAATTCCCATAATGTTGTATGAGTTGTTAGTCACATGGTCATACAATAATAAGTAGCAGTCTGTGTCAACCTCTAGGAATAGACTGGACAAATGCCGGGCAGTTCAAGATGTCCATGTCTCCAGCAGCCCACCTGCTATAAAGTAGAGTAACTTTAGGGAGCCTTCGTCCAGAACACTACTAAGCATACTAAGTTAAGACGGTAAGGTGTTCTTGTACCTCAGAGTGAGAGCTTGGCGATATTCCACCATCCCTCCTGGAGCCGAAGGGTCAAGGGGAAGGTCCTCCAGTAGCAGCTGTGTCGCCTTCGGCAGTAGTGAATCATCCCAGGAACAACCCACCAACTCCTAGGAGAACATAACTGTTATATCGAGGGTCCGTCAGATGTGAAACCCACCACCTTATGGAGGTTTCACTGTACTGTAGGTGTTTATGAAGGAAATACAAACCAAGATCAAGCTTGCATTATGTGAAGGTTCATTACACCAGAATAAAACCAATTTGAAACCTAACCTAACCTAAAAATGTGAAGTAATGCTTGTTAAAAATATAATACGTACCAGTGAGTTTTACTGTAAAAATGCACAAAATGTATAATCTTCACAAGACATGTTATTTCTTACTTCCTGGATGAATAAAAAGAAGAACTTTTGTATAAATTTCTTGAAATGTACGAGTAACAATTTATTTTCGATTATTCTTTTAATGTCTATGCGCATTCAGCAGTTTGGTGAACTGGCGAGAAACTACCGCTGAATTATCTTTATCAGGAACGAACCACATCCTTCTTAAAGGACCGACAACCTTTATAGTGAACCAAGAACATTTCTAGTGGACCAAGAGCATTTCTAGTGGACCAAGAACCTCTATAGTGGACCAAGAACTTTTATAGTGGACCGAGAACATTTCTAGTGGACCAAGAGCATTTTCTAGTGGACCAAGAACATTTCTAGTGGACCAAGAACATTTATAGTGGACCGAGAACATTTATAGTGGACCAGCAACCCTTACGGTGGACCAACCTTCATGGTATTAGGGGCTATGACGGTGGTGGCAGCCATCCCACCGAAGACGAGAGAGAGATGGTGGACGGTGGTGGTGTGTGGGATCATCGTCACCTTCATGGCAGCGTTAACGATGGCAATGTCGTCATCACGTCTACGGGACTGTTTGTAGGACTGAATGTGTTCCTCCTGCAACCATCCAGAGTCACTTTAATATGCAGGTACACTCCCTCACTCACCTCCCGAACTATTATGGTGCGTGTAATGTGTACAAGTCCGTTCTCCCTTCTTCCCCTGAAATGAACCACGAACCCCGAGATTCAAACTCTTGAATCCGAAGCATTTATGGACAGCATAATGTATCATTCTACTGCTTCAGGTTCACGAGTAAGAATCTTGTTGTTCGTGGTTCAGATGGTCGAGACGAATGGACTTACATTAGTTGACGTGCTGTACTAACCCAATTCTCGTATACTTTAAATAACCATCATAAAATGCAAACTTGGAATGTTTTTTTTATCTCATTATGTCTTTGAGGTCGTTGGGTTCAATGGTAAGTTTCCGATATCAGTCCTGAGTGAGTAGGTGTAGAGGAGCTGCGTCGTACTGTACCTGGCATGTGAAGGGGACGTGAACGGACACCAATACTTCTGTGGGACGAACAGCGTTCCTCCTGTAGCCTGTGAAGAACTTGTCGTCCATCACTACCCGCCGTTCTCCTCCCTCTATAACACCCACAGATATCACAAGTTTAATTCTATCTTTATAATTTTTAAACGCATCAGTAAAGGATAGATAGAGACGGTAGACTAATGACAACCAAATCAAAATAAAGCAGTTTCTATTCACAAGGCATCTCTACTACTGCTGTATCACCGACATAGTGATTTTTTTTTTTTTATTCCAATAATGTGAACCAGAACTCACGGAGACTGGTGAAGTTTAGGGACGCCCCGCCAGCCAGCAGTATAGGGTTGAGGTCACTGATGGGTGAGCTGGTTATGATGTTACCCCCGAGACTCTGTAAGACAAATATATGATATTATTATTATATTGTCTTAAGGCTTGAGTACTTACACCAGGTGACCTTAGATTAAATCACAGGTACAAAATGAGGGTGTTCAATGATTTTATACTTCAAGGAGTTTATATTTGAGGTCATTTCCAGTCAAAAACGATTCTATGAATTAATATGGGTCAGATTCTCAACAGCTGAACATTTTAAAGTGATTTACACACAATTACAATGTTTTATTGAATAAGTGTTGTAAGTGTGTATAGTTTATTCTAAAATAAATGTTCAAAGTGGCCACCTTTAGCTTGGATTCACATTTTTAGCCTTCGGTGACATTATGAGTAGTAGGCAGCTATCAAACAGGGAGGTACTACCGCCTGGGAAGATATTGGAAGCATAATGTGTTGACCTTATTTACTGCTGTGCCCTATTTGTTTACAAACCTATCGATCACTTGCTTGACAACAATTACTTCCAGTTCCGGAATAATCAGAGATACAACTTAAGGCACCCAGAGCTACTAAGACCACCCCCATGCGCTCCTCTCAGTCCCAGACCTCCATAAAATATTATGGTGTGAAGGTGTGGAACAACTTACCCCCACACATCCGAGCAAAGACTTCGCTCCCTTCCTTTAAATCATCTCTAAAAAAATATCTATTGTCGAAGTATTAATATTTCTTGTAACACTTACTATATTTACAGTACCTGCTTTTATTGTACCACCAAATCCGTTTTATCGGAAATTATCATGTAAATAAATAAGTAATTACCATTGCAATAAACATAATTGCCAACTAGACATAATCCTGAAAGATCTGTCCTCTTGTTCAACCTTATTACTGTACAACCCAGGTTGTACTGCTCCCCCATTATACTTATGTTTTAAAATTTCACTGTAATATATATATATATATATATATATATATATATATATATATATATATATATATATATATATATATATATGCAAGTAAATCACTGTAGGTGCGCGTGATCTAGGTATATGCTGATAACCACCAATGTGTGTTCATACATTCATTATTATTCTGCCCACCATAATAAAGTCAAACAGTCAGTATTTACAACAATGTTTTTACGTGCCTTGAGAATTTGCAGTCCGGAATTCATCGATGAGGAATACAAATATATATATAATATTGGCTCAAACCTTAAATACCCTAGATCTTTCATAGACAAATGCTTAAACATTACTAAGAAAACTTTTTATAGAACTGATCCCAAGCCCACCCATGACCATAAGAATATCTTAATATTACCATTTCACAAAAATTTCTCACACATTCCGGCACAGCTAAAATCTTGGAACGTCAATGTGGCATTTAAAAACTCATGCACTGTTAAACAAATGTTAATCAAGAACTCCCCCAGCAACACAATTGGTTGCATTTATAAAGTTCCTTGCAAGGAATGTAATATGTTTTACTTAGGCCAGACAGGTAAAGATCTTGTAACTAGAATTAAACAACACAAATACAGTGTCAGGACAGGCCAGGAATCCAATGCTCTGTTTGTTCATTTGAGGGATAACAAGCATTGCATTGACTGGGATAATGCCTCCTCAATATTACCATGTAATTCAATTGATAGTAGGAACATCATAGAATCTAGTCTTATTAAACATACCGAAGCATTCAACATGAATTTGAGTAACGGCTTGTACAAGCTGGACAACTTTGTAATTAAGAAGATTTGTGATCAGGTGAGAGGGCGGGTCACTGTCCCATCTGACCCAACCACCAACCGTTGTGTGCCATTTAAAGATTAGTAGGGTCATTACCTGACCATTGTGGACCTGGTCTCACCCTCCTCTGTATATATTCATCTTGTTCTGCATTACTCTATCTAGTCTGTACTCACCCCTGAAGATGTGAATTACACGAAAGCGCTTGGGAACTTCGTGTTTTCTTCTTTCCTGGTGGTTATCAGCATATATATATATATATATATATATATATATATATATATATATATATATATATATATATATATATATATATATATATATATATATATATGCTGATAACCACAAGGAAAGAAGAAAACACGAAGTTCCCAAGCGCTTACGTGTAATTCACATCTTCAGGGGTGAGTACAGACTAAAGAGAAGTACAAAAGAAGGTGTATATATACAGAGGAGGGTGAGATCGGGTCCACAATGGTCAGGTATTAGGTAATGACCCTACTAATCTTTAAATAGCGCGCAACGGTCGGTAGTCAGGTCAGAGGGTAAGGTGGCCCTCTGACCTGACTACCGACCGTCAGATGCGATACGTGTTCTGTCTGTCATTCGGTTATGAAATTTATCAAATAGTTGTGTAACAATGTCTCAACAGATATGTGTAAAGGTGTATTATTATTATTATTATTATTATTATTATTATATTGTAGTGGAATTCTCCCCTACAAACGCTGTTTGTCGCTACCTAGCCGACCCCACCTATTCCCCAGTGTATGCCTCGTGACCTAGGTCAACCAGCGCCGCCATACACCACGGAGCGGGGGTCAACTACTAAGCCACGCCTACCCCCGCTATTTAAGACCTGACCTCGCGGTGATCTGCCTCTCGCTCTCGCTCACTCTCTAGACCTACAGCCACAGCCAGCAACACCTCCTCCACCACCCGCTGCCCGGCGGGCCTCGCTCCTCCGCCTGCCTGGTGGTCCTCTCTCCCGCTGGCGAGCATGGCGACCCACAAGCAGTCCGTCTCTGAGCGTCCTCACCAACCAGCTCTCTCTACATCACGCTTGTAACCATGCTGCCTTCCCAGCACCAAGCTGCATTGTACATTCAATACAACATGTATACAGAGAGCACATTGTGAGTTTCCTTTCTCCATCCCATCCTGAGTGCGAACACCAAACATCTCATACCCCACAATATCCCCCCCAAGGCCCTGATGTGGGTGAGTGACCTGTGTGTAACACCACCATTTGTATTATATAAATATTTACCCAAATGTATAATACCAAATTATTCACCAAGTTATTCAACTGTGCCTCAGCTGTTGATGTTATGCATGGCTGAGGTTGTAGTTCCTTTGGGGAGGGAGCGAGGGCAGGCTGAGGTCAGCGCATGTTAGTGCAACAAGATATCTGACGCGTTTCCTTTACCACACTCTCGAGGCCTGCTTCTCCCTATCTCTCTTGGTCAGAGAGATCAGACTCATATTTTTTGTTACCCAGAGAATACCTCGCTTAAGTGTTCTCCTGTGTACGTACACTAAGACATTTCCCCTAGACGAGAAGGTGTAATATATTCTAAACTGAACTAAGGACCTGTGGAGCTATATTTTCTACAATAAAGAAAAAACAAAAAGTGTTTACTTCAGCCCTGCTAACGCCCGTAAAAAGGAAAAAACATATACTGATAATACTCACGCACCTGTGCTCATCCACGCATGCAACTTCAAACGCCCATTGTATCCCAACCACTGTGATGCGGAGCCATGTTCAGAGAGTCAAGCAGTGGCGGACTGGCCCACCGGGATACCGGAAAAATTCCCAGTGGGCCCCAAAGTGATGGTTCCTTTGACTACGTTTTGGGATTAAGTGGGCCCTTTTGGACCCTTTTGAGTGAGCCCTTCTATAAGTTTTCCAGGTAGAAATTTTTGACCCGGTCCGCCACTCAGTCAAGGTAAGGTATACCCTATTTATTGGTCATAAGTTAAAGACTGGATAGATCAATGATGACATAGTGTGTTAACCAATCATAAGCCAGTTAATAACGGTGTTGGAGCAACTCACGGCAACATTGCGGATCTGCTTCCCTGCAAACCAGTTAAGCATCTCCAGGATGGCTGAAAAGGTCCGTGTCTTGTGTTCTGAAAGCAAGAAAACTACTGTAAAACTCCCTTGTAAATATAATCAACGTTATACAGTATACGTGACACTAGGTACTAGGTAGTAGGCAGCTACCGAACAGGGAGGTACTACCGCCTGGGAAGATATTGGAAACATAATGTGTTGTCTAATGGTAGCCCCTGCTGCCTTATGGCATCACGAAAATTGTGACCCATTCCCAGGTTGCTGATCTGACTTTCTGCCTCATTTACACACAATTTCAGGGTCTCAATTGTTTCTATTACATGACAAAACAACATACATATACAATATAGCGTTTCTCACTGTTGATTTTTTTCATTCTTCCCTCCCGACACCGGTGTCCAGCTAAGCAGTCTCCCATAGAGACAACCCAGAATCACCTGCTAAGCCTCCCCCAGGTCTCGTGAGTTTTTGTCAGAGCTATCCATAGGATGAGTTACTTAAGTGGGAAGTGTATTCATTTTATGTTGTGTCCGAGAATCAGTGTCTGGTAACGTAAATATAATGTTCTAGTAACTTCGATAGAAGGTGTTAGTGATGTGTCCACGCCATTGTCGTAATTAATAAACAGTTGTAACGAAGTGGTGTTTGAGAAGTCGTCCTTAAGAACGTAACAGATGTGTATTGACGTATAAGATAAGTGTATTAAGAGTGTAAATAATTAACCGGCCACGCTACCATACTCTTCCTCTCTTTACATCCTCCTACTAAATATTCTACCTATATGTAATCTTCTTCATTTGTGAGTTACGTCTCATTACACAGTTAAGGTTGAGCTATTTTGATATAGAAGTATAATTTCTTTTTACTCTTAATATTTCGCCCCCCAGGCCCCGCTGTGGGTGGATGACCTGTGCCCGGGTGGGCTATTCCATAAAAGTATTTATGGGGATTTATTTCTTGTGTTGTCCTCGTCCAGGGCGTCTCACATGACTGATAACATAGATAACCAGAGATATATACAGTCCGGGTCAAAAGTTCGCTCCCTCCCAATATGAAGGCAGCCTCGACCCCAAATGAGATACGCTACATCAGTTAAGAGGGTAAGTCCGAACTTTTGTCCACGACTGTACATCAATCAACTCGTCAAACACTTATGGTGTTCTACTTCAGCTTCTAAGAACAGTTATGTGAATTCATTTATATTTCTTATATTTTGATCATCTTATTGGGGTTAAAGGTCACCAAAATGTATAATTCATGGGTTAAACCGTCAAAGGTCACCAAAACTGTACATTGCACGCCGCTTTCAACTTGTACACTACAACCCTCATTATTTCCAAGTTAGTCTCCTATACCATGGTTACGTAACTCTTCTTAATTAATAATTTTTTTCCTTAATCCAAACAGACCTGGCTGAGTTTTGACTTGTTGCCTGAGCACGTCGTATACGGCGGTGAGAGTGACGGACGCACCGAATACCACTCCTGATCCTTGCACCACCACACTCGTCAGCTCGGGAACCTTACTTGGGTTAATAAGGACTCGGTACAACTGATTCTTAAACCTGACTTCAACACCTGGAAAAACAATTGAATAAATTATTATTTTTTTTAAGTATTTCATAGTTGAGACAGGAATAAATATCAACATTGTAACTTGTAATACCAACAGTGGATCTTCATAGACAAGAAAACTGTTCCAGAAGCAGTCTCTGTTCCGTTATGTCCGCCTGGTTTCATCCCGTTCTATCAGTCGAGTCTATACCCGTCCCAAGATCTCATCCTCCGTCATCCATTTCAAACTACATCCCAGGCTTCTGTCCCATCTTTGTCCCTTATACACCACACCTCATCCTACTGCCTCTCTCTAACACTACACTCTAAGCTCATCTCCACCCACACTGCTTAAGTCCACACTACACTCTAAGCTCATCTCCACCCACACTGCTTAAGTCCACACTACACTCTAAGCTCATCTCCACCCACACTGCTTAAGTCCACACTACACTCTCGCCCTGCCCTACCCCTTCTAGCCTTGGTACACCCTGGTACTGGCACACCCTGGTCCTGATACACCCTAGCCCTGCCACACCCCTTCTAACCCTAGAACACCCAAGCTCCGGTACACCTCACCCTGGTACACCCTAGCCCTGTTACACCCTAGCTCCGGTACACCTCACCCTGGTACACCCTAACCCTGTTACACCCTAGCCCTGGTACACCCGAGCCCTGGTACACCCGAGCTCTGGTACACCCGAGCTCTGGTACACCCTAACCATAGTACACCCTATCCCGATCACTCACCAACTTCAGTGTTGCCAACGATGATCTTGGCGTGTGGGTGATGGTGTTTGAGGGTGACGAGGTGGGTGAGGGAGGTGGGGCGCCAGTAGGTGACCCGCGGACCTTGGAACATCAGTGTCTGTCTATCCAGGTCGTCACTCACCTGTCCACGACACACAAATAGCTTTCAGACTAAGAAACATACAATCAACCCACAAAGAAAGAAGAAGGGAAGATGAGACAGACTATTGCAGTACCTTCCTTTTTCAAATTATGCAAAATAAATTGTACATCCTTATATCAAGATCTCATTTGTTTGGTTTAATACAGAATCAAAATATATGAAACAAAAGTCAAACAACAATGTGGAGAGTTTGGTCTAGTGACGTCATTCTGGGTGTAAACAAAAAACACGTTTCCAAACCTTCAGTTCTGGTGGGAAAATGACCTCTTGGGTGGGATCGTAACACCTTGGTGGAGTCGAGTCCAAGCGGCCAGAGTTATTGATGTTACCGTTGGTCTTGAGGCTTCCGTTAATGATATCACCGTTGACCTTGGGACTCATGTTATCATTATCACCGTTGATCTTGAGCGTACTACTGGCAGGACAACTGTCTATCACAAAGTTGTCCCTCTCGATCAAGCATTTTGTCTCAGAGTCAGTCTTGTCGTTACCATGACCACCTGTTGTTCTCTCGAAGCAGCCGACGTCATTACCAGTCATCTGAAGACCTTCCTGACTCACGTGAACATGTGTCTCGAAGCTTACGTTTGGTTTCACGGCTTCCTTTGGGTCACACCGAGATGTTTTGAACTCCTCGTCAACACAAAGTCCATATCTCTCCACGTCACATTCATTGGTCGTTATTTCTCTATTAGTAAGATTTTCACGTTTCTTGTCTCTCTCTTCCTTCTCTGGGGAAAAGGGGAACAAATTAGTATCACTATCTAAGGTTTGTATTCTGTCTTTTTTTTCTTTTTCTTTTTTTATTAATTTGGATCATCAGAAGCTTGCCCTTACAGCTTACTTCACTTGGAGACTAATAACCCTAACTAACTTAACCTAACCTAACCTAACCTAACTCCCTTCCAGGTAAGTTTAGAGTGGTTGAGATTCTGATGAAATGACAAGGTGGGGGTCGAATCCTCAGATGATCCATTAATTCTTCATTGAATAGTTATGTTGGAGCACACCTTGCATAACCTGGCTGACACAACTATGGTACTTGATGAGGCGTCTCGATATTGTAAGCAGTTTCTTCCGAAGAGGGAAACAAATGTACTACTAATCTTTACATGGCCTACCCCGATACATGAGCTACAATACTGTAATTTGTTGGGAAATGTCAGTCTATTGTTGAAGTGCAGCACCGTTAATCTTATCACCGATTTTCTCAATATTCCTGTTACTGTCATCGTTAATCTTGAGTCTAATATTGTTATAACGACTGTCTGTTTTAGTCGTGGCTCACTCTCGATCAAAATATTTCGTCTCGGAGTCGTTCTCGTTTTTACCATTGTCAAATTTGGATACGAATTTTGTATTCGCTTCCGATGCCTCTTGTCTCACAGATGCTGACTATGAATGGGTTGTGAGGATGAGTAACCACTGTATTCATTGCAGTTCGTGACGAGGAGGTGGATATGTGCCATCTAGATACGCCTTCTCTCATATAGGAAACGTGTTGAGGCTAAGGTACACAGCATTAACAGCCTATAACTGTACACCCGCTTTTCCCCGTAATTATTTACACACACACACCAAGCTCCATAGAATGTATTTTATAAGACCATGACACGCACAAGCATTGTTTGTCAGGTGACGATGGGCGATGACAGTTCTGTTGATTTGTGCACTATAACTTTATACAGTGTTGACAATCTACAACATGATATAACCCGTAGCAGCGTAGCCCTGCATCCTATGTGCTGTCCGACTAGAAATACTGTAACTAGACACAAAAAATTGCACTGACTTGCACTACGTCTCCTGCTGTCACCTAAGGTTAACAGCCTGCACTAGTATAACCTACAGTAACAAGGTAGTGACTTACCTGTGGGTGGTGATTTAAACCTGCAGCAGTTGGTGTTGCCACAGGGAGGTAATGGGAAGGAGTTGGTAGTGAGACTGGCAAGACCGTCCAGAATAGGGCGGTATCCGGTGCAGCGACACAAGTTACCTACCAGAGAGACAGTCATGCGCCCACTCTTTGATCAACTCCCTCAAAGATTAAATGTCTTGAATTAGAGTACATCTTTAGTTAAAGAGATGAAAACGTATTTTAAAATAACCGATTACTGTAACATCATAAAAACAGTGGTGAACGTGGCACTGAAATTAAACTGAGACTTTTTTTTTGTAAAGGTATGTTCCTTCGTCTTCAGATAAGGGATCCAGGGTGCTTACATACTTGGCTGGGTGGCCGAGCAAAAGCAAGAGGAACAACAGAGAGGTCTTACCAGTGAGGTAATGGTGAAGGTCGTCCAGGCTTGGGACTGGGTTATTCCTGAGGAGGGTGTACACGGCCATCACCATCCCTGGAGTACAATAGCCGCACTGGGAGCCGTGGGCCTTGGCCAGCTTCTCCTGTACTACATGAAGACGTGTCCTCAGGGTTCCCACGCCTTCCACAGTCGTGACCGCCATCCCGTGCACGGCAGCCACTGGCATCAGACAGGCGTTGATGCAGAAATGGCTGTAGGAGGTTAGGCTATTGGGTAAGGTCACCTACAATCTTCTGTTCTTTTAATTCTGCAGCGAGTCATAAAGAGTGGTTGTCATCCACAAGTTATCATTTCAACATAAAAGTATGAGACAGAACTGAGTCAGCCAGACGCTGGAAGGATGAAAGAAATAAAAGCTATAACTGCAACGGGAAGGTAACTAAACAAGTTGAGTAAAGTAAAAAAAAAAAAAAATACTTTCACTGACATTCCGAAGTCACATAATCAATCTGCGTTGTGTTCTCAGTGAGCGTCAAGGGTGTGGTGGTGACTGCTCCTCAGAGAAGCTGGTGACGACTCCGATGACATCATGATCCTTCTCACGCAGCGTGATCGTGCCAATTCGGTGATTTTAACCATCATATTCAAATTACACACATTAAAGAGTTTATGGCAAAAATGATCTATAATCTTAATATAAGATTTAGCTGCTTTAAGAACATAAGAACATAAGAATGGAGGAAACTGCAGCGGGCCTATTGGCCCATACTGGGCAGTCCCGTTTACACCCAACCCCTATTGCTCATATGAGCATCCAACCTATGTTTGAAGCAATTCAGCGTATTCGAGTTAATGATGATATTTGGTAACTTGTTCCATTCATCCACTACTCTGTTTCCAAACCAGTGTTTACCTATTTCACGCCTAAATCTAAATTTGTCCAATTTAAAACCATTGTTACGAGTTCGCTCCTGGTTGGATAATTTGAGTACCTTTGTAATGTCCCCTTTGTTTAGCCCTGCCTTCCATTTATACACCTCTATCAGGTCGCCCCTCGCTCTACGTCTCTCAAGGGAGTGCAAATTAAGATGCTTTAACCTGTCTCTATACTCAAGGTTCCTGATACCCGGGATTAGTCTTGTCATTCTCCTCTGGATTCTTTCCAAGGATTCTATATCCATTCTGTAATACGGTGACCAGAACTGGACTGCGTAATCCAGGTGTGGTCTCACAAGAGCAAGATACAGTTTTAGGATGACCTCGCTAGTCTTGTAACTAACACTCCTTTGTATGAACCCAAGTACTTTATTAGCCTTGTTACGAGCAAAAACACATTGTTTACTTGGCTTAAGGTTCCTACTTATCATTACTCCTAAATCTCTCTCGCAGTCGGATTTCTCTATGGCATCGTTGTTCATCTGGTATCTGGTTTCCCTGTTTACATTCCCTATACTGAGTACTTTACATTTGTCAATGTTGAATTTCATCTGCCATTTTTCAGACCATTCGAAAAATTTGTTTAGATCCTCCTGTAGTTTTGCCGAGTCCTCGTCAGATTTGATAACACGTCCTATTTTAGTATCATCAGCAAATTTACTTATGTTGCTGTCTATGCCGATATCTATGTCGTTTATGTATATAATAAACAATAATGGTCCAAGTACTGAGCCTTGGGGAACTCCACTTGTGACGTTGCTCCAATGGGACTTAGTGCCGTTAATGCTCACTCGCTGTTTCCTGTCCTGTAACCACGCCCTAATCCATTTAAGGATGTCACCTTTGATGCCATGAGCTTCTACCTTTCTAATTAATCTTTCGTGGGGTACTCTGTCGAAGGCTTTGCTAAAGTCGAGATATACCACATCATAATTGTGCCCCTCGTCCACTGATTCGAAAACTGATGAAAAGAATGTTAATAGATTAGTTAGGCAAGAACGTCCGCTTGTGAAGCCATGCTGGGAATCATTGATCAATCTGTGCTTCTCCAGGTAATTTCGAATAGAGTTTGAAATGATTGCTTCCAGTAATTTGCCTACTATTGATGTTAGACTGATTGGGCGGTAGTTAGAGGATAGTGATCTATCCCCCTTCTTGGAGATCGGTATTACATTCGCTATCCTCCAGGATTCTGGTACTACACCTGTTTTTAAGGACATGTTAAACAACTTTGCTAAGGGCATACTAAGCTCTTCCTTACATTCCTTTAATACTCTGGCAAATATCTCATCGGGACCAGGTGACTTATTAGGCTTTAGTTTGTCTATTTGCTTACTAACATCGTTACTAGTCACTACTATCTCACTTAATTTGTTTTCTTCACTATCTCTGAATAGAGTCGGTGCCTCGGGTATCATGTTTAAATTTTCGCTGGTGAAAACTGTTGAAAAATATTTATTCAAATTATTGCTCATTTCTCCGTCGTTATCAGTGAGCTCGCCGGAGTCTGACCGTATTGGTCCAATCTTTTCTCGTGTTTTAGTTTGGTACATTTGGTAGAATCCTTTGGGGTTTGTCTTTGCCTCCCTTGCTATCCTTACCTCATTATTCCTCTTTGCTTTCCTTATCTCGGTTTTAACCCTACTCGCCAATACCCTATAATAGTCCCGGAGGTGAATTTCGCCACGATTTATCCTTCTACCTATAGCCTTCCTTTGGCCAATAATGTTCTTTAAATAATTATTTATCCATTTAGGGTCATTGTTGTTTGATCTGAGTTTTTTGTATGGTATGTTCTGCCTTTGTGCATTAAGTAACTCACTATTTAAATTGTCGTGGAACTCGGCAATCTCAGATCTCGTTATCAGGTCGGTGTCATCTGTCAGGTTCACGGCCAAGCGCGACACCCCCTCTCTTAGCTGCCTCTTTAAACTGTCAAAGTTTGCCCTTCTGAAATCTGGTACTTTAGTGGAATTTTCCTTACGTCTGCCCTGAAAATCTAACTGGAATCGAATTTCTTTGTGATCGCTGTTTGCAAGTTCGTTCCCTACCTCGACATTGCTAATGAGGTTTTCTCTGTTTGACAAAACTAAATCCAATATATTATTACCCCGTGTGGGTTCGGTTATATGTTGACTTAGGAAACAGTCCTGGATCGTCTCGAGAAAATCCTCTGATTCTGAGTTTCCCGTAAGGTCGGTCCAATCTATTTGGCCAAGGTTAAAGTCGCCTACTATACAGACTTTGTTGTGTATGGAAGCCCTGCGCATTTCATCCCAGATAAGTCGCTCATTGACTCTGTCAAGATTGGGGGGTCTATATATTACTCCTGTGATTAATTTTTCCCGACCGTCGCTTAATTCTATCCAAATTGTTTCTGTATTCCTCTCAGTTTTTATTTCCTTATTTATTTCACACTTCAGATTATCCCTAACATAGATTGCTACTCCGCCTCCTTTCCTGGTCTGCCTATCGGTATGGAACAGTTTGTAACCCGCAATTTGGTATTCGACTGGTAATTCACGTGTGTCTAGGTTGATCCATGTTTCAGTGAATGCAATTATATCGATTTCTTCTGTACATACCAAGGCCCTAATATCATCCATTTTGTTTCTCATACTTCTACTGTTCGCGTAATATACATTTAAGTTAGTCGTGTTCTGAGTCCTTCCCTTACCGCGTTTAGTTTTAAACTCCCTGTCTAATTTAGTTATGTCATCATTCCTAACACTATTTCCCTGTAATCTTTCGCCTTGTTTACCCGCTCCCACTGCAGTCTCCTCCACCCCCGTGCCCCTATGTTCTCTTAGCAGTTTAAAGACTTCGATATCTTTTGAACTGCCCCCTCTAGAGCCCCAGCCAGGGTTGCTACTCCATCCCTAGACAGGTGCACCCCATCCCTAGCATAAAGGTCCCTTCTGCCATAGAAGTTGTCCCAGTTGTCAATGAATGGGACTGATATTGACTTGCAATATCTGTCAAGACGGTCGTTAACACCAACTGCCCTTGACAACCATTCACTGCCAACTCTCCTTCTAGGCAGGACACCGCAAATGATAGGGATCCCTCCCTTAGTCCTAATACGATCTATGGCTGCCTTGAACTTATCAAGAAGCTCCTCGCTCCTACACCGGCCAATATCATTGCCTCCTGCACTGAGGCAGATAATGGGTTTGTTCCCATTACCAGACAAGATATTGTCCATCCTGTCAATTATATCCCCCACCCCAGCTCCTGGCAAACACACCCTCATCCTATTTTTGTTTTTACCACAAAAGGCCCTGTCCATGTACCTTACCTGTGAGTCACCAACAATTAAAGTTTTTATACCTTCCTTGTCATCCCTGTCCCTGACTGTACTAACGTCCAATTCGTCTATCAAGGGACTGAACGGGTTGGTACACTTAGCTGTTGTTGTCGTTGTTGTCGTATCCTTGGTGTGCTTCTTCACCAAAAGCTTTGTCTTCCCACTACTCACAATTTTCCACTCGCTTGATTTTTCGTCAGCCACTGGCTTTACTCGTCCAGCCTCTCCTTTTAACATCGCCAGCTCTTCCCTTAATTTCAAGTTCTCCAACTTGACCTTCGCCAATTCTTCAGTGGACCACTCCAGTTTGGTCACCAAACTCTCATACCCAAGACCGCACCTTGCTCTGGCCATATCTGATAATTATCCCTCCGGAGCTAACCCTGCCGTGACCTTTCCCCTAGTGAGGTCAGAACAC
Source organism: Homarus gammarus (assembly GCA_958450375.1). NCBI lineage: Eukaryota > Metazoa > Arthropoda > Malacostraca > Decapoda > Nephropidae > Homarus > Homarus gammarus. The sequence goes on from CAUDMG010003231.1 coordinate 872,143, forward strand.
AACTTTGACTGGATACAGAGTGGTGAGACCTATGTTTATATTTCTAAGTTGAGATGCAAGAACAACCAGGACCTACCTGACGGTGTGACGATCGTGGTGGTAGCAGGAGAGCATCACCGTGCAGGCACCACAGCCGCCCTCTCCACACGCCACCTTAGTGCCTGTTAGCCGTACTGCTTAAAAGTTAAGGAAACGTAACAGATGCCTTCAGTGTGTGTCAGCATAAATGTAAGTTAAGTCAGATGGTTTTTGGCAGCTAAACTGTAGCCTATGACGGCAACTAATGGCCCTAAATCTGGTCATGAGCATTTTACATATCACAAATATCTAAATTATATATATATATATATATATATATATATATATATATATATATATATATATATATATATATATATATATATATATATATATATATATATATATTGCAAGTAGAATCTGCCACCTGAAAAGCGAGAAACAAAGTGTGGTACAATCTAGTAAACTCTCTTCAGCGGCGTCACTGTCAGGGTCAACAACTCGCGCCGCTTCAGTTTCTTTATTCTTCGCCCTATCACTGTTGGTGCAATTCATAGTATACAGTTTTTCATGTAATAGTTTAAGCATAATACCCATTAAAACAACGCGCTAGTACTTCATCAGTATTGTCTGCCGTATACTCTCCGATGACAACTGAAGCCGTCCCAAGTAAAAATTTCGCTTCAACAGTTTTATAGCTGCTACTGAAACTTCTATGAGACTTGAATAATGTTTTACAAGTTATAATTGATAACCTGTAATAACAGTTGTGTTGATCGTGGACCTACACCCTCTGACAGCCTATTTGCTACCATGGTCATGCTGCCACACTCCTACTTTTACAAAACTTACATAGAATTAAAACGATACATTAGTTATTTGGCATTATTAACATTAGGTAAACAGGTGACTTTGTTAATATTAGATATAACTATTTGTAATGATTGAATATCAGACCATAGCTTACAGCCCAGAGAAGTACAACACATAACAGTGAGTGTGTAGACCTCATGGTACCCTGACGTACCGGGTTGACACACCCTGGGCTGGGTCAGGACCCAAGGGACCTGACCTCGTCCGCTAAGTACTTGAATTAGCGCGTGACTTGACCTACAACCACATCTCTAAGACACACCTGGGCATGACCACACCTGGACACAGCTGTCCAGATCTAACCATTTTAGTGTAAATTGGCGAAGGTCAAACGCCTGCTGTTCCAGGCCCATATAAAGGCCCTGCAGTCCCGTCCACGGCGTCATTCAGGTCATTCGGCTGATTGTCATTCTGTCACTCTGGTCATTCTGATTCTCCCGTTCGGGTCGTCATTCTGCTCACTCGCGCAGAGTCACGCTCTTCCTCCCCCCAGGTCGGGAGGGAGACTTCCCGGCCAGACCTCAGCCTCACCAGCTAAACAGAGTCTCCTACAGGAGGCAGCCCAGCCAGCACCCACTGGGCCTACGTCAGGTTGCACGTGAGTCTTTGTCAGAACGATTCCTAGGGTGAGTTACCTACTGTGGGAAGTGTATTCCTTTCATGTTTGTGTCCAAGTCAGTGGCGAGTAACGTAAAAATAATGTGCTAAGAACTCCGATATAACATTGATATTAATGTGTCCGTGTCATTGAGTGAATTAATAAATAGTTGTATCGAAGTGGTGTTTAACAAGTTGTCCCTTAAGAACGTACTATATGATACATAATATACTGTATGTGTATTGACATATAAGATAAGTGTATTGACACATATTGGAGAGTGGGAGTATCTTCAGTAGGCTCCCTGGTTCTGTTGACGGTGTTGTAACCGCTTGTTAAAATGAGTGAAAATACTGTGGGCTGTCAAGAACCTAGTAGTCAACAGCCTTGAAACACTGATTTTTTTTAAGAGTTTGATAGCATCATAACTAAATTATCTATTATATTTCCAACGAGAAGATAAGAACATAAGGCAACTATAAATTTCGATCGTCACAAAACAAAACATATACTGTAGGTCTATGTTAGTTGAGGGCATAGGTCTACTAAAAGCCATCTAGGCCTCCCACATAAATAATTAAACTACTATAATCATAAATCCTACAAGAGACTCCTGTTTGAGGAGGTGTCAGTAACAGGGTGAACCACAAGGCAGGTAAAAGGATACACTTGTCACGCAGGTAACACACCAGGGTACACTCGGGGTCCACCTGGTCCTCTATCAACTGCAACACACACACACACACACGTGTTAAAATTCTTATATATTATCCCTATATCTCTCTCCTTTTTTTTTAGTGTTTCTCTGGTATTTTTTTTCTGTGTGGTTAAAATCCCGGATCCCTCCTTGAACTAAGACAATGACACTGGGGAACAAAATTCAACTTTTTGTCAGTTGCATACATTTTGAAACATGTTTCTGGGTAAATTGAGGTCACTGATTTCAAATATGGCACCGGTTTTTTTCTATCGGGTCTAGTTTTGTTGCGGTGAGTTACCTACCATTTACTACTATATATAGTTAGACTACCATATACTACTGCTAAAAACCTAAACCAGCACACAGAGAGGAATTACCAAACACGTAGAATTAATTTCTAATTACTTTTATTTACCTTGACAAGCATATTTTGGATTCATCAGTTGCTTTTGTGAACTATGCCAGATTTATTCAGGCACAAACTTGCGTTTAATGGACTGTCTTGAATATCGCCTCTCAGTGCAGTCTCGCTGAATGCTCCAGCAATAGTCCGCCATCATGTGAATGTCCCAGCGACCTTGATAACTGTCTTCCATGACTTTGATATCCTGGTGAAAGCGTTCACCTTGCTCATCACTCACGTCCCCCAAGTTTGCCCGAAACAGTTCAAGATGACTGTTCAGGAAATGCATCTTAATGCTCATGTTGCAACCTAACACATGGAAACTTTCCATCAAAGATTCAACGAGCTTTTTATAGTCCTATGATTTCCTGTTTCCAAGAAAGTTCCTTACAACAGAAACGAATGCTCCCCATGCATTTCTCTCAACATCAGTCATGGATTGAGTGAAGGCTTGGTCTTTAATCAGCGTCCTAATTTGAGGGCCGTCGAAAATACCTGCTTTGAGTTTTTCTAGCGTTAAACCAGGGAACACTTCACACAGATACTTAAAACAGTCACTGTCAGTATCGAGCGCCTTGACAAACTGTTTCATAAGGCCCAGCTTGATGTGAAGGGGCGGGAAAACAATTTTTTCACGTTCCACTAGGGGTTCATAAATGATGTTCTTTTCCCCAACATTGAGGCTTTCCCTAACTGGCCATTCCTTCTGAATCCAGTGTCTGTCTTTGGCTCTGCTGTCCCAGAGGCAGATAAAGCAAGGAAATTTTGTATACCCACCTTGCTGTCCTAGCAAAAAATTGACCATTTTTAGATCAACACAGATGATCCATTTGTGTTCTCCATATTTGAGTAGCTCCAAAACCGTTTTGATGTGTTAATATTTTTCTTTCAGGTGTACTGAGTGTCCTATGGGTATTGCGCCAAAGATGTTGCCTATATGTAATAAAACACACTTCAGACTCCGCTTAGAGCTATCTATAAAGAGGCGCCACTCTTTCGGATCATAACCTGGAGCTCCCATCGCGGTGACTAATCCAGAAATAAAATAATTGTTTTAATGAAATAAAACAATAATGCACACACAAATCTATATTTGACGCACTGATGTAATTAAGAATTATATTTGATGAATGTAAACTCATATGCTTATTACCTCCCTTTGCTATTTTCAGAATCTGTGACCTGATATGTAAATTGCCGCGTAGCATCAAAACTAGACCTGATCTGCACAAACTAATGCCATTTTCAGAATTTGTGACCTCAAATCTACCAGAATCAAGTGTCAGAACTCATGCAACCGAAAGTGTGTTCCCCAGTGTAATCGTTACCCTGAGTTGCCACAGTCCCTGATAGACGAAATGATTTATAAGGTAAATTACTTCCCTAATTCTCAAGAGGACACAACTGGAGTGAGGATTGTTGATAACATATTTAAAAATAAACATTAAAATACCATATTCGTCACAAGCTCTGCATTGGTTAATACATTCTGAAAATTAGGCAATATATTTTTTATAGTGTTTGTTTACGTTTGATCTGCTGGAGAAGTCAGGGCTATCAACCGCACCTCTTCTTGATGTTCAGGTTGGCACGACTGTTTGAAGCAAAAGATGGTAGAGTCACTTAACGACCAAAAACATATATACAGGCAAATTCTCGAATACGTGCAGTAAATTTCAGGGTTTATTACTGGGACATTTCTATAGTGAGGTTGGTGTGGAACAACCGTAGACTTTTATGTAATTTTATGCACATATAACAATGTGATTCAGTTTCGTGACAGCAACTAATCAAACTTCCCTCCCTCTGTTTCTGTATTTGAGAGTCGCCTTGTATAGACACCTGGAAATAGGTATGTGATGATGACAGCACATCACTCTCACGAGAGACGTGTTACAGAATAACCAAAATATATGGCAGTCTTACCTTCCTGCCATTGACGAAGAAGATGACCTTTGTGCTGACGTTCAAACACCTGATTTCTTCTGACCCTCCACTATCAGCTGACCTTCCACTACCACCATCAGCTGACCCTCCACTACCACCATCAACTGACCTTCCACTACCACCATCAGCTGACCCTCCACTACCACCATCATCTGACCCTCCACTACCACCATCAGCTGACCTTTCACTACCACCATCACCTGATCCTCCACTACTACCATCAACTGACCTTCCACTACCACCATCACCTGACCCTCCACTACCACCATCACCTGACCCTCCACTACCACCATCACCTGACCCTCCACTACCACCATCACCTGACCCTCCACTACCACCATCAGCTGACCTTCCACTACCACCATCAGCTGACCTTCCACTACCACCATCACCTGACCCTCCACTACCACCATCACCTGATCCCCCACTACCACCATCACCTGACCCTCCACTACCACCATCAGCTGACCTTCCACTACCACCATCACCTGATCCTCCACTACCACCATCACCTGACCCTCCACTACCACCATCACCTGACCCTCCACTACCACCATCACCTGACCCTCCACTACCACCATCACCTGACCCTCCACTACCACCATCAGCCATGTTAGCAAAATCCTCTAACATCTTAGTTATGCTGATCTGGTAACAAGACACTGGAGAAAAGTAAGAACACTGAGAACAAGTCAGAATACTTAAGAACAAGTCAGAATACTTAAGAACAAGTCAGAGTGCTGAAGAACAAAGGATTGCAGAACACAGGTGAGCGTGAGTACGGTAGAAGACAGTCTTCGGATGTGAATGATACTGGCGTCAGTCAGCCAAGTCCCAGCTTTATATTCTCATCTCCCTCCCCCCTCCGCTACCCTTGTTCTGCCCTGTCCCGCCCAGCCGTCCCGCCCTGTTTCGCCCCGCCCCGCCCCGCCCCGCCCCGCCCCGCCCCGCCCTAAGGATTTCTCCCCCGTCCTTAGGATCCCAGCCACCTCTTCCTTCATCTTCAGAGTTTCCCTCACTTCTCATCCCTCAACTCCCTCACTATTGGGTCTCTGTCCCCCCACTCTCCCATACCTCTCACCTATACTCTCTCTCTTACTTCTCCCTTGCCTTTAACTTCCCCATTCACTTTCTCTCACCTATCACACTCTCCCACTTTCCAGTGATGACCTGACCACCGTAGGGTCAAGACCTATTTAGGCGCTGCTCCTGCTGAGCAGCTCTCCCCCTTGGCCAATGCTCAGCCCATTCCCCACGTCCCTCTCCCTGACCCATCCTCACCACAGAGATATCAACATAATCAAAAGTGACATTTCGTTTCGGAAAGAAGTGGGACCAGTGTTGAACAGTTATGAACAGTGTTTAAGCCAGTGAATTCTGTACTAGACAGTACCAGTGAGAACCGTGACTCACCAGTGAGATAAGCACCCCTGGGAACTGATCCCTATCTCCTGACAAGGAGGTGCTAATCAGTCCACCCTGAGAACAACAGTGGGTCGGCTTCATACATGACTTCGAAATAACACAACGCCACCCAGTAGGGTGGGGATAGGTCAACAACTGCAAATATGTTGCCTGTATAACAAGTGAACTACCGTGGGTTGAGCACTGTGTCGTGTGTAGGTGTAGGTGCCCGCGAGGCAAGGCCTATACCCTTGTGGTCACGCTCGGCCATGTGGTGAGGGTTTGTTTACACAAACCCCCCTCCTCATAGTGTGCCAAGCTGGTTAGTTCTTTTGAAACTAAAATTGACTTTGATACTGTATATAACCAGAAAAACAGAGATACTATTAAGAACAAGTGGAGTGTAATAAAAGTGTTTATAAACTGAGAATACTCCTGCTACCTTAGTCCCCCCGACACCACACTCCCTCCGCGGGAGGCCTGCTTATGGCCTCCCCTCACACCGCTAATACGCTGTAGATGCCAGTCTTCTTTGTCCTCTAAGAGGGTTATGCCTCCCAACCACCGCTGACTTCCTGAGAGTGCCAAGCAGTCCTCGGCCCTCTGACGTAGGCATATAAGTCGAGCCCTATAAATCCACCATGTCTGAGTTGACTGGAGACCCAGCTACTCGCTTTAACTCTCCTGATACACTGAGTGAGCCAAGCGACTGTGGTGTTGACCTTGACACCAACGGAGAGGATGGCTTTCAACTAGTTCAGTCCAGGAACAAGCGGAAGACCGGAAAGGCAGAAAGACTTTGAGACAATCAACTACAACCACAACCCCCCATGAGAGTAAGATTATACTTTCCTGGAGGTACATCACCTAAAGACAAGTATCTCTGGCTGAACGATGCGGAAAACAAACACCCAGAGGCTGAGTTTCAGTTCAGAGTCGGTACACAAGATCATGTTCTGATTAGGAACGACCCAGCAGTCATACAGGATCTCCTCACCAATAGCATAAGGGGAATAACCATGGAACAATCATCCCAACCATCGAGCAAGAAAACCATCTTAATCATAGGGCTCGACTAGTACCAGACCCCTACACTACTAGAAGCCCATCCCTACATCAGAAGGACGAAGCGAATCAGGGGCAAGAATGCAGTCATTGCAGACTGGGTTGGCTCGGGGGACCCACCCAGGACCATTCGAGTCCCTTGTGCCTATCGGACTCTGAAGGTAGCTCTCTATCAGCCCCCTAACCGGAGGTGTTACAACTGTCAGCACTGGGGCCATGTGGCCCGGTTATGCCCCTCGACTAAGCCGTGGTGTGGTCTCTGCTCAAGGCAACATACAACACAGGTTTGCAGAGATACAGTTGCTCAAGGGGGTGTCATCCAACAGAAGTGTATTAACTGCAAAACAGTTGGAGTTCCTGTATGGCACCCTAACTGTTCTAGAGCTCCTACACCCCTTCAACGCCCAGACCCGCCACCCAGGCAGGTCTCAAGAAACACTAATGCTGCTAGGGTACTCCCTACGGCCAACCCCTGGCCCGCCCTCCCCACCAAAGCTCCAGGATCATCACCAGCAGTCATCGAAAGATCAGCATGGGGCAACACAGACGTACCGACACAACAGGTAGCTGCCAACACACTCCGTGAACACGCACAACGTGAAGAGATCAATGATTTGAAAAATGAAATTAAAGAACTCAAATCTCAGTTTACAGCTCAAATTGAAATGTTAAGGAGCCTCTGTGATACACTAAAGGAAAAAAACACCACATACACAGTGCAGCAGCTACGGAAAAATTACAGTCAAACTGAAGACATTCAGATGTCAGTACCAGATGTGGAAACTCAAGACCCACCAGGAACTAGTGTCCACAAAGAGGAAAATAGTGATACTGGTAACGGTTCTACTGATGCCTCTGTGGACATGGTCAGTGAAGATGAACAAGCACAAACAGAAAATGGTGGTGATGTCGAGTGTAACCAAAGTGTGTTGTTGTCTGCCACTGAAATACAACAATTGTTGAGCCGTACATGCTCCAGAAATGTTTCAAAAAGGTTAACTGGCCTTCTGCCTGCTGAAGGGACAGGCAGCGCAGAAAAGAACAGTATCATACAGTGCCTTTTGCTTCTTTCCAAATACATTTCATAATGGCCAGTGTTAATACCAGACAAAGATACAGAGCGGTGAAGGTGATGAGTTGCAACATCTCATCCCTTAGAAAACGATACCCTGACCTACACCACAAAGTTGTGACTGAGGACATCGATATTGTGTGTCTGCAGGAGTGTCTCACACCTAATGGTAAGCCCCCCACCCAGTCTGCCCAATTATGTGTATTATGATCCTAGTTCTACTCACACATGTTTGATGTATGTTAAGAAGTCACTCCCGCATGTACCTTTTGTATCCAAAAAGACTACCAACCTTCAGTACCATGGGATCACTATCCACCTGGGCAACTCCACACTCAACGTGCTAAACGCCTATGCTCCCTCAGATCAGCTTCAATACACAGATCTCCCAGACTTTTTACACACTGAGCCCACTGTCCTGATGGGTGACCTGAATACTAGACACAAGAAATTAGGTGACTCCACCACTAACACCAATGGTAGGAGACTTATCTCACTTCTCAGCGCATATGAAGATGTTCAAATTATAGGTAATAATGAACCAACACACATCTATGGCGGGGGTCTAGACAAATGTATTGGCTTTAATCTCTCATACTCAACTCATAGCTCTGATGTTGTCACTGATCTTATGTCTGACCACAGCCCAATCCAAGCTAGTATACATGTAGCCAATGACACCCCCACTGGTGGTAAACTCAACAGACATAGAATCACAGTCAAGCAAGAACATGAAAGCCAGTTCATAGACTTCATCCATGACTGGTACAAGGACTACAAGCCTGACAATTACCAAAGTTTCCATGACGATCTGATAGATAGGACTTATGTATACTTCACCAACAATGCCTCCACCAAAAAAAGGAGAAAACGTGGTCAGCATAATGGGAACAGGCAACAGCAGTGCTATAATGACCCTGAGCTGAAAAAACTCAGGGCTAGGGTCAGGAGGGTTACAGACAAATTAAAACACCTCAAATGTTACAATTGTATCAAGCTTCCCTTGCTGCTGTCAGGGAACGTGTAAACGAACTCAGACAAAATGCATGGGAGACATATGTCAACAGCCTGAACCAACACACATCCCTCAGCAAAGCCTGGAAAGACATAAACATAATCAGAGGTAAAAACAGAAGACACGTCTCCCATCCAAACCCTCTGCAAGAGTTGAATGAGCTAATAACATGGGCTCATGTGTCGAGCTATGGCATGTTACCAGCTAGGACCCGGGGACTCCTTGATGCGAAGTCTGTAGAGAGAAGTAATCTTATTAGCTTTATGCTGGGCAAACAGCACGATGAGTGTGATGTTCCATATACTGAGTGGGAGCTTGACGCCGCCCTCGCCAGGGGTAGGTCTACTTCCCCTGGAGAGGACGGGGTCACCTACAACATCATTAGACTACTAAGGCGCGTGCCAGGCAATCCATTGTTGGTATTGTACAATATGAGTCATGCCGAGGGCCAACTACCCACATCATGGACCAGTAGTATTGTTGTACCAATACCGAAACCAGGACAGCCTGATGCCTTTCGTCCCATATCACTAACCAGCTGCCTGTGTAAAACCTTTGAGAGGATGGTTCTTGGCAGACTCTTATATAGAATCAGAGAACACATGTCTCCTAACATAAATGGCTTCACCCATGGTAAAGGTGTACATAATTGCATCACCACATTCCTAACTGTGCATGGTGATGAAAGGCACAGATACACCACATTTCTTGACCTAAAAGCTGCATTTGATATTGCCAATAGGCAACTGATATTGTACGAACTAGCCAAAATGGATATAAGAGGCAGGCTGTTACACTGGATAAGTGGTTACCTAACCAACAGAAGGGCTGCTGCACTGTTTCAGGGTTACAAAAGTGAAGTTAAAGATATGCAACTTGGTACCCCTCAAGGTGGAGTACTTAGCCCCACTTTGTTCAATGTTCTTATGAATGCATTATTAAATTTAATACCAGACAACCCCAGCAATATCTCAATCAGCTATGCTGATGATATTCTTATACATACTAAAACTCATCGTGAAATGCAAACCACCCTGTGAGAACCTCGGTCTTATTGTCTCCACTGAGAAAACTAAGGTGTTCAACAAACAAGCTGGTAACCACAAACGCGGCCCCGCCAAGTTCAAGATAGGTAGTAACATTAATGACTATGTTTCTTCTTTTAAATATCTTGGTGTCTCCGTCCCTTGTACCCTACCTGCCATACAACAGCTAACCCGCCAATGTACTGACAGACTGAGACCTCTTAGAAGTGTAGCGGGGTACAGCCCGCACTATGGTGCTAATATTAGAATTGTTAAAACAATGTACCTAGGCTATATAAGATCTCTGATAGATTACCGCGCACCAGCCCTGGTCATTCGTGACGGGAAAGGCGTTGACAAGCTCGAGAAAATGCAAAATAAAACTCTCAAAATTATCCTAGGATGTCCCATGAGCACTAAAGTACTTAATATGAGGAAAAAACTAGGTATACCCAGTGTTCAAGATAGAATAATTGAAGCCAACCTCATGATAGCCCTGAGGCTTCTGCGTGGTGATCCTGATAACATTATTTCCTTAAAATTGCTAGAATGTATGAACCATGGGACTACTGAGTCTAAATGGATCCAAACTACAGCTACACATATGAAGATGTTTAGACTAGACCACCTGTACAAAGATGAGACACAACAGCGCTTCCTGCCACCCTGGCGGACAGTTCCCTTCGATATCACAATACCGACATATCCGCCTAAAAAATTAATTATACAAAGCATTTATCTCCAACACACTGCCAAATTGAGAGCTCTTGAACACATACACACTCAACAGACTGATGATAATATCACACAGACCATCTACACTGATGGATCTCTAAACACCGCCTGTGGGAGGGCTGGAAGTGCTATTGTTGTGACTCAACCTGACGGTAATATAATTGAGAATGGAGTTAGAATTAACAACTGGGCATCCACTCTACAAACTGACTTAGTTGCCATACTCACAGCTATTAAATTCATTGAAACCACTGTTACTGACAGTCTCATCATCACTGACTCTCTATCCTCACTACTTGCCCTTGGTACCCTCGACTCAGGTTGTCAAGCTCTTGTCTCTGAAGCCAGGCACAAATATGCGTGCCTTGTTGACCGGGGTGTCAGGGTCAAACTGTTGTGGATCCCCTCACATAGGCCTCATAAAACATGACAGAGTTGATGCCCTCGCCAAACTCGTGTCTAACAAAGACACCGTTGAATACAATATGGGTCTGTCAAAAAGAACCCTTAAAACTGTAATTAGGAAAGAACTTATTGATGAGTTTGACGCAAGTAGACAAGTGCAAACAGGCACCAGTCGATCCATAGGTTACCATGATGAGATGTATCAAGTGAAACATGTATATGGAGCAAGCAACAAGATCACTAGATTACAAGATGTTGTAACCGCTAGATTAAGGTTAGGATATAAGTACCTTTGGCAGTATGTTCCTCAAGCAGATGTAAACAAAACTAAATGTAAAGTGTGTGGCCATACATATGGCCACACACTTGAACACTACGTCCTCGACTGTGTGAAGATAGAACCTTTTAGGGACAGGTCCAAGCACACTGTGTGTGAAATGGCACAACACTTCATCTCTAATGGCAAGATAGCCGACATATTAAGATTGTATCCACTTTTTTGCACTTAGTAACTATATCAAATCTCATGTACAGAACCAAATACGCAATGTGCTTGAATACCTCCCACGTAAATGTGAATAACAAAGTGTGAGGCCAGACATACTGCCTCACACGCCTGTTCTCACGCATTTGTGAATAAGTTACCTTTTATGTATAGAACTAAACAAATAATGTAAATGAAATACTGTGTAACATTCAGTGCCATAATATCCTGACAACGGGGGTTAATTATTATGACCCTTTGTAAACCCTACTCTGTAATTCTTTTGCGCTACCGCTCACAGGATGAGTGTGGGGTGCACAATAAAGTAGCCGCTGCAAGCGGCAAAATCAAAATCAAATCTCCCACTTTCGTTGTTTATTTATCATCTAGCCTTCTCCGAAATTATTTGAATGGCTAATCTAGTCAGGTCTTAACACTGAGGGGTTGTCACTGATCACTGTCACGCTGGACAGAGGTTCATACACAAGAGGAGATTATACAGAAGATGATAATCTTTAGTGTCATATAAGCCGTGGAGGAGGGAGCTCGGGCTGTCCTCTGTCAGTTTCTCCGTCTAAACCCGTCCTGTCGCGTTTCCTCCTCCAAACCTCTCACGTTACCTTTCCCACACCCAAACTACTTCTGTTGCCTTCCACCACATCCTTCAGTTATTGACATGGAAACAGATCATTTAGCCAGAAATATCATCATTAACATGGCTGAGCCAAGTGAGACCTTGAATCCTCTTAGTGGGACCTCTTATATACTGTACATTTATTTCAATAAATTATCATATAACGTACAGTATCATCTGGAACACGACATTTAACATGGTGTTGGTAAATATATATTAGAGTTTATTACTTTTAATTACATTTATTATATTATTTTACATTTATACTATAAACATAAACAAATTTTTTGCAGCAGAGTATAGTTGATAATCAGTAATCTGATACGCGGGTGGAAGCATCGACGAATGTCATAGAATATGATAGAAGAGAGACATGATAGAAGTATTAAAGTGGGTGAAAGGAATCAATAAAGGGGATATAGATAAAGTTCTTATAATATCCGAGCAGGATAGGACTCGGAGCAACGGATTCAAGTTGGATAAGTTTAGGTTTAGGAGGGAGATAGGAAGAAACTGGTTCACAAATAGGGTGGTGGACGAGTGGAACAAGCTTAGCAACTATGTAGTAAGTGCGGGAACGCTGGAAAGTTTCAAAAGGAGACTGGATAGATTCATGGATGATAGAGAGTGGTAGTAACTCTCGACAGGAGCTGCCATGCACAGGCCAACCGGCCTATTGCAGACTCCTTATTTTCTCATGTTCTTATGTAATAGGACAAATAATTAGATATATTGTAAAAGCGTAGAGCGACCATAGGTTAGAGATAGGGGAGGATCCCAATAGTATGTGGTGTCTTGGCTAGATGAGGAGTTGGCGGTGAATGGCTGTCCAGGGCAATTGCTATAAATTGCCGACTGGAAAAACATTGTGCAAGCATGGTTGGGTGTTCATTGATAACTGGCGACCGTTCTATGGCAACGACTACCTGTACAGTCGTGACAGAGTACACTTGTCTCGTGAGGGGTTAAAGACGTTGTGTGCATCCCTGGAGCGTGAAATTGTCACTCCAAAGGGGGGGGGGGGCTGCCAGTAGAGAGAGGTTAGGGTAAGTGGGAGTAAAAAAATAAGCAGATCCTGGGGAGTAGAATTGGTTACTCAGGACAAGGGATAAAGCAGGGCCAGGGAAGGGTAGGTTTAAATGTATACTATACAAACAGTAGGAACGTTAGAAATAAAATAGACTTACTGAGAGCGGTTGTATGAACCGAGAATGTAGACGTCATAGCAATCACCGAAACTTGGATGAATCTGGCGAGCAAGATCTTTTTATCTGAGTATCACAAAGAAGGGTACAACCTTTTTCACAAGGACAGGGAAGGTAGGAATGGGGGAGGGGTCGCACTCTTCGTCAGGGATACATTAAAATATTGAATTAATAATACAACAAGGGGTGAAATAGGAACTGAGACTGTATGGGTAGAAATTGTAAAAGGAAGAGAAAAACTAATTATGGGAGTCTAGGGAAAGAAGCAGCTCAGCCCATATGGCAGGAAATGGGTAGGGCAGCAAGAATCAACACCTGTGCATTATGGGGGATTTCAACTTCAGAAATATTGACTGGGACTTTATAGGTGACTGAATCTGAAGACTTCCTAAACACAGTACAGGAAAAAAAATTAAAACAACTAATTACAGAACCTACTAGAGGTGATAATATATTAGCCCTAGTATTAACAAATAAAGAAAATATTATCAGAGACATCACAATAGAGGAAGAACTAGCGAACAGTGATCACAGAGAAATCAGGTTCACTCTAAACTGGGAAACGAAAAATAATGACAATATGGTCAGAGTCCCAGACTTTCGATCGGCGGATTATGAGGGGTTAAGAAGGTACCTAGGTGAGGTAACCTGGGAAGGGATAGGTCAGTCTCCGGTAGGAATGGGTGAGGTCACCGGCGACACAACCGTTCAAGATGACTATGCTAAATAGGTCAAATAAGAATGAGCCAAAGTCGATGACCAAAAAACTTAGACATGACTTAGACATGACCTACAGTGATTTATTTGAATGACATAGGAATAGAGAAAGGAATTTATAAGAAATTAAAGGGGGGGGGGGAGGAGCATGACAGAGAGAGGTATAATAAACTATCTAGGAATGCTATGAAAAATGTAAGGAATGCAAAGAGGGACTACGAAATCAGGATAGCAAGAGAATCCAAGGCGAATCCCAAGGGATATTTCCAGGTTTTTAGGACAAAGGTCAAGGACAAGTGGGGCTTTAAAGTCAGAGAGAGAGGGGAAGTGATCGATGATAGTGGGGAAATAGAAGCAAAGTATTAAACAGCTACTTCTTATCAGTTTTCACAGATCAAATTCACGAGGAAATGCTAGAGGTGGAACTGATATTTAGGGGAAAGGAAGAAGAGAAACTAAAGGATATCACTATCAGAAAAGAGGATGTTCTTAAGAAGATAAATAAATTAAAGAAGACAAAATCCCCAGGGCCGGATGAAATTTTCCCTCGAGTTTTGAAAGAGTGTAAGGAACAGATTACCGGACCCCTCGTTAATTTATTTACAAAATCATTAGACACGGGAGTTGGGCCAGACTTGTGGAGGCAGGCAAATGTAGTACCCATACTCAAAAAGGGAGAGACAGAGCATCAGCGTAAAATTACCGGCCGATTAGTTTGACGTCAGTAGTGGGAAAGTTTCTTGAATCAGTAATAGCAAATAGCTTCCGATCGCATTTAGAGAAAAGCAAATTAATCTACGACTCTCAACGTGGATTTACAAAGGGAAAATTTTGTCGAAAAAATTTGCTGACGCTTTTAAGGAAAGTCTATGAGGTAGTAGATGATGACGAAAATTACGATGTTATTTACTTAGACTTTAGCAAAGCATTTGACAGAGCACCGCATCAGAGGCTCCTGAAAAAAGTTAAGGCTCATGTTGTCGAAGGGAAAGTTTTAAATTGGATAAAGTCATGGCTCACAGATAGAACACAGAGGGTCAGTGTAGATGGTTTTAAATCTGAGTGGGGCTGTGTAACTAGTGGGGTTCCCCAGGGTCAATACTGGGCACAGTCTTGTTCATAATCTACATAAACGATCTAGATGATGGATTCAGCAGTGACATAAGAAAGTTTGCGAATGACACCAAAATAAGGCGGCAGATTAATTTAGGGCAGGACGCAAATGCACTACAGGAGGATTTAAATAAATTGCAGGAGTGGTCAGAAAACTGGCAAATGAAATTCAACACCAGCAAGCGCAGCGTACTTAATATTGGAAAAACAAAAACAAATACTGTAAACGTACACAGCCTTAACAACATCGAACTAGAGAAGTCGACTTGTGAAAGAGACTTAGAGGTACTTGTATTCCCGGACCTACTGCATAGAAAACAGTGCGTTAATGTTCGAAATAAGGCAAACAGAGTATTGGGTTTTATATCTAGAAGTGTAAGTGATAAGAGTGCGGAGGTCATATTGCAATTATATCTTGCGCTAGTCAGGCCGCACCTCAAGTATGCTGTTCAGTTCTGGTGCCCTTGTACTGCGCACATCATTGTCATCCTTAGAACCCCTTTAATTCATATTACGCTACATAACAATCAAATCCACCGTGCGTGTAGTCTCAGAAAACGGGAAATGTTGATAAAGGCTAACTCACCCACTGAATGTTGATGTTTGCTCTATACGAATTGTACCCAGGTACGGTCATATGATATTCAGTGTATGTACTGTACTCATAGCATTAAGGAGAACTCAAGGTATCTTTAAGATGGTTGGGAAAGTCCAATTGATATGGACTAGTGTGCTATAAGGGCTAAGTGTAGATCGTGTTTGAAGGTCATACTATTTACGTCTGTGAACGATTAGTGAACATAGCTACCGCAGATATCAGATGAAAATACATGAGAGCAATAAGCTGGAAAAAGGATAAATTTATCAGACCTATGTGAAGTGTTGGAAGTGATCCAGAAACTATGCTTCAAAGAGAATATCTTGTATACCCACGCCATGAAAATATGACGCTAGGCTTTGTTCGGGTTGGCGCCTAGGCCGCCTCGGGCGTGGCGCATTGATATTATAACCCAATGAATTTCCCCAGGAACTAGCAAAGCAGAACCTTGCTTTAGTGTGTAATTTAGGATTAAGATATATAATTATAAGGCATAAGGTCACAATAGATAGGAAAATGGAGATGTGAGTACCATAAGAATTCAAAGTGAAAATTAAAGATTGGAAACTGTAGACCTAGTTCAGTGAAAGACGCGAGGCATTGCCCTTACTGATGCCCCAACTTCTCACCAAACAGGTCAGTGAACTTCATCATGCTCTATTCAGCCCTAAAAAGACATATCTAGCAGTTTTTTACATCTTAAAACCTTGCCTGATGTTATAAAGTGAAGTCATAGTGTACTAGTGTGTGGTAATGGAAGCCCTCAGGCATTATTCTTAGTGATGCCCCGACTTCTCACCAAATAGTTACCACGCGTTCTGAGCGTCTTCTGCGCGTCAGCCATGACCACACTGTGAGGGCTACACCATGTGAGGTGACTGTACACAGTTATGTTCCTCCACTGTGAACACGTGGATCCCCTGCATACCAGGCATAGGAGCACATAATAGTATGTTTGAGAAGATTCGCGGTCGCCACTTGGAGCGACTTAGAGTACCAGGCGTGGAACCAGTACTGGTATGATTACCTGGGAAGTATCCCATCTGCTCCTCAAGAGTACTGTAGTGTGTGAACGAGGTACCTAGTATGTGTGCCTAAGAATACCGAGGAGTTCCATACTTGTAGGTGTAGAGTGTACCCGAGATGTGGTGCTATGATATAACATGTGGTGCTGTAACATATGTTGCTATATTCTAACAGGTGGAGCAGTCTGATGTGTTGGGCGTTATGGTAAGAAGGAATGACAGAGGTAAGGAGGTCATTGATTGTTATGAAGAATGAGTATGTTAATGATACTCATTTGATGTAAGACGTGTATTAAGGCGAAGTGCAAGGAAAATAATAGTTGTACTTCTGAGGAAGGCCAACTCTTCTTGTATTTTGTAGTTTGGTGAGTGCCTTGAGGGTGAGGCCTGTGGGGTACGGTGGTTTGTTTGGGTTCACACTCAGGATGGGATGGAGAAAGGAAACTCACAATGTGCTCTCTGTATACATGTTGTATTGGATGTACAATGCAGCTTGGTGCTGGGAAGGCAGTATGGTTACAAGCGTGATGTAGAGAGAGCTGGTTGGTGAGGATGCTCAGAGGAGGACCAGCTTGTGGGTCGCCATGCTCGCGGGCGGGAGCGAGGACCGCCAGGCAGGCAGAGGAGGAGGAGGTGTTGCTGGCTGGTTGGTGTAGGTAGAAAGAGAGAGATCACCACGAGGTCAGGTCTTAAATAGCGGGGGTTGGCGTGGCTTAGTAGTTGACCTCCGTTATGTATGGCGGCGCTGGTTGACCCAGACGACGAGGCACACACTGGGAATTCGCGGGGTCGGCTACGCAGCGACAAACAGCGTTTGTAGGGGAGAAATTCACTACAGGCCCATTAGGCCTTGTACCCAAGGATATGTAGCTATTAACGGGGAAGAATTCAAAACACAAGGCACTGTTGTTATCAGTGTACAAATGTCCTGTAGGAAAAGAATCCGTCACCAAGCCATAATACCCCAATTATAGAATGGAGATGGTGCAACGAGGAGTGACGAAAATGATTCCGGGACTTAGAAACCTTTCCTATCAAGATAGATTAAAGGAACTAAACTTGCATTCCTTAGAAAGCTGAAGAGTGCGGGGAGACATGATAGAAGTATTTAAGTGGGTGAAAGGAATCAATAAAGGAGGATATAAACAAATTCTTATAATATCCGAGCAGGATAGGACTCGGAGCAACGGATTTAAGTTGGATAAGTTTAGGTTTAGGAGGGTGATAGGAAGAAACAGGTTCACAAATAGGGTGGTGGACGAGTGGAACAAGCTTAGCAACTTTGTAGTAAGTGCTGGAATGCTGGAAAGTTTTAAAAGGAGGCTAGATAGATTCATGGACGATGGAGGGTGGTTGTAACTCCAGACAGGAGCTGCCATGCACAGGCCAACCGGCCTATTGTAGACTCCTTATTTTCTTGTGTTCTTATGTTTTTATGTGTGTAAACTAAAGAATTGTAGGGTATTATTGGTGGCAGTTTCTGTAATACTATTTTTAGATTACAGTCCACTTCCAATAATAGCAATTAGTTTTTAATTTGTGAAATTTCAAGACAGAATGAGAAACCATGATGGAATACACTCGATGGACTGAATGAGAAGAAGAAAAAAAAACAGGATTGGATACAAAGTTTTAGGATGTAAAAAAAAAACTTAAAACAAAATTTCTGCCTCAAAGTCGTCAAATGAGGAATGAAAACTTAAATGCAGCACCGCCGTTGTAATTTGGAACCGGGCAAAGCATCGATTTTTAAAATAATCAAAATGGTGCAGTGGTATTGCAATGAAGCAGAAAACTGTAAAACCGAACCTACATCTAAAGTTAAGAGAATGATATGGGTAAAATAAAGATAGAGAGCGAGATCTGCAGAGTGGTGCCGTGGATAAGGATCAGGATAACAGAAGATGGGATGGTGAGTTAAGACAGTGTGTAGAGGTAATGAAATAAGTACGCTGTGTAGACGGAGGTAGTCTAAATCGCGAGAAGAAAAGATGGAACAATTCATTTAGGAGATAGACAGAGGTGAGGATGAAGGAATAAGTATAATAAAGGAGATATTTAGTGATGTGGATGCCTTTCCCGTCGTGGACATCCCGTCAGCTCCTCTGGGAATAAGAGAAATAAGGTGCCATGGATAAGCCTGTTCGCGGGTATATCATCAAAACTGTCATAGACTACGACAAATAACGAGATATATAGGCGTAGTCTTCAAACAGACCACACCTATAGTTCATACAAAACAGTGATATATAATTATGAAGAATATATATATTAAGGTTTACCCCGTTATTATACGTTTTCTTTGTTAACCTCAATAATAATAAGAAAACGAAAATAGTTCTAGGTAAGATTGTAGAAAACTCGCTAATTTATCTTTTAAAAAATATTAGTCTTAAAAGTAGGGTAGCTGCAATTCCTCCATTTTTTTCATAAGATATTCGAGAGATGAGAAACATTTTTTCTTCTATAAAATATTTTCCTAAAGTGGCTCCTTCTAACAGGATAATGATGTAAATTATTACAGCTGCCTCGTGTAATGAAGACTTCAGTACGCAACAGAAATAAAAGGTTTACCAGACCCAAAATTGCTGACAAGGATATTATTGAAGTAGCTGACTCAAAATGACATTGAAATATACACGGACTCGAAGCTGTCCTCCGAAGTGCATATATTGACACAAAGGTTAACATTACTAACTGGATTGTGGGAATTATATCCGAAGAACATACATACACACATTTGTATAAAGAGTTTTTTCTGATACTTTTTAAAACTCTGGTAAGACTTCATTTTGAATTTGCTTAATGCATATGGTGCCTCTAGAAGAATAAAGATGTGGTAATGGTAGGAAACGTACAGCGGAGAGCTACTAGACTTATCTTGCCAAATTTAAATAAGAAATTTCTCCCTTTATTTAAATAAGAAATGAACCGGGCTTAGTGTATCTGAAATTATGAACCACAGTGGCAAGTGGTCTACGTTAGTGCTTTTGATTGCTCTATCCAGCTAATTAACATAAACTATCATTGAACTATGTCTGGTTTTATCAGGAACGAACAAGTTAAATATTGTTAACTTTCTTGTGTGGTAAGGTTTGCGATGCACAGACGGTATATACTCGTGGTACGAATTATGGCTCGCGTTTTTCACATTAAAGCTCCTTTGATATTATAATGTACAGTCATTAAAATAACTACCGAGCACCCCAAGGTCAGTGGAATAGAAAATGGGCGTTAATAACCAAATGTCGCTGATAACCACAAGCATATGCTTTCAGTTTTCGCACAATTAGTTTCATATTGCTAAAGCACGGCGGGGTGGTCCATACTTTTTTATTAACTGTACAGCGGCGCTTCAGCAACTAAGATCTTTAAGCGCGTCTTCAAGAAGAGTCGTTGGTACTAAACCCTCTACTATTGGTCTAGTTAATTATGAGGTTTTGAGGCTTAGCTCACCCAAAACTGCATTATTATAGTAAACTGCACAAGGGAGGGGGGGGGGGGAGGTCTCTGCAACCAGATTTTGAGTAAATACAATAAAACCAATATTTTGGGAAAGTTTCATGTTGAAATTCATAGCACTAATAGTCGGTTCCCTTCTTTGCACATGAATAATAAGAGTAGGTTCAGAATATATAGTTTATGGCCTAAGGCAGTGGTTCCTAGAGGAAGATCACAGCGTTATGTAGCAATTACAGTTAAAGCATCAATTTACCCAAAAATCGTAGTGTTTAGAGCGGTTATTACAAGGTAACTGGTAATAATTAGCTATGACGCGTTGTGGTGTATCCATTAATCATTTCACGAGTAGTCATTTCTATTCACATCCCATAATGATTAGTATTGTAAGGCGCAGGAAACCAGCTCCTTACATACAGTGCCGGATTTAGACCTGTGGAGGACCATGGGCAGCCTCTTTGTGGAGGCCCCCCTCATTATAACTAACTATCCAAAAGGGTGGGGTGGGGAGTGAAGCGAGCCTAAACATCTGGGAGTTCCGGGTGTCGCTGTAAGCCCCCCGGGAAAATTTTGAAACATGAACACTTCTTTGGAGAATTTTGAAGCCATATGCAGTTATATTGAGGAAATTAGAACATTGAGAAATTTTTAATTAACTGTATATTTATTGATAGTGTACAAATTCCCAACACACACACAAAAGTGAGACATGACTAAGAGTCATTCATGTGGTTTCAAGTCAACCAGCACTGATATGTGGAGGCCCCCAGATTGTGGAGGCCCCTGGGCAGCTGCCCACTTTGCCCACTCCCGAATCCGGCCCTGCTTACATAAACATCAACTGTTGTCAACACAGATTCCATGTTTTCGTTGTTTTGTAAGTCTTTATTATGATGAAATGGGACATGAGATTTTTTCTTAGTATGTTGTGGTTAGTATTATATCACCCACTTGAATAGGTACCATCATTCACTTATTAATATGTTATTTTGGTAATGTACTAGTTTAGAGTCACCAACCTTGATAATATCAAGGCTCGTGTATAGTTCAACTCAACAAGTGGTCCAAAGATTGTTGTTGTTGTCGTTGATTTGCTGGGCGCCAACTTCAAAGGTCAATACGGCTGTTCCAGATGTTTAAATAAATAAATATACTTTTAATGCCAAAAAATATTGAATTTGAGAAGCCCAGTGATATTATATGAAATTATATGAATGTAAATCTAATCTTGGCAAAGCGTAACGTTATACCAACACAAGAAGCTTAAGAAAGAACTGAGAGTTGCATAAATCAATGGTCAAATAAGTATTTAATTATTCAAAATAGCACTGAAAAATATTTTCATTGCATGCATATTTAATAAATATCATGCACACTCACAATATTCCAGTACAATGAATGCCATTTATAGATAAACTACAATATTTGTAGTACTCATTTGACCACGGACTCAGTCGGAGCCCAAAATTTAAAACAGGAGGAGTCAGCGCGGTGATCCCCAACACCTTGTCCCGCATATTGCCGTGGATTAAGGGCTCCTTGAGTGCACTCGTTGATTGAAAAAGTGAAGCTTGGATGAGGGAATAATTCCCAGTGTAAACGCAACCTATAGTACATTACCCAAATTTGTGTTAAGTGAATTATGATTTGAGAGTGGAAAAAGCGAGTGAATATCTTACATGTCAAATAATATCAAGCGTCAGACCCGAAGTGATTAAATCGACATACCGGCGTTACTGGTAAGTGTAATACGTACTTCATCAATTCAATTTCAATTGTTTATTCCTTAATAGAGGAAGCGGGATCCTAGTGCTGTCACTAGGTCCCCCTGTACAATGACACCAGAAGCATCTGGCAAGTGTGACAAGTATATACAGTATAAATATAAAGCGGCTTACTAAAGCCTAAGGAAGGAAGGATATTCCTTGAACACATAATCAATATTATTTACAAAATATCTGGCGAGTATGGGGAGGACCATCGTGTCTCCGTCAGGGGTCTGTACTTCATCTTTATCATAATATTTTACCAGGACTAATTACTGGTCAGATGAGTTTGACCTAGTCCTGCTGCTAGCCGGTATTGACCACAATTTATAAGAGACGGTAGAACAGGGGTAATTCACATTGCAGACTGCGGTACAATTTCTTAGTTTGGTATAATGTTACGATTATTTTAATTATCGTAGTGGATATTTTATCGTGACCGGCTAAGTTCCTTTTAACACTATTTTCCCGTGAGTGCACTGTGATTGGCTAATTACTTTCTGTTTAATATGACAGTGGGGTGGGGGGGGGGGGTTCACCCTCCGGCTAGGAAGTAAGAGTGAATTTTCGATCTTGCACCGGTATTTCTCTCGGTGTTATTAGTGTTTCTAGTAACGTATAGACAATTCTAAGACCCTATTCTTTTGTGATATTTCCGCCGGAAATTAAGGATAACCGAGATTTTAATTTTTCAATATTATTAGATTTGGTCAGTCACAAGTGTCGCCATTACGTCTCGCAGAGGTCTGACCACCCATCACGCAGTGCTCCTTACCTCCGTGTTGGCTTCTTAGGCGTCTACAGCGCATGTGCAGGGGGTGGTGTGGGAGTTTCTTATTGTCTATAGCGTAGGAGACTTGTAATTGTGCAAGAGTTTTTTGTCTTAGTCAATGAACAATGCGTGGGTGCGTCAGGAGCGGAGATTTGATTTTTCAGTACCAGAATAACCAGATATGGTTGAACAGGTGGAAAGAGCTGTGTCGACATTGTGATAGATTTTATTTTACGTCAACTGCAGTTTCATTAGAAAAATAGTGTTAGGTTTGGTTTTGTTGGTTTGTTGTTTTTTTTATTTATGTGATGTACTCGAAAAATAATTGTTAAGATTGATGGACGGGGGGGGGGGGGGGATCCCAAAACTATTGATTTCCGGCTGAAATGAATATCAAATTCGTTCTAAACTCATCAAACAACATCGGAAAAACATTTTTAATATCCAAACAAGACCGGTGCATTAGTGAAAATTGACCGAAGTTAAGAAAGGTTAGGAAGGTTTCTTTGGTTGGTTAGGTCAGGTTCAATTAGGTTCAAGTAAATGTCGCCTAATTTACTACATCAGTGTCACTTTCACTAAATATTTCCACATGCTGTAAAGTAATTGTGGCCTATAAAGTGCAGGTACAAATGTTATCTACAACCTAGCATTGTTCACTTGAAGCAGCTTCATGTAGCATTTGTATACAGTAGTTTGATTGTTCCAGCTTAGTGAAATTAAAAATATGCAGAATTTTAGTAAATAGTTCTTTGCTGTATAAAATTACCAAAATATCCCGTTGCTGTAGTGTTAACAGAAAAGAAAAGAATATATACAGTACAGTATTGTTTGCATCAAAATCAGCGTGAAGTGGGTCCCAGCTGCCACCTCCCACATTACTGTGTTGACTTGATCGATTCACGTAAGATGTACAGTACTCATCACTTAATAAATAATGATGTAATGTTTTCTATACTGTACTGTATATGCATTGGTAAAGTATAAATAAATATAGCATATGCATAGTTACGAAATGTTGAATATCAAATAGTAATATATGATATACAGTACTATATACTATACTACAGGTTGTACCTCTCTAGTCCGTCATTCTGTGGTCCGGAACGATTTTAGTTTGACTATGGAGAAAATTAATTTGAGTCTGGTACTTTTGATGTTTGGCTAAGTTTTGCCTTATTTAACCTACTTTTTTGCGAATTACTACCTGTAATAAAGCAACATCCTAATAAACCAATGAAAATAACAGAGATAAAGTTAAATAAAAACTAAAAACGGCACAGAAAAAGTTTTTATGTGATGAGGTTCAGGAAAACCTTGGAGTGTTTTGGAAACATGTTAAGGAGAAAAACAAATACCAGAATATTTTACAGTGGTGGGAGCAATGTGCTAAACCAGAATGTAAGAACTTTTTATAAAAATATGTAAAAGAATGTCACAAGAAAAATATGGGCTAATTAATTTATTTCAAAGTAGGTTAAAAGAACTTTATGAAGAACCTAAATACTTTGATGTGAATTATGAAGAAATAAAGGCACTGAAAACTAGAATAAATAAATTAAGGAACAAAATTTGTGAAGGTTAAGAGAGAAAATGGTGAACAAATTGTGAATACAGAAGGTTTAATCCATGTAATTAAAGAATTTTTTGGGAATCTATATAAAAGAGTTGAAACTAATGATGAATGCCGTGACAACTTTATAGAGAATTGCAAACCAAGACTAAAGAAATCGGAAAATGAACCTTTAATAAAACCAGTAAATGAGAAGGAAATATGGGAAGCAGTTAATAATCTTAACCTTGGTAGATCCCCAGGGAGTGATGGTCTACCTGCAGAGTTTTATAAACATAAGTGGAAATTTATCAGGGTAGAGATCATGGAAGTTATTGAGTTTATCTTTAGCAATAAAGTATTAAGTGTGTCACAAAATGATGGAATAATAAAATTAGTGCCTAAAAAGGGGAATCTGAATTTAATTGAAAACGGGAGACCAATAACTCTCCTAAATGTAGATTATAAAATAGTTGCAAAAATATTGGCAAGGAGAATAAAACCCTTTTTACATTCAATATTGTCAAACGACCAATACTGTTGTATTAAAGGAAGGCCAATAATAGATTGTAATATCATGGTTAGGGATATAGTGCAACTTGTTAGTGAGAACCAAAAATGTGCCATGATAAACTTAGATTGGTCAAAAGCATTTGACAGAGTTGATATAAAATTTGTATTTAGGATTATGGAAAAATTAGGCATTAACAATATTTATGTAGACTGGATTAAAATGTTGTATGGGAAAGATTAGTAAGATAAGAATGTCCTCTTTCTATGATTCTCTATATATTTTTCCAATAACCTTTTTATTTATCAGTAAACAGTAATGCCAGAATAATTCCCCCACAGTTACCAAACAACATAAAAATTCCCATACATGGGTATGCTGATGATTCTACAGTCTTTGTTGTCCACAAACCAGTCCATAATTGAGGTTAGCAGAGAAATAGAAAGGCTTGAGGAAGCAACGGGTGCTAAGTTAAACAAAGATAAAGCAAGTATTATGGGCTTGGGTGAGTGGAAGAAGAGAGATTTATGGCCTGTGCAGCGGATGAGATCAGAATATTCCAGAACTTTAGGCACTATATATTATGAAGATTACGAACATACTGTTAATATGAAATGGAACAAAATCTTGGAAAATATCGGCATTACTGTTAATTGTTTATCAAACAGAAAATTATCCTTGTACCAAAAAGCAATTATTATGAACTCAAAAGTTTTGTCGAAGGTATGGTACCTTTCCCATACATTTCCATTAAATAAACTGTACTCACAGAAAATTGAATCCTGTATTTTTAAATACATATGGCGTGGTATGTACCAGCCAATTAAAAGACAAACTCTGTATTTACCTGTCAAACAAGGTAGTATTGGAGTAGTTAATGTGTTTTGTAAAGCTGCTGCTATTTTGTGTACATCTTTCATAAAAATTGCTTCAGACCATGAAAAGAGGAAATCTTTAACTCCATATTATACAAGTATAAGGACCAGTTATCTATTAGAAATGAAGCCTACGGATAATGTTTCCTACTTGTCTCCACCTTATTATAGTAATGCGATCAATACCCTAAGAAGGTTAGCAAGGCATCATAACTTGCCAATGTCAGGAATAAAGATGTATACAATATGTTAATAATATGGACAAAACCTGCAGTTGAAGAAAAGTATCCGCTGTTTAATCGGCCTTTTATTTGGGAAAATATTACTTGTAAATATATGGATCCTCACCAGAGAGTTTCATATATAGGTATATTCATGAAACTCTACCTACAAATCAGAGACTAAAAATGTTAATCATAAAACAAGATGATAGTTGTGTAAGATGTGGTGAGGTAGAATATCCTTTATATGTACTTTTACTTCTGTTTCCATAACAGAGAGTTAATTAAATGGTTTAAAAATCTCCTGAATACAGTCTGCAATGTCAATAGCAAATTATTTCTGTATTTCTTAATGTTTAATATTAATTGTAGTGATAATAAGGATAAGAATACAATGATCATGCTAATGTCAGATTATATTTACTGTATGTGGCTAAGTAGGAAGGAAAATTATAATGTTAAGGAGACAATAGCCTTTATTAAAGGCAGGATATATTATAATAAATGGATGATCAAGTGATTTTTAAAAGAAAAGTCATCCAAATATTTCACTTACAAATCTGTTAATATGTAATATTTAGGTATACAGTAATATGTAAATTGTAAAATTAAAAACAAAAATTATAACGTTAGGTACATCTGTGGAAAAAATTAAAGTCGAACAACTCCTTCTGGTTAAGAATGTTTATAGCTACACAATGATCAACTAAACGATTTTTTTCTTACGGGCATTAGCTCACCAGGGCACAGATCACTGACCCACATCGGGGCCTGGGGGGCGAAAATGTAATAATAATAATTCATAATATAAAATTTATAAAAAAAAAACAATAATAAACAATATTGATAAGGATAATAATAATAAAGAACAATAAAGAAATACAAAAATGAGAAAAAAAAGATCAAAAGTGAGAAACAATATTTATATGCTGTGTTATCAAGAGTAGGAGAAACAATTGAGTGCCTGCAATTGAGTGTAAATGAGGCAGAAAGTCAGATCAGCAACCTGGGACTTGGTCACAATTTTTGTGATGCCATGTGGCAGCAGGGTCTACCATTAGACAATACATTATGCTTCCAATATCTTCCTAGGCGGTAGTCGGTGATTAGCCAATCAGAGCGCACACCGGTAAAATAACGTTTGTTGGAACTAGCCGTTCACGGCAAAATATCCACTGCCTTTAATTATCTTAGGTCAATAGGTCCCACGATTGTCACATATATGATTTGTAGCATGAAGCTTCAATTGTGACATCAATTACCTGATCGTTAAAGTGGTCGTGGGGTGGAGGGCTGTGTCAGTAAATAGGTTTTTATTCCACTATTGCCAACAACTTTGGAAATTTTGAAGGAAAGGAACATGAGGCTGTTAAAAAAGTCTAGTGTGATAATGCTATAAGTGTATGGAGGAAACAATACCACTGATGTCTGCAGCGCCACATATGAGCTCATATTGAACTTCTCAAGCATGAAACTAAAACCTTAGGGAGTTCTTTGTTAGTTTAATTTGCTCTTCGCCATAGCTTTGTTAATTATTTCTTAATAATTAAAACCGGGATGGGTATCTGAAATCATCCGGTATATACAAGATACATGTTCGGTGCTACTGTATAGTCTTCACTTGGGACTTTTTAACATTGATCAGCAACCACGAAGTGCCCGCTGTTACTCTAATTACGTGGGTTTATGGTCAGTCCTCCGAAGTTGTGTGTGGTAAAAAATTTGAAATAATATTTAATACTTTTTTATGAACAACAGTCAGCCCTATTTAAAACTGTAGCCTTTTCATCCACTACAGTTCCTGCATCATAGGATTGTCATTTGACATCTAAAGATTCGTGATGATATCAGTTGTTTAAGTTTTACAGAAATGAGCAGTAAAAATAGTTTGTCTTTGATGACTGTGCCAGATCTAGATAATATCCATCGCTGTATTTAAAGAAATTTCCTTCTGTAAAAGCTTTTAGGGGACTTGAACTCTGTGCCATGTCATTGGCCTCGGGATTATGAGTTGGCTATATAATATTTATATGATTTAACTGTTTTTCAAGCCCAAATGTGGAGACTTCACTATAGAATCTCGCGTATTTGTAGGCTCGCTCACACCACTTTGTTTAGGCTAGGCTGTTTTGGTGGGGCCTAGTTCAGAATAACAGCATTGAGTATATGAAAATTATACAGTTACAAAACTCCTTTTTAATTTTAGTCGAAAACACCGGAAATCTGTTGGAAAATTATTACAGTTGCTCTGGTGGAAGAAAATTTAAGTTTAGTTCTGATGTGAACTTTCATAAGTAAAAGATTATCTTCTGAAATTCTCCATGTAATTATTGTGGAAATTTTTTGTTCGTTTCCTAATCTGTTTAGCCGGAAGGGATCTATAGGAATTTACCCCAATTAGCTGGTAGTCATCATGCAAAATTGGGTGAATATAGCTTACTGTATTCTATGTAAGGGGGTGTGGCAGTGATTCACACGCAGCAGTTTATGTAATAAGATGGCTTTTTAAAGGCTATACAGATAAGTATCAGGGAATTTCTTACAGTACGAACTGTTAAGAATATTACAAGAATATTTGCTAACGATTCTGGGTGTTGTACGGGTTTAAAACAACAGTATGTGATCATGGCTCGGTCACACTCAGTCTTTCAGTGTACACTAGAGGTCACGAATACTTCCTAGGTTAAAGGTCTAGTAAGAATCACACCGCAGTGCATTATGTAGATTTTTATAACAGTTTGGTGTGTTCGCTCATATTTTAGAAATTCACTTGTGTTGAACACTGTGATAACGTGAGCCCACCATACTTATATACCGTATATGTACCGATACTGTAAAATCTCAAGAGAATGTAAAATATTCATTAATATTTGGTAAAGAAAAAAGATCAGGCGAGTGCTTGTCATTTAACTTTTTATCGTGTGCAAATTGTTAATCTGGTTCTAAGAAAAGTAATGGGCAGTTAATCTTTCTGGTCACTGTTCAGTCTGACGAGATGGGGTTTAGACGTCCAGAACTTTCTTCCTGGTCTCGTAATATGAAGAACGAAAATTGCTTATTTACACAAATCTCCCAGTAAAGAAAATTGGGATCATATGAAGATCCTCCCCCCCAAACCTACTTGGGGGGGGGAGGATCTTCATATGATCAAGCCCAGTCGCGCTCATCTGAAGATCCACCCCCCCTAACCTAACCTACCCCCCAAACCTACTTGGGGGAGGATCTTCATATGATCTAGCCTGGGGGGGGGGGGGGAGGATCTTCAGTTGGATACTTTGGGGGGGGGAAGATCTTCATATAATCCGAAAATTGTCTAAAATAACTTAGAGACAAAATATCAGCAAGAATTTCTAGTGAAGCTTTTTTTTTTTTTTTCTGTATATACTGAACATTGGGGGAAGCCTAATAAATTTACATAGCCATTTCAATTGATATTCTGTCGTGACTGAACAAAAATTTAATCCAGTTGGCAATTATATGAGTCGGCCTAATATTTCTGTACTTAGCTATATTTCACATCAGTCTTGTCAAGAATAAACGATGCACTGTGATTTTTTATTTAATTTTTTTTTGGTTAAGTAATGAACAGATTTACGCTTGAGTAAAATCTTTGTACAGATATATACACTTGATCAATCCTATTAAGACTTTAAAAAACAATTAACTTTGTTGTACAGATGTGCATTTAAGAGACGTCTGTTTTAGTTAATTGCTGACTTGTTATGTGTGATTAATGGGTTCAGACCGAAATTTTTGAGAGGAATAATTGCAAAGGATCTGATACGCTATGAAAAATTAAATAAACCAAAGAAAATACAGGGTATATACTGTACAGTATACCTTATAAATTACCACGCGTATTCGATCATGTGTCACTCACAATATGGCCAAATTCAGAGCTAAATATCATTGTTAAGTGTCATTCAGTATGCTTTGTTATAACCATAGAGGTCGTTAATGAAATAGCGGAAAAATGACTAAGTGACAATTTTTTTTTTTTTCCAAGTCCAACTGGAAAATGGATGGCAGTTATATGTATTTAATGAAAGTTCAATGTATTCTTCTTTTTTTGTAAGTGTGACTCTACATACGGTTTTTTTCCCAGCGTAAAATGTGATTTTTTTAAAAACCTTTTAACGTGAAAATGAGTCAATTGACAGGCAGGAAAAAAATCGATTCTGCGGGTGAATAGCCCAGGTAGGGGGAGTGACGTCGAATGGATAACTCAAACTTTTTGTTTTTAAATAATGTACATAATTTATTGCATCCTTTCTTGATGCAGGTTTGAATATATAGTAAGTATACTGTATTGCATGATGAAGTATTGCGTGGACGATGCTGTACTGTACTTCAAGTTCTATACTAAATTTATTAGCCCAGACAATGAAAGAACCGAAGGGAAATATTTTTATACTGTTTAAAGTCGAAGTTCTGTACCATCACCTGGTAAACAATGCACTGTTGTCACAGGAAATTAATACGTATAAAAACATAAGGTCTTTTAAGTTAGGGGTATCTATATGTCTCTTACACACGCATTATATATATATATATATATATATATATATATATATATATATATATATATATATATATTATATATATATATATATATGCTGATAACCACAAGGAAAGAAGAAAACACGAAGTTCCCAAGCGCTTTCGTGTAATTCACATCTTCAGGGGTGAGTACAGACTGTACTCACCCCTGAAGATGTGAATTACACGAAAGCGCTTGGGAACTTCGTGTTTTCTTCTTTCCTTGTGGTTATCAGCATATACCTAGATCACGCGCACCTACATATATATATATATATATATATATATATATATATATATATATATATATATATATATATATATATATATATATATATACACTAACACCAGTAGGATGTAGGCACGTAAGTAATTAAAGCATTGTGTGGAACTTTCTTGAAAGACAACGGAGTGAGTCAGGAGGTGGTGCGCCCTGGTGGCTGGGAGGGAAAGTGTGAGTGATCCTGGCGGTTAACAGATGGCGCTGGTTCCTACGCCAGGAAAAGGATGCCGTCGGTTAAGAATGTTTAGCTTGCACTAATGACCCACGGCTAGATCGACTCGTATCAACTTATCCCCTCCCTTTAATGGAGGATTTTATCAGAGTGGAGGAAAATCTTGAAAATCGATGAATCGCCGTAAGGGATCCATCGGGGGAGATGTTCTTGGTTCATTGGTGTAGTTGAGGGGGGGGGGGGGGGGGGAGGGGACGAGGCTGGGAGGCGGAGCGGTGTCGGGCCAGGCAACAATCTTGTACTGGGTAATCTTATCCACACTATTAGTGGGCCGCTCAGCCACTCTGACAAATTGCTGGCCGCGGGGACTGCACTGCACCTCTTAATGTGGCGGAGGGCTGCTGCCGCGTCGTGGGGGGAGGGGAGGGAGTGGTGAGAGGAAGGAGAGGTGGTAAAGAGGAGGTGATGAGGGAGTAGAGGGATGAAGAGATAATGGCGAGGGAGTGAGAAGGTGGTGTTGAGGGGGGATGAGGTGTTGATGAGGGATTACAGATGGTGATGAGAGGAAGAAGAGGTAGTTATAGAGAGAAGAAGAGGTGGTAATGAGTGAGTGAACGAGGTAATGATGGGGTGAAGAGGAGGAAAAAGATGGTAATGAGCAGAGAAGTAATGATTAAAGGACAATAGAATGGTGTAAAAAAAGCTTAGACAATATCACTGTCTCCCTGTTGTATAGTGAGGGAGGCAATGAAGAGTTAAGATCAGGAAAGGAAAGGTAATTTATTTTTATTTATTTATTTATTATATATATATATTTTTTTTCGTGGGGGGGGGGGGGGAGGTGTTACGATAGCCACTTCCTATATATGCATTCTTATTCAGACTTACGATATCCGCCAAAATTAACAAGGTTACTTCTGTGGGTGACTCAGGTCACCCACGGCAGTAATGCACAAACAAGTGAGTGTACTGGCAAGATTCATTTTTTTTTGGTGGTGGTGGGGGGGGGGGGGGTTAGCACTGCGGCAACTGGTATGGTGGTTCAGGGCAATTTACCGCCTGTATCTGTTATTTCAAGCCCTGAACGGTTAGTTATCAAAGCTGTGAGAATTACGCAACCTAATGCTTATTTGTTTTTAATGTAACTTTTATTTGGGCAGGGATATGTATGCAACCACAAATATAGTTCATGCCTGTGTTTATGGGTGGTTTACCGTGCATGTCAGCCTCGTCAATTTAGTTTTGCTAGAGAGCCGAGAATAAACGGATATTTTAAGTGCAAAACTAACGCCGCCCTTTTCACGACCCGAGCCTCAGTGTGCGTCATTAGAATACTAATCATACCAAAGATAATTAGGTTGGGTTAGGTTAGATTAATTTAGCTCGGGTTAGATCGAGTTTGATGTCATAGTTATTGCGTACACAGGCTGGGCATACCAAGCTCTCTAGCAAAAAATACACCGATAGACAGCCAGACACGGGTTGGTATGGCAATAGCCTGCTGTGAAATACGACACAGGACTGCACTTGTTTGCTGTCAGCTCGGGATCATCATTAAGCGTGGATTATTCTACTGACGCCTGGATTATTTTTATTAATTATTTTATTCACGCATATACCGTTTTTTATTCATCGATTAATTTATTCAGGCGCGAATCATTTATTGATTAATCATTTTGCTCACAGGTACAGCATGTTTTTGTTGATAGGTAATAATATAGTCTGTAGGGGAGTTATTTATCGAGGATTCGCTTCTGTGATAATACTTTAGCTAATACTTGTTTACAGTCACTTTATTTATTGAGGGTTATTAATATCATGTGTGGGTTTTTTATTTAATACCTTATTTGTGCGTGTTATTCTTAATTAATTAATGAGTATATTTCTTTTTTTCTAATTATCTTATACATGTGTGGATTATATACTGTTCATTACCTTATTGATGGGTGTTCTGCTACTGACCTTATTCTCTGGCGAGAAAAAAAAATTCAGTCCCCGACTTTTTCTATTTGTTTTATCATCGAGCCTAAATTTGTCTTGTTATATGAATAACTGAATTAAGACAGTGATGCGGGTCTTGTCGCTTTCCTTCTGTTTGTGAGCGCTTGGTTGTTGGAATGCTCAGATGTTTAAAGCATAAACACTAAACACGCCCCAGCGAACACGCCTAGTTGATAGCTGGTTGTAATTACTCGTATAAATTGGTACCATCTTTAAGGTAAACAGTTGACAATACGTTTACAGGACACGTCACTGATTACAAAGAACCAATGACACTCCCAGTTCGTTCCAGAAACTCCTTGTCATCTTGAGCGTGTACTGGAGTTCAGTGTGTAAATGTGTTTAGTAGTGTAGGTAAGGTAGAATTCCGTTGGCATTAGGAATATTGAGGTTTAAACTTCATCTGTAGTTCTGACTTTGGTGTAGACCTGTGATAGTACAGTACATAACGTTTATTTTTTTTTTGTCGTAGCGCCCTAAGCGGCTCAAATTTGTACAGCATTGAAAATGTTTTTATGACTAACGAATGATTTTTTTTTACCAAAGTTTGACATAATATTTTCGCGGTGTTGATTGTTATTCACATTAATATTGAAAGTGCAAGTATTTATTTAGTGATAAATCTGAAACATATATTCTGTCACTACTATTAATGCGGAATTGAATATCGTCACAGATTTATTATACAGTATATAACAATGTTGCCGGGAATGTTATGGTAATTATTGTGGGAGGAAATTTCTCTGGACAGGTTTGTTTAAGTGGTCCATGTTAACTTGTCTTGACGTATTTTTTCCTTTTACAATTATTGACTTAATTTTTTCCCCACCTTGATCTATAATTGAGATAAAGATAAAGGAAAAAAATTATTTGATGGAATATATATATATTACTGTTTATTCCATCGTTATGTAAACACTATAGAGGTGAGCATCTGTACTATATCCATTTGAAAACATATTACGCCAGAATTAGAATTTATCGAATATTTGAAGAACAAAATCCCTGCTTATACGTACCTAATTTTTATTTTCATTGAATTTATTTTACTGGTATCAGGCATTTTGTTTTATTTTTGTCCAGATTCGGTTTGTCAGTGATTTCAAAATTATGAAAAGTTGGAAATTGAAAAGACGAGATATTGAAATATTTTAGAAATTTTGATATGTTGAGTCTATGAGATACTGGCGAACGGTGGATTTTATTCTTGTCTCTTGAATTATAATCGTATCAATAAAGCATAGAGCCAGATAATACGTGTCTTAGAAGAGGAGGAGTTGAGAGAAGACAAGAGTGCAGGATGAGGAAACAAGACAATGATCGGAGGAATCCATTAGAGTTTTTACCACTGGAATTACCGGTATTTTGGATGACTCAGAATCAAGTGACATAACCTACGTGGTATAGTATAGTAATTAATTTCGAAGTCCTAGCTTCTGCAGTATCAGGAGAAGCGTAACGTCCTAGCTTCTGAAGTAGTAGAAGCACCACGTTCTAGCTACTGAAGCACCAGTAGAAGTACCACGCCCTAGCTATTACATCATCAGGAGAAGCATCATTTCTTAGTTACTGAACCACGAGAAGCACCTCGTTGTGGGTATTGCAGCACCGGTAGAAGCACCACGTCCCGGCAACAAGGACCACAGACTGATCACTGAGCTGCGATATATTGCGATCCTCACAGGAGATTAACGTGGCTTGTTAGCGCTGTCTCTGCAGGTTCTCTCATGCCTTTGTAATGCTGTGCTGCTGTAACCTATGCTGCGCTTTTCGTTGGATAGCATCTTTCCTCCGTTGTAGTGTGGTGCTGTATTTTGTGTTACAGTGTTGTACCTTTCTTAAACTGTTCGTCTCGAGGGATGCTTATACATGCCTGTGTAATGCTTACCTTTGTGGTACCGTACCATCTGTTTTACTGTTATACCGTGTGTTCTGTTGTTCTTCTGTACCTTGTGCTGTACCCTCTGTTGTAAAAGATTAACTTAAACTGTAGTGCTGGTGTACTGTTCTCTGTTTGACCCGACTATTGTAGTGCTGTTACGGTATTTTGTATGGCAGAGTCTGATACCGCTGTGCTTTACCCTTTCCCTATACCATTGAACCTTTACCTCAACATTTTGTATACTGTAGCAACTGGCTCTCCCCCCCACCCCCTTTCTCCCTCCTTCATTCCATCCTTCCCTCACTCCCCCCTCCCCCCTCCTCCCCCCTATACCATACCTGAACCTCACACACCCTACATACGGACGTCGTCGCCCCGGCAGGCAGCAGCAGTATATTTACCGTCGTATACAGAACATGCAAAAGGCGGTGTTTTCGCAATTTACCCGCGCGTTTGTTGGTCATATAAAAAGCTATAATTACATTTTCATTCATCAACAAGTTGCATTATGATGGTCCGGCGGACAAAACAATAGAGGGGATGTTTTATAGCTGAAGCCTAGTGTCGAGTTGAGGTGACAGAAGGAAGCCTGGCGCGGGCGTTCGTGGCTGAGGTGCTGCAACGCTTCATATATACTCACTCACTCGCTATTTGCCTCACTCTTGTTTGATGACTTGCTCCAATTTATCCTCTCTTTGTGTCACCTAACCTAACCACGGCACCTGCGACCTTTTTTGTCCCAGAAGCTAAATTGTCCCATTACGGTCCCCGAGAGGTTTTGTCGTTTACAGAACCGTGAGTGACATGTTGTTCTGTGCTGTTGAACGCCGCCGTTACATTACATCTTGTATTTTTTTTATTATCATACCGTCGTTTTATTGGTTGGTTTATTGAAATGGTAGAACAAGGAAGGGAGTGAAATTTCCTACCTTCAAAGATGCCTATACTAGCTCCTGTAAAACTTGAATCAAATACAACGACGAGATGAAATTTAACCTGGGGAATGAATTTGGGTTTGATCATCGTTCACTGTGGGGAAGAAGACCTTGTTTGTGTGTATATGTTTTGTCTGTTTCTGGTATAGTCACAGCAACGGAAGCCAGAGTTTATACAGAGAATCACTGGATGTCACCTGGTTTAGACGAAGGTAACATTTTCACCATATAATCCTATTTTATCGTAGGCCAAGTTTGTATGTCAGTGAAATTATAATAGTTAATAAGTACTCCTGCTACTACTACTACTACTACTACTACTTTTTTTAAATGGCCTCCAGCCTCCCCCAATAGCCATTCCTTCGCCACCATTTTATTACCTTAATATTAACTATCCTAATACATAAGTAGCTACCCTAGCTGTGTTGAGTTAGTTGAGCCGCAGATCTATGCGGCATTCAGTGACTGTAGCCTCATAGTCAATATCTGCAACTGTTGTAGGCTTTGGGGCCGATGCTCTCGTTCCCCTGAGGCAGAGCAAAGCCGACCTGAGGAGAGAGGAGGACAGTCGACATCTCATCCAGGCTGTAATATAACTTCTGGGCTGCTGCTTCTGTTCGGATATCACCTACTACTACTACTACTACTACTACTACTACTACTACTACTGATAATACCGGAGTGAAAATAATAATAATAATCTTTGTATATTGTTGCAACATATCTTCCTTCCCCAGTACCAACAAGCTGCTTCCTGTGGTAAGGTCAGCTGAAACCCTCTTGTCAGTTGAGAGCCTCGTGTGGTAAGGTCAGTTGAGAGCCTCTTGTGGTAAGGTCAGTTGAGAGCCTCTTGTGGTAAGGTCAGTTGAGAGCCTCTTGTGGTAAACTCAGTTGAGAGCCTCTTGTGGTAATGTTAGCTGAGACCCTCGTGTGGTAATGTTAGCCGAGACCCTCGTGTGGTAAGGACAGTTGAGAGCCTCGTGTGGTAAGGTCAGTTGAGAGCCTCGTGTGGTAAAGTCAGTTGAGAGCCTCTTGTGGTAATGTTAGCTGAGACCCTCGTGTGGTAATGTTAGCTGAGACCCTCGTGTGGTAAGGTCAGTTGAAAGCCTCTTGTGGTAAGGTCAGTTGAAACCCTCGTGTGGTAAGGACAGTTGAGAGCCTCGTGTGGTAAGGTCAGTTGAGAGCCTCGTGTGGTAAGGACAGTTGAGAGCCTCGTGTGGTAAGGTCAGTTGAGAGCCTCGTGTGGTAAGGTCAGTTGAAAGCCTCGTGTGGTAAGGACAGTTGAGAGCCTCGTGTGGTAAGGTCAGTTGAGAGCCTCGTGTGGTGAGGACAGTTGAGAGCCTCGTGTGGTAAGGACAGTTGAGAGCCTCGTGTGGTAAGGTCAGTTGAGAGCCTCGTGTGGTAAGGACAGTTGAGAGCCTCGTGTGGTAAGGACAGTTGAGAGCCTCGTGTGATAAGGACAGTTGAGAGCCTCGTGTGGTAAGGTCAGTAGCCGTAACTAGTGTCCCCACAGTTATTAGTGAACATTTCAAACCCTCGCCAACAGCTGGGGATGGTTCTGAAATATCTATAACCAGAATGAAAGCACCACTACCTTCATTATGTACAGTATCACGTAAAATTAGATTCGTGTTAAACAATAGACAAAAATAATTATCCAGGCATACTTTTAACTCGCGGAATTTATGACTGGTGAATAAATTACTACTCGTTCAGTGTTTATTTTCGTAAAGTCGTTCAGTTAGCTGATATGAATTGTTTTTTTTTTGACCGATGTGAATGATTTGATGTTTATTAAATACAAAGGTAAAATAAGAATGGTCCGTAAGCTGTTTTAGACGGGAAAAGTTGACGCCATTAGTTCTATCGAACGAGCCGGTGGGGGGGGGGGGGTGTTCTCAGTCAATCAGTTAGCCAGTGTAATGAAAAATAAAATCACTTTTGTTGGTATTCTAGAAAACTTAGAGCATCGATGATGAAGAACGTTGCAAACTGTTTGGTCGTACGTTTCCTGTTGGTTGATTTTTTGGGGGGTAAATAAGTTTTATAATGAAAAGTTAATTTAAAACATGAACACTCGACAAGTGATTCAGAAGTTCATGAAAATCATTAATGCTTGCAAAATATTTTGGGGTGATAAAATTTTATTAGCCATGTTGGCACAGTAATGACACACTGCGTTGATGGAGTTTAGATATGTTAAAAAAGTGATTGTGAAAAAAATAAGTGGCTTTACGTCAAGCCTGCAAACATAATATGAAAATAAAGGTGACCGAGTTTTTTATATCTTTAATTCTTGTAATGTTTACTTTTGTTGTAGTCTGTTGTACTGCTATACCTTGTGCTCTGCTATACCTTGTGCTCTGCTCTGCTATACCTTGTGTACATTTTAATGTACAGGTGTACATCATACTGTCGCGCTTGTGTACTGTTCCTGGGACCGGTCTACAGTGCAGCCAACTATAGTGCTGTATTTTGTATCGCAGTGCCCTCTCTTGTACTGTAGATGCACTGCTCTGTTTAATAAGGCTGTTTCTTATGTACCGCTGTACCTACTATATCTTGTACCACTTTATCTTCTGTAATGCAGAACCTTTTAACTCCCCACGCTCAGTTTTCCATCTATATTTACACAGCAATTTATACGTTATTTCTTAATACTGGTTAAATGTACTTTATATACCAAATTGAATATTAGTTTATCTGGAGAACTGGCGTGTTTGTCATAACCACTGTTAATTATTTTTATTACTGCTACTGATAATGGAGACATGCTCGGTGAAACGTTTTGAAAATGATAAATATATAGTAGCATTGGTCTCGCTCTATACCGTGTTTACATAAGGTTCCCACGTCACTGTTGAAATGTCCTGCAGTATAGCCTTCTCTCCACCGTGTTATTATATAGGTATATCATATTTGTATCACTTATGTCACTTGTATATTATTTGTCAATCAAGAAACCCATTCCCCTATTATTCAACTGTATATTTTCAGCCTTCCGGCTGCCATGCTTTCAATAAACCGTTAATTATTATTATTATTATTATTATCATTATCATCATTATTATCATTATTATCATTATTGTTATTATAGTTTATGTTTTTAGAAGTGAAAATGTTCTCAGTATGCACAATAGTATCCTGTATTATTTAACGCAATATTTTCTCATGACGTTATACACCGAAATTCAATGTACAAGTCTGGACATTTTAACGGTAGGCAAGACTTATAAGACTTGTTGTCCATCGTTCGTTTTCATTTAAGCAGTTGTCATTACATTATATATACTCAGGGTAAAAGCCAACAACTTTAGCATTTTTCCCGCTTCTGACAATCTTTGGGAAATCGATGGAAGAAAATGACGGAAAAAGTGCTAGTGTGACTCCGCCTTTACTCGCATATAACCGTATATCCACCCATGGTCTAAATGCACCCAGCTTGTTGTAAAGGTTTTCTGGTTTACAAATATCCAGACAAAAAGGAAGCTGTACCTTACCTATCCTGTTTCAGCCTGTCTGTGAAACTTGACGCCACGCCAGGCCCACACAGTTCACTTCGTTAGGTTAATTCTTCTGTTTCTGGTTGGTATAAATCGCTGTCTGGTGTGTGTGCGTGTGTAAACAAAGTGACGCGAACAGTAATATAAAACACCTTGACTGCCTCTCATTAAATATAATCGTTAGGTGTGAGAGTTGGGCGAGGAGGATTTTTACTACATCTTATTTAGGATTAATTACCAGAGACTTTTGTTAGTTTTGTTTGGTTAAGTTTAATGTCGTTTACACCTTAATTTATAGTTGGTGGGACCGGGAGAGCTTCAACCCCGTTCTAGACTGTTGTTGTGGTGATCTCTGCTGTATCCCGTAAAATCTAGCGTGTAGATTTATTATCCTGTAGTGTTACCTCTTTCAACACTGCACAATTTCTAGTACTCTGTTACTATCAAAAAATTTATATTACTTTTAGCGTTTATGTCCTTGGCGGGGTGGCGCGGCGGTGTTAAGGTCGGCTTTCAAAATTCATTCGCCCGAGGTTGAAATTGTGTTTATAGCTGGCGGTGTGACGTGGTTGTTGTGTTTGAGATGTGAGCGAACACCTCCCCCACGACAGGAGATTTGTCCCCGTGAGAGGAGATAAAACTGAAGTCACGGGATAGGATCATTGTGGATATAGTTTAGCATCCTCCACTCTTCACGTTTTGACTATTTCACCAGCTACGCAGGGTAGTGTATATATATATATATATATATATATATATATATATATATATATATATATATATATATATATATATATATATATAGGGTGACAATATAGACGAAAACAGGGTGACTGACGTCTTATCCACCATCACCGTCTATTACCCAGAGCCAGGTATTCTATCGTCTATTGGGGCGTGATGTGTTT
Organism: Homarus gammarus; assembly: GCA_958450375.1. NCBI lineage: Eukaryota > Metazoa > Arthropoda > Malacostraca > Decapoda > Nephropidae > Homarus > Homarus gammarus. The sequence continues at coordinate 912,558 of CAUDMG010003231.1, forward strand.
CCTGTCGACACCCGCCTCCAATTTAACCATTTGTTGCAAGCGTTGCCATCGCCACTCCTCACATGACCCCATGCTTATAGTATGACCAGGGAATTATGTAACCTAATTTGATGTGTATTTTAACTTCCATTATTTGTTTATCGTATAATTTCTCGTAGTTGAGAACAAAATTGAATTGCATAAACATATACTGCTGTTATAAAGATGATGGGAGTATTACCACAACTATTAAGAAGGAGAGAGAGGCTGGAGGGCGGCGTTGACAACACTGCTCGTCACTGGTTTCCTCTATTAGACGGTTCATCAGGTCGGGTGAGATGCCAGATGTCGCCCGATGCCTTGTGTCGATGGCTACTAAGCTCGATTTTAATCAATATTATTTTAAATGCCTCTTCCATAAATCACACGATATTAATACCCAGTTCAATCGCATTTACCTACTGACGTACAAAATTTAATTGCATATATTTGAATACTAAATGTAAATGTTTACCCGAAACGTGCCGACAACCGAGGACCGCTTCAGTCACAGGGAACTCCAATCAGGCGGGAATAATTGTCGGCGAAGAGACAACAAGCGTATAACAATAATGACCGTCATTATTCTTTTTATCGGCCTTTCGCTCGCCTGGTCTTCTTTCAGATTGTCTTTGGAACGTGTTATATGATCTAGGTCTTCAAAAGGGTGGGGTGATCTCACTTCACTTATCTGCCGCGGAAAGCTTTGGTGCGAGTGGTGTAGTATTTCACGATTTCTCTTCCATGAAGTTGTACAGTATGTATCACTGTTGGAGTCTGCTGGGGTTTAGAGGTTCGCTCTTTATTTTTAGTGTAGGGGGTCGAGATAGTTGAGCCTGTGAAGCCTTGGGTTATCGTAGTCTATTTCATTATGTGTGTGTTGTGTAAGCGTTGTTTTATGTGTGTTTTATGTTTGTGTTTTATGTACGTGTGTGTAATAATTCAATAACTCAAATATACATATGCTTCATCAAGGAAAAACGGAAAACACAAAGCGGTGAAATGCATTACGAGAATACATATATTTTTGTGGCAGTTGTCGGTCATGAAGGAGAATGACTCGCTATTCTGTCATGACATTTATGATTCTCTCCCAAGTGTTGAAATATTACAGAGGGGAAGGATAGGATTAGCGTTTCTCAAAATAGAATGTTATTTAGAAAAGTACAAATAACATTTTTTATTAGTTTGCACAATAATATGGTACCAGAATTCATTTTTGATACGGCAAGTTACAAATTAGAATTGCTAGTCTCGTTTGCCGCGAATATTACAGCACTATTATATCACTAAATAGTAATTACATATACATTTTCGCTCATATTTTCCAACAATAAGATCGCTTTATATTTTTCTCACTGCGTAAATATACTTCGTCGTGTTTGTGTGATGCTGCTGCCTATAGTCTTGAGTAACTCCCAGTTTACCGTGGTTGGGCAATCCACGGCTTCGACAGACGCGACACCCAGGTTTACAAACATCTCAGTCTCCCGGGATGTTGACGGCTTGTTCTGAATATTTGAAGGTGCAGATTCCCAAGGAGGACCACAGCTCGTGCTTACAACACTGGGTGAAACTTTGGCCACTAAATGTTGATTATGGGAGAGAAACTAATTCCCGTAATGTTGAGTATGCGCGCCGGATTATAGAACACAGTTGGGTACGATTCACTGTCAATTTACAGATTAGTCGTTGGGAGGAACGTCATTTACGTTACCAACCACAGTTGAGGCGTATCTTTTATGAAGGATGAAGAAGAACAGACACAGGTTATGGTAAATAGGAAATGTTTAATAAGATTTGTCATTGTATCATAGGTATACACAGTAGAGTATATATATAGAATAGTTGATCACAGTGATACAAGGAGAAGCGAGACAGGATTATCAAAAACCGCCCCCGTTCTCACTAGGGACAGATCCAGCTTGATATTGTGGGGAGCAGAGGGGAGGCGACCAAGTGGCTGCGGCGAGTCAGCAAGCAATAAGGGCGCTCGTCAAGGAAGAGTGGGAGCTAATGAGGCGCCACTGCTGCTCTCTCTTAACACCAACGAGAATCTCAAGAAAAGACGGAAAATAAATGCCAAGGAGATAAACTCATGAGCTATTTGTACTTTAAAATATTTTTTTTTCTCACATTTTTTTTGCCATATTTTTTTTCATTATATCATGATTTTGATTGTCAGTTTATTATACTAAAAACAGCAAGACAGTGAAATAAAACACAAACAAACGCGTTATCACTTGAAAATTCGTCTCCCAGTTTATTTCACTTAAAGATTAACCACCCTAATGCAAACCTAACCTAACCCCCTCAGGTAGTGTTGGGGTGGTTAATCTTTAGGTGAAATAAGTTAGGAAGGAAGGGCGAATTTTCAGGTGTAAATAATAATGAATGCAGAATTAACAGCCTATTAATTATAAACGAGCTTTGATGTGATCTAAGGTAAGGACGATAAACTGTGAATACTTATTTGAATTAGATTCATTCATGAGTTTAACTTGAGAATGAATATAGTTAGGTTTGAGTAAGTTTAAATAAATTTGGCTAAGTTGGAAGATGCACCAGGTCATAGCTAAAGATATAAACGAGTTGATAGTGTGTGTGTGGGGGGGGGGGGAATCTCATCCTGTCAGTTTTAGCGAGAATGAGCCAGGAATGGTAAACAAACACCTACCGCCATTCTTTGGGTCTTTACCCCTGAGCAGCGTAGCACCTGTCAAATAAACCAGTGTCACCGTGGCCCGGAGAGATCATGGCAGGTTAAACTGGATTATCGCGAAGGCTTGTGTCAAGATCAAAGTATGTCCTGGGCTTTACGAGAATAACGTGTGTCCGGGCTCAACAACACCACAAATCCCTCCAACGCTCGCCCCCAGCCAAGGGCTCTGTGGTATAGTACCAGGTACTGGTCAACAGACGCGGTACACCCACCCTCCCACCAAAAATTTTATTCAGTTTTCTTACCTAAAATTTTCTCGAGAGTATTACCTGGTGATTTGTTTCAGATTTTTCAAGATTTTTGTATTGTCTCTTGATTAAAGTTCAGCTGGGAAACTCAAACTGTTCTGTTTTGATAGAAATCTAATTGAAATACTTTATAAATTTGAGTTGCTTGAACTCTGAAATACATCTTTATACTAAAACACTGCGGTGTATCAAATAGAAAAACGTGTACCTTTAGATTTAACAACCAAATAAACAGTTGTAGTGGAAATGAAGTAAAAATTACTTAACAACATTAATCCCCATTTGTACGTGTTTAATCCTAAATATACAGCAGTGAATTGCATGTTGGCAATCACCAAGTAGTTAAACAGTTATTGTTGCCTTAACAACTTAAAAATGCCGTCCGTCCCTTCATTAAACGGCAGGTTACCATGATGATGCTTTAAAATTATGGTTGATTTTGTTACCCTGCCGAGTTCTGCTTTGTGATTATAATAATTTATGGACGAGCTTCCATCCACACAACATTCCAAGACGCGAGTTTTTCCCCTTTACCAACCAGTTTCGAGTTTAATTATTAATATAAAAAGTAGTGAGAGATGACGGTTGGTGATCAGCGTGTGTAGCCCGTCAGGTTGCCTCATCTTATCATTCTTTAAACACTATGTGAAGTATGTGAATAATATCTGCTTGTTAGTTGTGTGTTTAATAAGACCAGCACAACTAATGGTCCACTGCCGACTGTCATAATATGTTACCCTCAATGTGATAATAGGCTGTGGGATACGTATTCGTGTATATTAGACGGTTAAATGAGTCTGGTTCACGGAGAAATGTTATCGTTTGCGGGGTAGAGAGGATGGGTGAGCAGGAGTGGTCGGATCAGGAGAGATGTTTACTTTAGTAGTGAGTTTACGAGGCAGTATATGGCAGCAGGAGTCTGGTGCTGCTGTTGCCGCCACTCCCTGTTGCTCCGCCAGCCAGCCAGCTAGCCTCGTTACCGCCTTTTGCCGCTCACTATTTTTTTTCTACTGATGTTATAAAAGAAGTGAAAGAGAGAATTAGGAAACAATACAACTAAAACAAAATACATGTATCTTTATTTTTTATTTTCTCTGCTATTTCAAATATTTCAGGTAGCCTCAAAACCCCATCTTCAGTGTTAAATAAAAATAACAAACAAGACATATTTAACTGTGCTGAATAAAATCGTCTGACGTTAACCAACTAAAATATTAAAAGCGGAGCCCAGTTGCGAAGGATTAATTGACGTGGTTTAATGTTTGAATAAAATGTTAGAACAAAATTGTAAAACTAACTAAATATTGGTTTTAGGTTTATATTTTGTGTAACACGTATGTACTGACACACTTGACGGCATGACCAAAATAAACAGCTAATTAAAAGGACTTACAATGGTGTCGGGGCAAATAATTTTCGGTTGAAGCCATTTTTTTTCTTCAAATTTATAAACTGCAGAATACTAATTAGGGAATCATACAGTAGTTTCTTATCTGTCGAATATTGAAATTACAGCTTTTTACAGTCACCTATGATAATGCTTTTGTGATTTATCTAATTCATTGGGAGGGGGGGGGTAAGCATATTGTGCCTCCCGCTGTAATCACCGCCATTGCAACACACAGCATTAGGTATAGCCACATTTGATACATAAATAACGAATAACAAGCTCTCAGATAACATGGATAGTCAGTAAGTATTATCAGTGTTGTCCAAGTGAATAGATTTAATACAGACATTTCTCTTATCTCGTCTCCTTATAATTTGTATATAAATTAAAATAAAAAAGTTATGGGTCTAATATAGGAATGTGATAGGGAGGGAAACTTTTATAGTTTGGCTGTGTACGGTATATTATGTTTGCTGAGAATTATGATGGTGTTTTATCAGTAGTGTCTTGTGAGGATGTTTACCACTTCAAGGAGCAGCGGCCATAGTTGCAGGGATAAAGTGAAGAGTGGTGGATCTTTCTATGATAATACCGACTTGTTAAATAATCTCTGTTCAATGAGTTTTTAATGTTTTGGGTGGAAATTTGACCCAGAAAGGTTTTGATTATGAAGAAATTATGAGAAAAAAATGAATTTGTATGAGTTTAAAGAAAATCTTCTTGGCAATAAATATGATACAATGTTCATAAAAGCTTCTTAGAAATGAAATAGAAACATTAGTATTAAGAAAATTACATTACCCCCCCCCCCCCCCCACACACACACACTATTACTCAGCCTGTGGTTCTCAGTGTTTTCAAACCGTTTACAAGTTCTACACATAAGTAAGAAAAGCCATTTCTCTTGAGGAAAATATTCAACTAAGCGTTATTCCGATAAATAGTTCTCAGGGTATTTGTGATTTTTATAGCCGTAATAACACAGCGCCGGGAGAAGCACAGCAGGAACAAGGTTGTGTTGTTATGCAGGAGGTATTATAGTAAGGAACACCTGTGATTGGTGGTGGCGCTGTTGTAGTGAGTCATACGGTTCACTGCTTCGTTATCCCTTTCCGCATTACTGGTATTTTATTTTTTTTTTTATGTTTTCACTGTGATGTAGAGGTGATATTGGTCTGCCCGTACCTCTGTCCTTCCCATCCGATCTCGTATTGATGATATACAGTACTAAGGCCGGTTGACTGGACAAGGACCCAAAACCTGTACTAAACCCGATCGACTAATGAAGGTTGTATAGGTTAAAGGTCACAGCCAGTTAAGGACAACATTGTATTCAGGTGTAGGAGAGGAGGAGGAGGTGGTGGTGGGGGGGGGTGGGTGGGTGGGTGGACATGGCCCATTGTTAAAGTGTAAGAAATTGGGTAGAAGTAATTTATGGACGAGCCCCCCCTCCCTCCCTCCCTCCCTCCCTCCCTCTCCCCCCCAATCTAGTTCGTGTTACTTTGTTTTAAATGGAAGTAGGTAAAATCAGCATATTGTCCACCCTGCTCACTCAAGCACTACTTACTCGACCCTGATTAGTGTGACAGGAACGTTTTGAGAACACACAAGTACGTACACACACACACACACCCACCCACCCACACACACAGCTGATGAAAAACGTTTATACAATCTTTATAATTTCTTTATTTATTTTGTTATGTATCTATTTTTATTGGTTCATCTGTCCTCCCTAAACGTGATTTTTTTTTTCTTCATCTTTCTTGTCTTTAGTAAGTGAGTTTAAGAAAGAGGTCGAGGAATAATCTTTCGTTGTAGGAGGGAGGGGGGGGGTGGGGGCTCTAGATCAGCGGGTGGTATTTTGAGCGCTCTTAATTGACCAGCCACCACGAGGACATAAAGTTCTCTCGCCTGTCCGTTGGTCTCGCGGCTCCTGACTGGGTGACGCCACGGCAAGGAATTATGCTCCCAGGAATGTATATTGGAACGAATTAACCGTCTGAGGTATTTGTAGCTGGTGGGGGAATGTGGTGCTGGTGGTGATGGTGGCGGTTGTGGTGGTAGTGGCGGTGGTGGTGGTGGTGGCGGTAGTGGTGGTGGTGGTGGCGGTAGTGGTAGTGGCGGTGGTGGTAGTTAGTGGTGGGGATGGTGGTGGTGGTGGTAGTGGGTGGTTGTTCCTCGTCCGCCTGCTGCTGCTACTGGTGGTGCCGGATGCCGCAGCTCTCCAGGTATTCCTTGTATTGTAAAGACTTGTATTCTGCTACTCTCTCTCTCTCACCTGATTGGACGGTAATATAAACATCTTGACACTAATTGGGCCAAACCTACGCAGCTTGAGTACATTTTTGCCATCATTGAACATAAGCTGCACAAGTTAGGTTAGGTTAGGTTAGGTTCACTATGTCATTCTTAAGTTAACAACACTGTATCACTGCTGAGTTAACCACAGTGACCATGTGTGGCCAGTGTGGTAAATAACATATACGTATATTCCAAAGGTTAAAATGTATACTGTATATTGTTAAAACACCTGAAGTATATACCCAGTACTCATCAATGTGGTGTGTGTGTGTGTGTTTGTATATATTCAGTGTATGTATGTATGTATGTACAGTATGTATGTATGTATGTAATTCATCTAACATCATCAACTCATCATAGACTCATCAATCTCGCCCCTTCTACCTCACAATGTCTGCATCATTGACCCCAAGAGACACGTGATTCAGTACTGAGTAAATATTAAAAAAAAAAAAATCATAGCATAATTAGACTTACTTATTCCTGTCTATTGAGATGTAAAATTACTCGGGGGGGGGGGGGGGGAGTCTTTCAAGTGTGTGTGTGTCAGTAGATGGTCTTCAGTTGGCGTTTGATCACCTCTCTTGTCTGCTGCCTGAGTTTTAAAACGCCCCATCAACCTCCTCCCCCCCATCCTCCCCCCCAACCTCCCCCAACCTCCTCCCCCAACCTCCCCCCCAACCTCCTCCCCCCAACCTCCTCCCCCCAACCTCCTCCCCCAACCTCCTCCCCCCAACCTCCTCCCCCCAACCTCCTCCCCCCAACCTCCTCCCCCAACCTCCCCTCCCAACCTCCCCCCAACCTCCCCCCAACCTCCTCCCCCCCTTAACCTCTCGCTTAATCAAAACAGCTTCAGGATATTACGTCAGGTTTTTCTCTTCCCACTCGTCCGATCATAAAGTCTTGTCATTACGGGATATTTGACTGGATTCACCCGAGCAAATGATCCACAATTCTTTCATCTGGTTATTGGGGCAGCGGCGGCGGCGGCGGCAGTGGTGAAAGCGGCCTGGTCTTCTCTCTTACAGGTACACAGTTCCTTTCATACTGTGTACCTGTTGAGGCCATCCATGCGGTAAGTTAGAAACCTTCCCTCCCCTCTATCCTACCCCATGCCCTCCTCTACCCCTCCCCTCTTACTCTCCCTTCCCCTCCACTCTTACTCCCTCTCCCTTCCCCTCTCCCCCTCTTACTCCCTTTCTATCCCTTCTCCTTTCTCTCTTATCCCCTCCTCTCTCCCCCCGCCCCCCTCGCTCTCTTCCCCTCCTCCCTTCTCCTATCTCTTCCCCTTCCCTCTTCTCCCCTCTCTGCCTCCCCCTCCCCCGAGATGCTGCTTCTTCCTGAGAGATAAACATCGTACTGTATACCTCCGACCTCCTCCTTTTTTCCTTCTCTTCTCTCTTCTTCCTTCCTTCTCTCCCTCCTTTCTATACCTTCTGTACCTTATATGCTCCTTTTCTCCTTCCTTTCCTACCTTCCTTCCTTCTTATCCTCTCTCCCCCTTACTCCCTTTATACCCTCTCTTCCTAGTATCATTATCTCCACTACTTATGATCTTTTATGAGACTGACTGCTGTTGACTGTTGCTGCTACCTGCTGTTGCTGCCGCCGCTGGAGGCCACCATAACGAGCAATGGGTTCACTCCTGTAAGGCTGTGTCAGTGAGGGAACTATCTCTCTCTCTCTCTCTTAACCTTACTCTTTTTTCTCCTTCCCCCTCTTTCTTTCTCTATCTCTCTTCATCCCTCCCTCCCCCTTTCTCTTTCTCTGTCTGTGTCCTTGTGTCTGTCTGTCTCTTTTTTTCCTTTCTCTCTTATCTGTCTACCTCCCTCCTTCCCTCCCCCCCTTCTTCCTATTTCTCTGTCTCTCAACCTTTCTCAATCTCTCTTAACCTCTTATTTTTTTCTCTCCAGTCCTCTTTCTTTATCGTCCTCCTTCCTTCCTTCTCTTCCTCTCTTTCATCTTGTGCTTCATGATGGGAGTAGTAGTAGTAGTAGAAAGGTCACTCCTTGCACTACCACCTAGACTGGGAGGAATGGGATTGACCAATCCAGAGGAGATTGCTGCCACCGAACATTAAAACTCAGTTAAGCTCACGGCAGCCCTCACGGACCACATAATAGCTCAGAACACAACAGGGGAGGTGGATACCAGTAAAGTAAACAAGATTCGAAGGTCAGTTACGACAGCACGGACAAAGTGGTAAGTTGCAGCAACTGCTGCTGCAAGTACCAGAGAATTTGAAGAAAAAAAAGTAGCTATAGCGCAGGAGGTGGGCGCCTCGAACTGGTTAACTATGTTACCGATAAGGGCAAATGGTTTCTGTCTCAATAAACAAGAAATTACAGATGCCAGATCCTCTAAGGTACGGTTGGCCAGTAGAAGGTTTGCCCTCCCAATGCAGATGTGGCTCTTCCTATGACGTCGATCACGCCATGGTGAGCAAGAAAGGGGGCTTCATATGCATGAGGCATGACGAAGTAAGGGATCTCACAGCAAATATGTTGAAGGAAATCTGCCGTGATGTCAGGGTAGAACCGACCCTCCTTCCATTGGACGGTGAGAATTTCCAACATAGGACTTCAAACACATCCAACGAAGCCCGTGTTGACGTCAGTGATCAAAGATTCTGGACGCGGGGCCAACGAGCCTTCTTCGACATCAGGATTTTTTTATCCCATGGCCGCATGTCACCGTAACTTAGCTCTTGATGATGCACACAGGAGGAACGAGAACAACAAGATAAGGGCATATGGGGAGAGAATTCAGAACGTTGATCAAGGCAGCTTCACTCCTCTAGTGTTCACAACCTCTGGTGGGATGGGACCAAGTGCAAGATGCTTCTACGCCAGACTTGCGGAGGTGGTATCCGAACAGAAGCAGCAGCCCAGAAGTTATGTTACAGCCTGGATGAGATGTCGACTGTCCTTCTCTCTCCTTAGGTCGGCTTTGCTCTGCCTCAGGGGAACGAAACCATCGGCCCCAAAGCCGACAACAGTTGAAGATATTGACTATGAGGCAACAGTCTCTTCATAGATCTGCGGCTCAACTAACTCAACACAGCTAGGATAGCTACTTATGTATTAGGATATTAAATTTTAAGGTAATAATATGGCGGCGAAGGTGTGGCTATAGGGGAAGGATGGAGACCACGTTTAAAAAAAAAAGCAGTAGTAGAGGTAGAGGAGGAGGGGGCCATCGATCAATAAAAGAAACTGCCACGTCCCACAGAAATTGGCCGTCGATTGATAGCGGTTTGCATTATCATCGGATCCCCCCTCTCCCTCGCACCTCTCCCCTCTCCCTCCCTCCCTCTCCTTTCGCCCCTCTTCCCCTTCCCCTCACCCCCTTTGCTCTCCCTCTTGCTCATCTCCCTCCCCTCCTCGTCTCTCTCCCCTCTCCCCCTCGTTTCTCTCCCCCTCACCCATCCCCTAATCACAACTGGGGCCTGTCCTTCAGAGAGGCAGGAGACAAGGAAAGGAGGAGGAGAGAAAGAAAGGGGGAGTGGGTGAAGAGGAGGAGGAGGAGATATAGGAGGGGAGATAAAAAGTTGGAGGGAAGGATGAGGTGGGGGTTGAGGAAGGTAATGTAGGTAGGGGGAGAAAGTAGTAGTGGGTGGTGGGAAGGAGGAGGAATAAGAAGTGTGTGTGTGAAGGAATTGGCTTAAGGAAGAAGGAAGTGTGTTTGTGTGTGGGGGGGGGGGGAGAGGTTTTGTGTGTGTGTTGGTGGGAAGTGGAGGGGGGGGGGGAGCGGCGGGGACGAGAAGAGGAAGAGAGAAGACTCGAAGGTAGAGGAAGAAGAAGAGGAACATAGGAGAAGGAAGAAGGGGAGACGGAGTAGGAAGATGAAGGAGAAGAAGAGGGGGGGATGTGGAGGTTGGGAAAGACAGGGGAGAAGAAGAAAGAAGAGAGGGAGGGGCAGGGAAGAAGAAGAAGAAATAGAGAAAGGGGTAGCAGTAGGAGGAGGAGGAGGGAGGGACAAGGAAGAAGAACAAGGGGGAAGAGAGAGAGAGAGAGGGCAGGGGAGGGTCGCCGCTCTGATAACACGGAAAGGGCGGGTAAGCGGTCAGGCGAATCCAACTGTTTTTCGTCAGGCAATCAGCTCGTTTTCTGATGTCTGAACCATTGGTCTTTCTTGGTCGTATTAGGAGAGAACGGACGACCGGCTAGCAGACCTCTTACCCCCCCCCCCTTCCCTTCCCCCTCTCTCCCACCACCACCCAACCGCTACTGCTGTTCTCACTCTTATTTCACTCAACCCGTGGGCACAAATAAGAGCTCACCCTAGATCTTTAAATGCTAAGATAAAAGTGAGGAAAGATATGGAGTAAATGCTGAGACAATAAAGAGACATGTTTATAATAAAACTTGAGAAAGGAACCTCGGAGACCTCAAGAAAGTGTAAACTCGGAATTGAGTTGAATTTCAGGAGGAGGTGGAGGAGAAGGGGAAGAGAAGGTGGGAGAGAGGAGGAGGGGGGGGGGGAAGAGGTGGAGGAGGCGGGGGGACATTGGTAACCCCGGTCAGGACATCGTCTGGAGTCCCTCAGTGATGGAAATGAAGAAGCCGAGTGAATGGCTCCAGGGGTTCCTCTTCTTCTTCCCCTCCTGCTGCTGAACTGGAGAAAGATGACGGACCCCTCTCTCACACACACACACACACACACACACACGCAGTTTGGTAGGATATGTTCGGCTCTTAGTAAGGTTTGCCCAGTTGAGGTGAGGGGACGACCTGGTGATGGGAAGTTTAGGTGAGGGGATGACCTGGTGATGGGTAGCTGAGATGAGGGGACGACCTGGTGATGGGTAGCTGAGATGAGGGGACGACCTGGTGATGGGTAGCTGAGATGAGGGGACGACCTGGTGATGGGTAGCTGAGGTGAGGGGACGACCTGGTGATGGGTAGCTGAGGTGAAGGGACGGCCAGGTGATGGGTAGCTGAGGTGAAGGGACTGCCAGGTGATGGGTAGCTGAGGTGAGGGGACGACCTGGTGATGGGTAGTTGAAGGGAGGGGACGACCTGGTGATGGGTAGCTGAGGTGAAGGGACGGCCAGGTGATGGGTAGCTGAGGTGAAGGGACGGCCAGGTGATGGGTAGCTGAGGTGAAGGGACTGCCAGGTGATGGGTAGCTGAGGTGAGGGGACGACCTGGTGATGGGTAGCTGAGATGAGGGGACGACCTGGTGATGGGTAGCTGAGGTGAGGGGACGACTTGGTGATGGGTAGTTGAAGGGAGGGGACGACCTGGTGATGGGTAGCTGAGATGAGGGGACGACCTGGTGATGGGTAGCTGAGATGAGGGGACGACCTGGTGATGGGTAGCTGAGATGAGGGGACGACCTGGTGATGGGCTACACCTGATATTAATTTAAGACCAAATCAAATGTTTCTATGTTTGTTTGTCCGTCAAAAGTTTCTCAGTAACGAAATAAAATTAAAAGCTTCGTGTAATTGTGTTCTTTGGGTGGAATTCAAAATGGTCGCTGTGTTCTTTGGGTGGAATTCAAAATGGTCGCTGTGTTCTTTGGGTGGAATTCAAAATGGTCGCTGTGTTTTTTGATTGGAATTCAAAATGGTCGGGGGGTGTTCTTTGGGTGGAATTCAAAATGGGAGTCAAACATCCACATTCATTACTCTTATGGAGGTATTGAAAATGGTTGTCTTTTGGTGGAATTCAAAATGGCGAGGTTTATTTCGGTGGAATTTCAAAATGGCGGTCAAACATCTCACCTTATTTTCGATTAGTGTGAAAAAAAATACAAATATTTTCTTCTAATTTATTATGTTTATTTATTTTATCTTTAAGGGGTAAAATGTCTAGAGAATTTATTTATTTTTATTTATTTATTTATCAAATTTTAAATGGCTGTCAGTGTGTGTTTGTGTGTATGTGTTGTGTATGTTTTTTTTTGCCTCTGTGTACTGTACGTGTTGTGTGTCTGTCTGTCTGTCTGTGTCTATCTGTCTGTATGTGTCTGTCTGTATCTGTCTGTCTGTCTGCCTGCCTGTCTATGATATCCATAAAGCAGTATACATTTAACCACGTAAAACACACATTCAATCTGCAGGGAAGTCGACTTTTTACACACCCCCTCTCACCCCACCCACCCACCCCACCCCCTCTCACCCCCCCCCTCTCACCCCACCTACCTCTCCCCCCCCCCACATCACAACAAAAGCCCCGGCTCTGTCCTAATACGGGTGCCGGATAACTACAACGGCACCGTGTCAAAAATAACATTGATTCTGAGGTATTTTATTGCAACGTCTGAATAATGATAGAATAAAATACGGTGATTATGTGTTCATGTACAGAATATTTGGGGGGAGGGGGGGGGGGGGCAGACCCAAAAAATATCCTAGATCGCTGTTAAAATGTTGCTCTATTGCCCAAGGTATATATTTCCAACATAGGTAGTGGTTAATATTTCCTTCGTCGGTAAATATTTTTTTTTATTAATCATGGATGTTTCAGTAGTCATCAGTTGACATATAACACACACACACACACACACACACCATTATTAATATTCCTATGTTTCATTACCTTTTGTATTATTATTACCACCTTTATTATTGTCTATACCTTCATTTATCTCTATTTCGGTGTTTTTTTTTTTTACTCGTTAGGTAATTGGTTCAGTCGGGTCTTTCAATTTTCATTCACTAACGCTCTTAATTAATTTCCCCCCATAATTCCTTTCTTTCTTTCTCTCTGTTGTAATGATGAGTGTGTGTGTGTGTGTGTGTGTGTGTGTGTGTGTGTGTGAGGAGCAGGGTTGTGGGGGGGGAGGGGGTCGATGGACGTTAATCTAAGTGGAGGCTAAGTGTGTGAGAGCAGCCAGGTGGTACAGAATCTTTCCCTTACGTGGAGTATTAACCCGCAGGTGATGATGCTGAATGACTCCCTGTGGCGCTGTAGGAGGAGCTGGCCACAGTGACTTAAGACATGACAGTGTGTAGGGGACGGGGGTGTCGCTACTGCTGGGGGGGGGGGGGGGAAGGTGTTGGTCGTTTGATGGGAAGAGGTGGAGGAGGAGGTCTGAGGTCATCACGAATATCCCCCTCCCTTCCTCTTCATTTCAGTGTCGTATCATGGTTCCCTCCCTCCACCCTTCCTTCCCTCCCTAACCTTACCTCCCTCCTTACCTCCCCTTCTCTCTCCCTCCCTTTTCCCTCATCTAAGGTGGAGGTGATTCATGACACCATCCGCTCCTCCTCCTTCACCACCTCCACCAGAACTTCTACTAGAAGGTTATAGGAGGGGAGGGGAAGGGAGGCGAGAAGCGGTGAGGAAGGGGGCGTGGGCGAGAGGCAGAGAGGGAGGGGGGAGGCAGAGAGGGTAGGGTGGGGGCGATTAACCTACCTGGCTGCAGGCTTCTAATATTCTCTAAACTAAAATATCTTCCCTTTACTTAATTTGGCACACGAGGTATTCCAGGGAGTTGTTGCATTGCCCTTAATAAACTACAAGAATAAACACTCATTATAACTTACACACCCGGAGCAAAACACACACACACAAAAAAAAAAAACACCACAAACTGTCTAATATACTTTTAGGTTCAATTATGGTCGGCTAAGTTACTAAGACCCAACCCGAGCAATACCCCACCACCACCACCACCACCGTGTTTTAAAACCTTGTCTGCGGGGGAAATTAACCTCAACTTAACGAATGCCGGAATTTTCTTAATGAATTCCTTGATGCTCTGAGAACTCCTGCGCGGGAAGCATTAACTTACCACTAATTGTTTCTGCTGTATGCATATATTTCTGTGTGTGTTGGTGGTGGGGGGGGTGAGGAGGGGAGAGTGTGTGTGGGGGGGGGGGGGGATGTGTGTGTGTGGGGAGAGTAGGGAAGAGAGAGAGAGTGTGTGTGTATATCTGTCTCTCTTCCACCCAGCAGCCAGGAGGAGTCAATTGGGTGTAAAAAGTTATCCACGGGGCAACCTATTCTGGTGAAAATAGGTCATAGGCCACTGTGTAGGAGAAGCATTAGTCATGGAGGGGGCGTAGACGGTGTGTCAGATGCAAGAGGACTAGGGTGAGAGGGGGAGGGGCATCATGGGTTTAGGTTAGGGTCTTGTGAAAGGTGAATGATCCCTCTAAATCAATCTATTATTCTGGAATATTTTCTTTGTATGGGAGATGATAGTTGGAGGGAGGTGGGAGGGGAGAGGAGAGGGGGTGGAATGGGTGGGGGGTGGAGAGGGGGAAGTGGGGGTGAATCTTGAAGTCTTATTTTTTGAACAATGGGTGAATTGGATCTAGCAGTGATTGATTCGGTATTTGAGGTCTAGCAGTGATTCGGTATATGTGGATCTGAACACTTGATTCGCTAATTGTGACAGTCCAACGATTCGATGTTTCAGACCAAGTCATTGCTTCAAAAAAATCCTGAATCTACAGCTACAGTTTATTTACTATGGTCCATGTTTGGAAGCTTACAATACCTGGGGTGGCCTTGGGTGAGTGGACGATGCCTGCTGACCTTCCTGTTAGCTGGATCTCTTAAGGACGCGAACACATTGAAGGTATTATGTCTCCTGTGGGCGGGGGGGGGGGGGTGAGAGAGGGCAGTATTCGGTGAAAAAGTTCCAAGTGAAGATACGAATACGACAACAGCCCCCCCCCCCCACACACACACAGCTCTTCCCCCCCCCCCCCAAAAAAAAAAAAAAAAATATCGGTATACACTCCTCTTGAGGTTGATGAAATAATTGTATTATCTTAAAGATCTGAGCTATATGTTTTTGTTCCATCAAATTCTCCATCTCCAACACTCCCTCCCTCACTCCCTCAATTTTCCCCAACACTCCCTCCCTCACCCACTCAATTTTCCCCAACACTCCCTCCCTCACTCCCTCAGTTTTCCCCAACACTCCCTCCCTCACCCACTCAATTTTCCCCAACACTCCCTCCCTCACTCCCTCAGTTTTCCCCAACACTCCCTCTCTCACTCCCTCAATTTTCCCCAACATTCCCTCTCTCACTCCCTCAATTTTCCCCAACACATCCTTACTTCTCTTCTTCCCCCTCTTCCGACCTTTCCTACTCCTTCCTTCTCTTTCTTCTTCCTTCTCATTCTCCTCCTTCTCCCTCTCTCCTTCTTCCTCCTCCTTCTCCCCTTCCCCTTCCTCCTCTCTCTCTTCAATCTTCTTCTCAATTAATACTTTCCAGCAATCTCCTCCCCCTCCTCCACCACCCCTTCCTCCTCCTCCTCCTTCTCCACCCCTTCCTCCTCCTCCTCCTCCTCCTTCTCCACCCCTTCCTCCTCCTCCTCCTCCTCCTTCTCCACCCCTTCCTCCTCCTCATCCCTCGCACCCCTTCCTCCTCCTCTTCCACCCCCTTCCTCCTCCACCACCCCTTCCTCCTCCACCCCTTCCTCCTCCTCTTCCATCCCTTCTTCCTCCTCTTCCACCCCCTTCCTCCTCCTCTTCCACCCCCTTCCTCCTCCACCACCCCTTCCTCCTCCACCCCTTCCTCCTCCTCTTCCACCCCCTTCCTCCTCCACCACCCCTTCCTCCTCCACCCCTTCCTCCTCCTCTTCCACCCCCTTCCTCCTCCTCTTCCACCCCCTTCCTCCTCCTCTTCCACCCCCTTCCTCCTCCACCACCCCTTCCTCCTCCACCCCTTCCTCCTCCTCTTCCATCCCTTCTTCCTCCACCACCCCTTCCTCCTCCACCCCTTCCTCCTCCTCTTCCACCCCCTTCCTCCTCCTCTTCCACCCCCTTCCTCCTCCTCTTCCACCCCCTTCCTCCTCCACCACCCCTTCCTCCTCCACCCCTTCCTCCTCCTCTTCCATCCCTTCTTCCTCCACCATTCCAAAAAAAACCCCTCACCATGAGCATCTCTCTCTCTCCCCCTCCCCCTTCCCTTCCCTCCCCTCCCCTCTCCTCTTCCTTCAAGTCTATAACCATCACTAACACTCCTCTATATATATCTCTCTATCTTTCTCTCCCTTCTGGACTCTACTCAGTTCATCAATACTCTCTCTCTCTCTTTTTCCCCTTCAACATTCCTTTTCTCTCTCTCTCTCTCTCTCTCTCTCTCTCTCTCTCTCTCTCTCTCTCTCTCTCTCTTTATTTATGTGTCTGTCTGTCTCTACCAACACGTTATCTCTCTCTTTGTCTCTCTTTCTCTCTATCTATCTCTCAACCAACTGCTCACTGTCTCTCCCTCCAGGTGTGTGGTCCGTAAACACAACTCACTCTCACTACCTGGAATGAACCCCTAACCTAACCTAACCTAACCTAAATTAACCCTAACCTAATCTTAACCTAATCCTAACCCTAACCTAATCCTAACCTAACCTAACAAGTTAATCAGTACAATCAAGAGATAATAAGACAGTTGTATATAGTATGTTATTTGGCACCACTTGAGCCCACCCCCCCCCACTACTACCATCACCACACCACCACCACTACCATCACCACCACACCACCACTACCATCACCACCACACCACTACTACCATCACCACCACACCACCACCACCACACCACCACTACCATCACCACACCACCACCACTACTACCATCATCACCACCACACCACCATCACTACTACCATCATCACCACCACACCACCATCACTACTACCATCACCACCACCACTACCACTACCATCACCACCACACCACCACCACTACCACCACTACCATCACCACCACCATCACTACCACCACCACTACCACCACCAGCCAGTTGATCTGTGTGTGTGTGTGTGTGTGTGTGTGTGTGTGTGTGGAAGGCGGCGTCCAATAAAGTAATTAAGATGGAATCGGCTCTTGTACTTTGAGATACAGAGAAACCTCCATATAGCGGACTGGGTTTCCTTATAATCCGTTAATCCGTTTATGTTTAATGGACACTCGATATAACGGACTTTTCGTTTCCCATAGGAATTCGTTAAATGGAGGGTTTACATCTAACGGACATCCTCGATATAACGGACTTTCTTCACCCGTATGAGTCCGTTAATAGAGGTCTCACTGTATCTTTAAAGTAATCGAAAACCGCCGATGACAATAAAAGAGGCATCTCTCTCTCTCTCTCTCTCTCTCTCTCTCTCTCTCTCTCTCTCTCTCTCTCTCCGGGGTACTAAACCACTTTGCCTCACATCATCATGGGGGCGTGAGATAAACCTTAAACCTATGTTCTTAAACCCCCCCCCCCCCCCCGCCCCGCCCCTGTGCCTGCGAGTTTTAACACTTGTAAAACCAAGTTTAGGATGGGGAGGGGGAGGGAGGTGGGGGGGGGGATGGAGAGATGAGAGGGAAGGAAAGGTGAGAGGGAGAGGTAAGGATAGACGAGAGGGATGAAGAGAGAGGGAGTGTTTTCCTTATTAGCGTGTGATTTACGGCGCCCATATAACTACTGACGATAACCTGTTGTTACTCCTGGTGGTGGTCTAGCCTTCAGCCCCTCCTTCAGACACCACCAGCCACTACCACCACCACCACGCTGCCTAACATAAAACGAATTATTTTTTTTTCTGTCTGTCTGTCTCTGTTTCTTTCTTTCTCTCTCGCTCTTCTCTTTGTCTCTCACTTTCTCTGTTTGTCTATCTGTCTCTTTGCTCTGTCTGTCTGTCATTTGTGTTTTCTGTCTGTGTCTGTCTGTCTCTGTAGTTGGGTTTAATTCCCTGATCTCTTCTAACTAAATCCATCGTCAATATCCCGTCGGAGAAACGAATAGTCGACCTCAGGAGGAAGAAGAAGATAATTTAAGAGAGTATAATTTCCTTTCTAATTGGATGGAAAAATATTGTTGGAACTATATATGAAGGTTGGGTTGAGTGCCTCGGCGTCACTGATGTGGTTCTCTGTCTAGGATCATGTCATAGGATCAAGAAGAAGAAGAAGAAGGGAGGAAAGGGGGAGAAAAGAAGAAGGGGAGGAGGATTTGAATGAAGGAGAAATAGGAAGAAGAATAATGGGAAGAAGAAAAGAAAATGAAGAGGGAGGAAGAAGTGTGTGTTTTTTTTTTCCGGATTTGGTGTGTGGGGCTACAGACAAGGGTGGGTTGTGTGAGCCTTGTAGGGTGTGAGTCTTGGTTTATCGTCCTCATTTGTGATTCAAACGCTGGTCTTTTGTTTTGACGAAATTCACCAAAGAGCGAACTTCGTTATTAAATCGTTTTCGATCCCTTTTGAGAGCATTTAAGCTCTTGTTTGAGTCGGGTGTTACATTAGGAGTGAGGATCCAATCTCTTGTACCGGAGGCCAACACATATGCTTTAGTGGAGTAGTTGTTCCAATACCCATAGAATTTTTTGACTTCCTCTTTTGGGGTATCACTTTGTCCGAAACTTGGTGGTATGCATGATGTTTTCAGTACATTTTAAATCACATTTAGTTATGGATTCAAAAAGATTACGGAGGGTTGTGTAGAAGCCTGTTGCGGAGTCTGGATTGAGTTTTGGTCCCTCGGGTCTCCTAAACCTTTGACTGGGTTTTGGTCCCTCGGGTCTCCTAAACCTTTGACTGGGTTTTGGTTACCCGAAGGACGTTACCCGAAGGACGTTACCGGAAGGACGTTACCTGAAGTACTTTACCCGACGTTACCTGTATGTGGGGGGAGGGGGAGATTCTGTGTGTGTAGATCGTTCCTAGGGGAGGGATAGAAGGGGAGGTTGAATGAAGGGTAGGGGGAGGAGTAGGGGAGGGATGGAGAGGCGGGGAGGTTGGATGATGGGGTGGTGAGGAGAGGGATGGGAGAAGGGTAGGGGAGGAAAAGGAGAGGGATGGAGAGGTGGGGTGGTGAGGAGAGGAAGGGTGGGAAAGTGGAGGGATAGTGGGAGAGAGAGAGAGAGGGAAGATGGGGAGTAGGATCCCCCTCACTTTCTCTACCCTCTCCCTCTCTACCCCTTACCCCAACCCCCTTCCTCCCTCTCCTCTCCCTACCCCGTTCCTCTCTCTCTTCTCCTTACCCCAAACCCCTTCCTCCCTACCCCTCTCCCTACCCCTTTCTTCTCCCTACCCCCTCCCCCCTCCCTACCCCCTCCCTCCCTCCTACCATACCACCCCATCCCACAGACACCGGCCATCAACATGAGGCAACTATGCAACCACAATAAATGCCACAACATGTAACAAGATCGACAAAGGCGCTGCTGGTGACCCACGCTCGGTAGCAGCAGCATCAACCTATTGCATTATTGTCCCGCCAATCTGACAATGGCAATAAAACAAGAATTACAATGGGAGGGACGTGGAATATTGAGGCAAGAGGAGGTTGGTGGAGAGGAGGCCAAATCCACAGGGAGACGAAGCAGGAAGAGGAGAAGGGAGGAGGAAAAACAGGAGGAGGAAGACGAGGCAGGAATAGGAAGAGGCAAGAGGAGGAGGAGGAAGAAGAGGATCTTGCTACATTGATTAACTCCATTGAGCTTGAGTTTTAAAGGGAGTTGTCACGGGCTTATCAGGTTGTTAAATTTATGGTGTGTGTGTGTGTGTGTGTGTGTGTGTGTGTGTGTGTGTGTGTGTGTGTGTGTGTGTGTGTGCTTAGGAAGGTGTTTACGTACTTGCCTCAGTAATCAACAAAAGAACCAAATAAGAGCGAAAACTCTCCCCAATGGTGTGTCACAGAGTCAGTTATAGGGAGATACAACATTGGGTCCCTCCCTCCCTCCCTCCCTTCCTTCTTTCCTTCCCTCCCTCCTTCCCCCCTCTAAATCTCACTCACTCCCTCCTTTCCTTCCTCCATCCTTCCATCTCTCCCTTTTTCCTTCCTTTCTTCTCTCCTTCCTTCCCTCCCGCCCTCATTTCTTCTGTGCTCTTCCTCCCTCCCTCCCTCCCTCCCCCTCTCCCTCCCTCCCTCCCCTCTCCCTTCCCTCCCTCCCTCCCTCCCTCCCTCCCTCCCTCCCCCTCTCCTCTCCCTCCCCCTCCCTCCCTCCCCCTCTCCCTTCCCTCCCTCCATCCAACAGTGCTGACGTCAACATTCTTCTCTATGATCAAATTATAATGGTCCTAATTTCGTCTGGGTTTTATTTATCCCGGCGGAGCTCAGAGAAGTCACAGCCCAACCAAACCCCAACTCGATCCTGATTGGCTTATCGTGTGGGGGTGGGCGGGGCATAGAGTGATATCCGTGTGGGGGTGGGAGGGGCATAGTGATATCCGTGTGGGGGGGGTGGGAGGGGCATAGGTTGATATCCGTGTGTGGGGGGTGGGAGGGGCATAGAGTGATATTGGTGTGGAGGGTGGGTGGGGCATAGTGGCATCTGTGTGGGGGTGGGCGGGGCATATAGTGGCATCCGTGTAGGAGTGGGCGGGGCATACAGTGGCATCTGTGGAACTATACAATGGCACTCTGGTGTAATTGGTGACGACGAAAATGTATTGCGACTGTGAAATATTGTAGCCATTTTGTAGATTACCTGAATATTTTATACTCTCAGCTTATTTCACCAGAAGATTGACCACCCTAACCTAACCTAACCAAACCTAACCTAACCTAACATCAACGCAACTACCACTATCACCACCACCACCAGCATCACCACAGCACCAACAACGTCAGTAGTAGAAGTAGTAGTGGTGGTGGTGGTGGTGGTGCAGGAGGCAGGCAAAGGGGGTGGTTGCGTGGGGTGGGGTGAGGAGGGGGAAGTGGAGGCAATGAAACAGTCGTCAACAGCACTCTCTCTCTCCCCCCCCTCCTTCCCTCTCCCCCCTCTCCTCTCCTTCCCTCCCTCCTCTTCCCCCCCCCCCTAAACAGCTGATGAACCTCCGAGATTGTCCTAATGTGGCAATAGTTGGTCTCTCACTCCTCCTACACCAGCGTCGCCGTCAGGAGGTGAGGGAAGAGGAGGAGAGGTATGAGGTGAAAGAGGAGGAGGAGGAGAGGTGTGAGGTGAAAGAGGAGGAGGAGGAGGAGATGAAAGGGAAATGCGAGGTAGAGGATGAAGAAGAGGAAGAGGAAGAAATGAAGAAGAATTATGACGTAGGTGACGAAGAGGAGAAGGTGAGATAAAAGAAGAAGAGGGGGAGGCAGAGATGAAAACAAGAATGCAGGATAGATCTGAGGTGGAAGATGAAGAGGAGGAGGAGGAAGTAAATGAAGAAAGGGACGGAAGAAGAGGGACTGAAATATATACAAACACGTAGGATAATAAAAAATAATTAAATAAAAAAAATCAAACAATTAAACCATGAGCGAACGAACCTCACCCTCCCCTCCCTTCCCTCTCCCCTCCCTTCCCTTCTCCCCTCCCCTCCCCTCCCCTCCCTCCCTTCCCTCTCCCCTCCTGTCCCTTCTTCCCTCCTCTCCTCCCCTCCCCTCCTTTCCCTTCTCCCCTCCCCTCCCTTCTCCCCTCTCCCCTCCTTTCTCCCCTCCTAATAAAACCAGGTATAGAGCTATTAACGCGAGTAGGTAGTAATTTAAGAAGAAGAAGATTATGACAGAAACATTAAACACACACACACAGCCTCCCCTCCCCACACACAACCCCCCCCCCCCCCCACACACAGCCCCCTCCCACACACACAGCCCCCTCCCACACACACAGCCCCCTCCCACACACACAGCCCCCCCCCCACACACACAGCCCCCCTCCCACACACACAGCCCCCTCCCACACACACAGCCCCCCCTCCCCACACACACACACACACACCAGCTGAAGGAAAACAAGTCTTGATTCGTTACGTGTGTGCCTTAGCCTCAATCAGCAGTCAGCCTCACACCACGACTGCAGATACTCGGGTGAATCTGCAGAAGGCGTTGAAGAAGAGGGTGTCAGTTGAAGGTGTTGGAAGGTGTGTCAATTTAGGGAATATCAGCTTAATTGAGTTAGGTTAGGTTAGGTTAGGTTAAGTCATATTGATACATCATTTATGGTGGGTGGGGTAGGGAGGAAGAGGAAATAATAAAAAGGACCAATCACCGCACGGCAGGCCCTTAAATGCGTGGGTTCTGCTAAATCGTGAGCAGCCGCCTCGACACCTGGCCAACTAAGTCTTCCTCGCTGCAACAAAATCATGAGCTTCCAAACTTCATTGCTAAATTACCAGAGGCATTATATCTTGCTCATGCATCTTACATATCCTGAGAGTGCTGCGGGAGGTGGTGGTGGCGTGTGTAGTAGTGGAGAGGCGGAGGGAGAGAGAGAGGCAGGGAGGGAGAGTCGGGGGCAGGGAGAGAGAGAGAGGAACAGATGTGTGTTAAGAGATGGTGGTTAATTGAGAGAGAGAAAGAGATGCACTGAAAGAGATGGTAACCCAACCCAACCACAACCCAACTCAACCACACCACAACCCAACTCAACCACAACCCAACCACAACCCAACTCAACCACAGCCCAACCACAACCCAACTCAACCACAACCCAACCACAACCCAACTCAACCACAACCCAACCACAACCCAACTCAACCACAACCCAGACCAGACCATAAGACCTATCAATAAAATGCACCAAATCTTAAAATCTCTTGTCGAGAAACTGAGATTTATTTATTTATTTATTTGTTATTATTATTATTTTATTTATTTTTTTACACAGTCCAACATATTAGAAGTGTTTCGACAACTAAGGTAATATATTAGATACAGTATGTGTGTGTGTGTGTGTGTGTGTGTGTGTGTGTGTGTTAGGTCGACATCGCAGCCATTGGCACAAGGGATAGCAGGCAACACGTCACAGGAGCAAGGAACACCACGTCACAGGAATAGGGAACAAGGAGCAATGAACACCACATCACAGATAGCAGGGAACAAGGAACACCACATCACAGGAACAGGGAACAAGACATCATAGTAGCAGGGAACACACCACAGGAACAGGGAACACCACATCACAGGTAGCAGGGGACAAGGAACAGGGAATACCACATCACAGGTAGCAGGGAACAAGGAACACCACATCACAGGAACAGGTAACAGGGAACAAGGAGCAATGAACACCATATCACAGGTAGTAAGGAACACCACGTCATAGGTAGCAAGGAACACCACGTCACAGGTAACAGGGAAGAAGCAGAGAACACCACGTCACAGGAGCACGGAACAAGGAGCAGGGAACAGGGGGGTAGTGAGGAAGCTTGACGCGCGAGGTATGTTATTGGACGAGTCTTTTATTCAGTGTATTGTGAGTTCCTGGGATGCCGGCTGAGGGAGATGTCCTGTCCAGTCTGCGGCCACCCACTGCCACCCAGCACCACCCACTATCAGCCACTACCACCCACCACCACCCACTATCAGCCACTACCACCCCCACCACCACCCACTATCAGCCACAACCACCCCCACCACCACCCACTGTCACCCACCACTACCCACTGTCACCCATCACCACCCACTATCAGCCACTACCACCCCCACCACCACCCACTGTCACCCACCACCACCCACTGTCACCCACTACCACCCCCCACTATCAGCCACTATCAGCCACTACCACCCCCCCCATCACCACCCACTGTCACCTACTGCTACCTACCACCACTTTCAGCCACTACCACCCAGCACCACCCACTATCACCCACTACCACCCACTATCAGCCACTACCACCACCACCACCACCCACTGCCACCCACCACTACCACCCAGCACCACCCACTATCAGCCACTACCACCCCCCACCACCACCCACTGCTACCTACCACCACCCACCATCACCACCCACTGCCACCCACCACTACCACCCAGCACCACCCACTATCAGCCATTACCACCACCACCCACTGTCACCCACCATCACCACCCACTGGCACCCACCCATTGTTACCCCTCACACACACACACACACACCCTCTGCCACCCACAGCTACCCACTACCACTACCCACCACTACACTCACCCACCCAGTGTCACTCATGCATTGCCGCCCACCACCACACACACCCACCCACCCACCCACTGTCACTCATGCATTGCCGCCCACCACCACACCCACTACCACCCACCTAATGTTACTCCTCACACCCACCTCACCCTAACACACCTTTAACAAACAAGAGGCAGATGTCAGCAGTGTGATCTTGCTGTCGTGGGATAAGTACTGGTGGTGGTGGTTGTGTTATACTGTGGGGTGTGTTCTAGTGTCTCACCCCCACCTCCTCCCCCTCCCCCACCTCCTACCCCTCCCTCCCGCTTCCACTATCCCCCTTCACTCCTGTCCCTTTCCCTCTCTATTATCCATTCCCTCTCTCCCCTCCATATCCACTATCCCATCCCCTCCCCTTCCCGTCTCCCCTTCACCCCCCCTCCTTTCTTCCCTTCTCCCTTCCCTCTCCCTCCACTATCCCCTCTACTCCCTCCCCTTCCACCTCACTATCCCCTTCCCCTCCCTCACCCCTCACCTCCCCCTTCCCCTCCCTCACCCCCCCTCCCCCTCAACTAACCCCTTCATAACCGCGTCCTTCAGGTGTTGCCGGACACACGTAACCCTCCAGCACCAACACCTGCGGGAGAACACCTTCACCGCCACCACCAGGAGAGAGAGAGAGAGAGAGAGAGAGAGAGAGAGAGAATTCTTTCATCACCACTACTAGGATAGATAGATAGATAGATAGATAGATAGATAGATAGAAAAAATAAATGGTGAGGCGGTCAGAGAGATAATGATACAAGTATAATAACAGAGACAAAGAGAGACAGACAGACTGATAAACAGACAGACAGACAGACAGACAGACAGACAGACAAACAAAGATGCTGACTCCCTCCCTGCCTGTACAGTATCTCACGGAAGTGGTAGTAGTGGTGGTGATGGTAGTAGTGGTTATTGCGTTGGTGGTAGTGGTGGCGAAGATGGTGGCAGCGGCGGTGATAGGCGATGGCAGCGGCTACAATGGCAACGATGGTTAGTGATGGCAAGAAGTCACCATTACCATCTTGGTGCGCACTTCTTAAAGAGGACCATTAGCCCGGGTAATTGTCTCTCTCAGTCGTCGTTATAAAGTCGTGGCCGGGAACCTGTCGTTTAGGTTTTACTCCGCCACCGGGAAGCAAATCATGGTAATCTATATGCAAATGAGGAAGAATCCGACGGGTGTAAGACAAGAGGTCAGCTATAGCGATTGATGCCTCGGTGTCTGGTTCCTCTCTCTCTCTCTCTCTCTCTCTCTCTCTCTCTCTCTCTCTCTCGCAGTTGGAGAGGGACGGGATATAGAGAAGAAAGGAGGAGGAGGGGGATGGAGATAAAGAGAATGAGGGGAGGGGGATAAAGGGGTAGGAGGAGATGGAGAAGGAAGGAAAGAATGAAGGGGCAGAGTTAATAAGAAAATAGCGAAGGTGAGAGAGAAAGAAGAAGAGGAGGGATGGAAGTGAAAAAGATAATCATTACCTACAATACTCACACACGCACGCACACACACACACCCGCGCACACACACACACACACACCCGCGCACACACACACACACACACACACCCGCGCACACACACACACACACAGATACACACTCTCTTAGCATTGTTTAAGTTAATTTTTTTATTTGCATGTTCGTGTTTAATTAGTACAAAAGTTTACACTGAAGTTAAAATTCCATGATCTAGTTTTGGGAATTTTTATATATTTGTATTTATTTTATTTTATTTTTATCTTCTGGTAAAATGTTTGTTATTTGAGGAGGGTGTGTGTGTGGCAGTGGGTTAGGTTAGGTTAGTGTTTGGTTAGGTTAGGTTAGATTAGTGTCAGGGTGGTTAATCTTCAGTAAAATCCGTATGCAAATTATATTATCACCGTGAAGGAAGCATCATCATCACACGCTCTGGGTCTCACTGCCTGAACGGTAATATTACACCCTGACATTACCGCCGACCTAGTAAGCGATGTGTGCTTTATTGTGGCATTTTAAGAGGCGTTGAGTGCGTCGTGGTGAGTCTTAGTGGCGTTTTGATGGTGTCTGGAGCTGTGTATATGACTGGTGTGTGGCTATTATGGCGTATAGCGGTGGCCAGGGTGAGGAAAGGGGGGGGGGCAGGGTGAGGAATGGGGTAGAGAGGGTGAGGAAGAAAGGAGGGAGCTAGGATAAGGAAAGGAAGGGGTCAGGGTGAAGAAATGACAAGAGGTTATGGTGCTGGCTGGATATCATACACATATACGGGATGATGGTGTCGCTGTTCTTGCCTTACTATTACACTGCACTCACTCACTCACTGTACTATGTGACAGAGAGAGAGAGAGAGAGAGAGAGAGAGAGAGAGAGAGAGATATCCTGTGTAAGAAAATGCAGTCCCACAACGAAGATAAACCCCAATTCAACAGTCTACATATTGCTGTATTTAATTTATTTCCCGTAAGCGTTTGGTAGCAACATGTTTCATCATCAGAGGTTAAACTAAAATATAAAAATACTATTAAATGTTTCTGTATTTTTTGCTGTGGTATTGTATGATAATTGAGAAGCAGGAGAAATAAAAGGAACATAATAACATTTTTTTTTTTGTAGACGTAAAGAATAAAATATTAAGCTTGAAAATATTGTAGCGGCTGAGGATGTTATTGTCACCAACCTAACCTATCCTATCCTATCTTAACTTAACCTAACTTAACCTAACCATGTCAAGTTATGTTCAGAATACTCAAGGGGAAAGGAAAGCCCTACACTGCCACTGCCCATCAAACGTGTTATAGATACTATATATTTTTTGTCACTAATACGAAATATTGCCTTTTTGGGTTTCCTATCGGTATATATGGTCGAACTGGCGATACTTTTTGGCTACTTGTATGCTCATCCACACTTAATATAGCCAGAACAAGAAACAGCGTGCTCTTGTTTACAGAATTTCCCGCGTAAACTGTATGAATAATTTCCCGCGCAAAATATACCATATACGAAAACAACATTGACGTAGCTATCTGAAGTGTTTCTTGATTTTAATGTCCTGTCGTTTCATTCTCCTTAGACTACATACAGACAGACAGACACAGACAGACAGATAGACAGATACCACTGAACTAAAAGGTACTAGGTTGGTATTTTAAAGGAATAATTATTGTGAGTGGTTATTAAACGTGTATACACGCCAGATAGTAGTGTGGTTTGATGCGTTTAATTGAAAGTGAGGCTCTGGCCGTGCCTCACTACACATCACTGATTGGCAGCTGACACCATTAACTCAGAGATTAACACACACACACACACACACAAACGTATACGTACACATATTCATATAGCTACATATACATACACACACAGACAAACATGTGTACTTAGACATACAACTAAAAGTACACACACACACCCATTCCCCAAATATGTAACTGTATATTTTCAGCCTTCTGGCTGCCAAGCTACTTCAATAAACCGTTAATTATTATTATTAATTATTATTATTATTATTATTATTACACACACAGATGTAAGATAAATGGTTCAGTTATCAGCCCATCTAGTTGGTGTTGATTGTAAAAGAAAAACACACACACGGTTGAGGTTAGAAGCGGGCAGCAGGTACAACGTCCAACTCTGTGTGTGTGTTGAGGGTCATCAAACAGCAGCAGCCTCAGCCTCTCCGTTCGTACATCGTCGTCCGCGTTACACCAGAAGTTTGATTAAAAATAACTGTATTTATTTATTTTATTTATTTATTATTATTTGAAGCGCTGCAGACCTTTAAACGAATGGATCAGTGTAAGTGAAATGTTTGTAAACTTCAAAGGGGTGTTCCATAATCCGTAAAATAATTGGCAAAAAGAATCTAGGTGTGTGTGTGTGTGTGTGTGTGTGTGTGTGTGTGTGTGTGTGTGTGTGTGTGTGTGTGTGTGTGTGTGTGTGTGTGTGTGTGTGTGGTATATAAGGTGACTCGTTTCAAACACACGGAATCATTCATGAAAATCCTCTGGCAATATATCCCCTATTAATAACACTGAATAAATAAATATCACACACACACACAACACACACACACACGCACACAAACACACACACACACACACACACACACACACAACACACACACTTCGTATCTGCAAACGGTGAATTCCAATAACAGTTTTGCTTATGGGTAGTGGTATAGCGGCAGCCATTGAGTGTACAGGTAAAAGATATTGCAGGTAGATAACACAGCTTGTCCTACACGTTAAATAAAATTGATGGAGATTTATAATGTTGAAGAATCGTTTTGTTGTTGTTTAATGGAGGACCGAGTGGGTGTGTGTGGTGCTGGTAGATACTGTTTTGTTGTGGGGAGGTTAGACCATTGTGGGTAATAGTTGCTTGTTCTTAACTTAACCTAACCTAACCTAACCTAATTTAACCTAACCTAACCATGCCTTACCTATGCTTAATTTACCTAACCTAACCTAGACCAATCTACAACACAGCCTACAACAATCTACAACACAGCCTACAACAATCTACAACAACAGCCTACAACAATCTACAACACAGCCTACAACAATCTACAACACCACCTACAACAATCTACAACACCACCTACAACAATCTACAACAACACCTACAACAATCTACAACAACACCTACAACAATCTACAACACAGCCTACAACAATCTACAACAACACCTACAACAATCTACAACAACACAGCCTACAACAATCTACTACAACACAGCCTACAACAATCTACAACACAGCCTACAACAATCCACAACACAGCCTACAACAATCTACAACAACACAGCCTACAACAATCTACAACAACACCTACAACAATCTACAACAACACCTACAACAATCTACAACACCACCTACAACAATCTACAACACCACCTACAACAATCTACAACAACACCTACAACAATCTACAACAACACCTACAACAATCTACAACAACACCTACAACAATCTACAACAACACCTACAACAACACAGCCTACAACAATCTACAACACAGTCTACAACAATCCACAACACAGCCTACAACAATCTACAACACAGCCTACAACAATCTACAACACCACAGCCTACAACAATCTACAACACAGTCTACAACAATCCACAACACAGCCTACAACAATCTACAACACAGCCTACAACAATCTACAACACAGCCTACAACAATCTACAACACCACCTACAACAATCTACAACAACACCTACAACAATCTGAGAGGAAATTCTAATCGACAAGAAGACAGAAAAAGATAAACAAAAGAAGTCGAGTAAAAAATAAACAACTTGTGATGGCCGCGGGATTTAAAGATGGCGTCGTTGTTGTTGTTGTTGTTGTTTTGTTTTTAATGTATACTTAAAAAGGTAAAAGTCTTGTGCGTAGTAAAAGAAGAGAAACATTACTGGAGAAAGTTACGCTAATTAGTCTTTTCTTCAGGTGTATATAGCAAAGTCTTTTTCTCGTGTATGTATGTATGTATGTATGTCTCATTGTAGTGTCTGTTTGAGGTGGTAAATAAAGGTGTCACCTGAAGATTAACCACCTCAGCTAATGTCACCTGATGATTAAACACCCTACGCTACCTGGGGGAGTTAGGTTAGGTTAGGTTTGGTCTGGTCCTCTCTACCACCACCACCACTACTACTACCACCGCTACCATCTACCACCACCACCACCACTACTACTACCACCGCTACCATCTACCACCACCACCACTACTACCACCGCTACCATCTACCACCACCACCACCACTCTCCCTCCCCACACCCCTTCATCTCCCACTTACCTTCTCCATCTCTCATGTTCCTCCTCCTCCTCCCCAGGCCACGTTTCTCAGCTGGTCGCCCTAAATGGCCTAACTTGAGGACATAATAACCTCCGCACCATAAACGAATCAGCGCTCTTTATGAGACCCTTGATTCGGCCTCAGATGGTCGTAAACGCCGAGCTTTTATAGCAACCGACATCCGCCCTTATCACGTGGAGTCATTCGGGTCAGTTTATGGTGGGTGGAGGCGGTGGCAATTAGCGCCCTTGGAGGTGGGAGTTTGCCAAAGGGGGTCCGGGGTGCGTGTTTACCTACAGTAGAAGTGGTTTGGGACCCCCCCCCCCCTTTCCTCCCCTTGCTTGATCCCCCCTCCCCATCTCCCTTTACCCCCCCCCACCTCCCTACTACCACCAATTTGTTCCTTGTTAGCACTGTGGGAGCCTTTGTTTAATTGGCAGTTGAGGGTTGTTTTATGTGGTGTGCCTCGGGTTCGGTGGCTATCCATCAAGACTATACCTACACGACCCAACACCAAACACCCACTGAAAAACTTAATTCTTTTTTTTTTTTTTTTTTTTTTTTAAGATTGAAACTGCGACCCAAGACCTAGGAAATTTACACATGGGTTGTATAGTGTGTTTCGTTGTTGTTAATGGGTTGTATAGTGTGTTTCGTTGTTGTTAATGGGTTGTATAGTGTGTTTCGTTGTTAATGGGTTGTATAGTGTGTTCGTGTTGTTAATGGTTGTATAGTGTGTTTCGTTGTTGTTAATGGGTTGTATAGTGTGTTTCGTTGTTGTTTATGGGTTGTATAGTGTGTTTCGTTGTTGTTAATGGGTTGTATAGTGTGTTTCGTTGTTGTTAATGGGTTGTATAGTGTGTTTCGTTGTTGTTATGGGTTGTATAGTGTGTTTCGTTGTTGTTAATGGGTTGTATAGTGTGTTTCGTTGTTGTTAATGGGTTGTATAGTGTGTTTCGTTGTTGTTAATGGGTTGTATAGTGTGTTTCGTTGTTGTTAATGGGTTGTATAGTGTGTTTCGTTGTTGTTAATGGGTTGTATAGTGTGTTTCGTTGTTGTTAATGGGTTGTATAGTGTGTTTCGTTGTTGTTAATGGGTTGTATAGTGTGTTTCGTTGTTGTTAATGGGTTGTATAGTGTGTTTCGTTGTTGTTAATGGGTTGTATAGTGTGTTTCGTTGTTGTTAATGGGTTGTATAGTGTGTTTCGTTGTTGTTAATGGGTTGTATAGTGTGTTTCGTTGTTGTTAATGGGTTGTATAGTGTGTTTCGTTGTTGTTAATGGGTTGTATAGTGTGTTTCGTTGTTGTTAATGGGTTGTATAGTGTGTTTCGTTGTTGTTAATGGGTTGTATAGTGTGTTTCGTTGTTGTTAATGGGTTGTATAGTGTGTTTCGTTGTTGTTAATGGGTTGTATAGTGTGTTTCGTTGTTGTTAATGGGTTGTATAGTGTGTTTCGTTGTTGTTAATGGGTTGTATAGTGTGTTTCGTTGTTGTTAATGGGTTGTATAGTGTGTTTCGTTGTTGTTAATGGGTTGTATAGTGTGTTTCGTTGTTGTTAATGGGTTGTATAGTGTGTTTCGTTGTTGTTTATGGGTTGTATAGTGTGTTTCGTTGTTGTTAATGGGTTGTATAGTGTGTTTCGTTGTTGTTAATGGGTTGTATAGTGTGTTTCGTTGTTGTTTATGGGTTGTATAGTGTGTTTCGTTGTTGTTAATGGGTTGTATAGTGTGTTTCGTTGTTGTTAATGGGTTGTATAGTGTGTTTCGTTGTTGTTAATGGGTTGTATAGTGTGTTTCGTTGTTGTTAATGGGTTGTATAGTGTGTTTCGTTGTTGTTAATGTGTGTGTGTGTGTGCAAAATGAGTCATCACAATTAAGCGGGCGAAATATAGTACTTAATGGAAGTGAGTAAATCGATCTTAAGGATTTAAATTATTACCCTTAAGAGGTTAAGTCGGCGAAGGGTAAAACTCTCGCTAATAAGATGCTGTCGTCATACTCAAGGGGATACGTCGACGGGAGAGAGACAGATATTGAGAGATAGAGACAGACAGACAGAGATTGAGAGACAGAAAGAATACATCGACGGGAGAGATAGACAGACAGACAGGACAGATAGAGACACAGACAGAGAAGATAGTGAGAGATACAGACAAAGCAACAGAGAGATAAATAGTTATTATATGTCTTAATGTGATGAGAGAGAGAGGTGGTGGTGGTGGTGGTGGTGAAGTATGAGGAGTGAGGTCGTAGATGCCTGGTGACGAACTATGAGAAGAAATGAGGATGTATTAGGCTACCCTACCCCTCATCCTTCCTGTCATCTGGGGGGGGGGGGGTGATAGGAAGGATGTAAACAGGTTATATTTACAATTATCAATGTTTACGCTCGACTCACGTCCTGAAGGGCAAGTGGTGTGTGTTGGGGTGTGTATGGTGGGTGGGGGTGGGGGTTACTTGCTGGGGTGGAGGGAGAAGGGGTGAGATAGGGTGTATCGTGTGTGGGGTGGGGTGTAGTGGGGTGGGGTGGGGGTGTGTGGGTGGTGAGATGGGGGGGTGGGTTGGTTACTGCTGGGGTTATAATACGTCCTGTGTCATAACCCGGGTGTAGTGTGTTGGGGTACGTAGTAATTATTATTATTATCGCTGATATTTGGTTTGTTTACAGAGTCCCTTGATGTTTGTGTTTACAGAGTCTCCGTAAACACAAATATCAAGGGACACTGTAAATACAAACATCAAGGGATTCTCTAAGCAGTTTTCATACACATCGCTATCTCAATCTTCAGTCTCGTGCTTGCGTGTGTGTAATAATAATAATAATAAACGGTTTATTAATAGAGTTGCAGCCGGTGGCTGAAAATATACAGACTTACATTTGATTTAGACATAATTATATAATATGCATTGAATACATTTACAGGGCTGTACAGTACATAAATCAGGAGTTGTTTATTATTTTAATAGATGGGATGGTGCTGTTCTTATATCTATCGGTGCGGGCTCTTATGGGCTGAATTTTGTTGTAGTGGCGGACTGCGCGAGTTGGGTGGGGGGCTGCAGGTGGCAGGAGGTGGCGATGACGAGGATGGTGCAGTAGTCCACTACCAAACCTTTCCAGTGCTTGGTGGTGGAGGTCACTGAGGGATGGCATTTCCAGGGTGGAGAGAGCGTTGGTGTAGCCGGAGTATTCTGCGCCGAGCATGATTCTGCAGGCCCTTTTCTGTACCTTCTCTAGCTGACGACCAGGCTGGTGATGCATACGTGTGTGTGTGTGTGTGTGTGTGTCTTATACATGGTACCACACCTTGGTTATGTTCCCTGGTTGTACCCTATATACGTAGGTCTTTTGATGCCCTTTGGAATACCCTACATACCACCACTACCGCAACCACCACAACCAACACCACCACCACAACCAACACCACCACTACCATCACCACCAACCACTACCACAGTTATCTCCGCCAGGGTAGCAGTAGCAGGTGTCGTGGGGAAGGGGGGGGGGTGTTCCGCGCGCGAGACACAACACTTAAAAGCTTCGCGTGAGTGTGAACACTTTCTCACCGCACCACTTGAGACTTAAGTGGGGGTGTGGCTAGACCTTAATTGGTGCTCAATCATGGAAAAACTAACATGGGGAATCTCTAGACGAATAAAAACTGGAGGGAGGGCGGAGCATATACCTGGAGGGAGGGCGGAGCAAATACCTGGAGGAGGGAGGTGGAGCATAAACCTGGAGGAGGGAGGGCGAAGCATTTACCTGGAGGAGGGAGGGGGAACATATAATTGGAGGAGGGAGGGCTGAGCATATACCTGGAGGAGGGAGGTGGAGCATAAAATTGAAGGAGGGATGGCGGAGCGTAAAACTGAAAGAGGGAGGGTGGAGTATATACCTGGAGGGAGGGCGGAGCATAAAACTGGAGGAGGGGGAGAGCATAAAACTGGAGGTGGGAGATGGAGCATAAACTGAAGGAAGGAAGACGGAGCATAAAACCGGGGGAAGGAAGACGGAGCATAAAATTGAAGGATGGAGGGGGAGCATATACCTGGAGGTGGGAGGTCTAGTCTATATATACATAGGGCTGCCCTGTACCATGTGCCTTTAATTATACCAGAGAAAGCCTTGGTACCCCCTTACCCCTTGCAATCCTCCCCCAACCCTTTCCCTTCCCTTCCCCTCCTCCTCCCCTTCCCTCCCCTTCACAGGTGTTTCCAAACTCATTTACCTTAATACGTATGTATATATAGAGATAA
The DNA here is from genome assembly GCA_958450375.1 of Homarus gammarus. Taxonomy (NCBI): domain Eukaryota; kingdom Metazoa; phylum Arthropoda; class Malacostraca; order Decapoda; family Nephropidae; genus Homarus; species Homarus gammarus. The sequence goes on from CAUDMG010003231.1 coordinate 947,095, forward strand.
CTACCATCTTCTACCTTCATAAAATTCCAGATGATCTTTATTTAATTTTTTTTTTATTTTTTGGTTACGTATGAGTAGCAACCTTCATTATGTCTTCACTATAACGAGGCTCAGACGCAACCTTATTCGTTCGTAACACACAGGGGGAAAAAAGATGTAACTACCAGCTACTGTTAACATGGGAGATATAAACATCCCCCCCTCTCCATCCCCCCTCTCCTCTCTTCCCCCTTCTCCTATTCCCATCCTCCCTCCTCTCATCCCGACAATCCCTCCCCCTCCACCTACCCCTTCCTCTTCCTCCTTCTAACCCCTCCATCCCTCTCCATCCCCCCTCCCCCTCTCTCCCCGCCCTTTAAAAGACCAATAATGTAATAATAGGGAATTGAACGGTGAGGCCACATTACCTCAGTCTACACCTTATATTAGTGGTAAGGATAACTACTGCTCTTTAGGATTGATAAGGTGTGCTTGTTATTACCCCCGTAAACACCTGTGGGTCGTGGCTCAGGTGAGTGATAGAGGAGGAGGCTGCTGTCGGCTCTAACATCAAAAGCTTCTGTTGTTGACGATAAATATAGGTCATATAATAGCAATGGTATAAGGAGTGTCTGTTCCTGCTCTTGGTGTTCCTTGCTACCTGAGCTACCTGACGAGCTTAGCGTATTTACTCATAACATTAAATATACCGTAATCTGAAATATACTGTCATTTGAAATATAGTTAAATAAATAGCGTATTGAAGTATATTTTAACATAGGTGATTATTTTCTGTCATTTCATTAAAATTACTACACTTTTATTACAGTATAGGATATATGAGTATAGTTACCCTGGGTATACTAATATAATGGATGGTGTGGTTGTGAGGGTAGAATTGTGGTTGTGAGGTTAGGATTGTGGTTGTTTGGGTTGTGGTTGTTTGGGTAGGGTTGTGATTGTGGTGGTGGTATTTGGTGGCCCCTTATTGTGCTCTGACTAGCCGCCTCGTGACGGACTTACACACACACACACACCAGAGGACAAAAAGGTGGTGGTGTGCAAAGAGCAGGCGAGGTTTTGTTCCGACGTGGATGATTGTGAAAGATTTGTGTGTGTGTGTGTGTGTGTGAGAGAGAGAGAGAGTGAAGGTGTATGTATGTATGTATGTATGTGTGTATGTTATCCCCAGCACAGATCAACTATATACTCTCAAACATTACAGCTCATCATAACACACAGGAAAAAACACAACAAAACAAACATTAACTCTCACAAACACAACAAAACAAACATTAACTCTCACAAACACAACAAAACAAACATTAACTCTCACAAACACAACAAAACAAACATTAACTCTCACAAACACAACAAAACAAACATTAACTCACAAACACAACAAAACAAACATTAACTCTCACAAACACAACATTTCCTCAACATAAAACATTCACTTAACATTAAACTAAAATCAATGTTTACGAACTGCATCAACCCTTCCTAATAGCAACTGACTGACATATTAACTGAGAGAATTTTTATTATTTATTTTGCAACTTTATATACATAGAATTTATATCATAGTTAAAATTAAGAATAAAAAAAAAAATTATAAAAAATTTAATCAACTTTTTACCTGTTCATAATCTGTAGTTTCTTTAGTCTTCCACAGGTATTCATTACAGGTGAGTTTAAGTTAATTACCGAGTGTTTTGTTTACACCTGGTGGTCAGAGTGTGGTGGTGGGAGCAGTGATGTGGTGGTGCGGGCAATGATGTGGCGGTGCGGGCAATGGTGTGGCGGTGGGAGCAGTGATGTGGTGGTGCGGGCAATGGTGTGGCGGTGCGGGCAATGATGTGGTTGGGGGGGTAATAGTGTGATAGTAGGCTTTTATGACTCAGTGGCTACTACACTAACAGTTTATTTCCTTGTTGGGATAAGATGAATAATTAAAACTGGGTTGTGGTGTCGCTTATTAAACGTGTCTGTCGGTCTGTCGGTGTTTATGACAGGAATTTACAAGCTTAAAGGTAGGTTTTATTTGGCCTGTTTTTTTTTTCGTTTATTGTGTGTTTTTGAAGATTGTTGATGTTGCTTTTAAAATAATTCATTGTGCCATTGGTTATATGGATCACCTGAAGATTAGCACCCCCCCCCCTCTATATATAATGGACTATACTGGAGAGGAATAGTCCGGTAAATTGAGATCCGTTAAATAGGAAACCACTATAACGGACTAAATAGAAGAGTCTAGTCTGTTAGGGTGGAATTCCGTTATATCGAATTCCGTTAAAGGGAGATTCCACTGTAAGATAAATACAACAACAACTTCAGCTGAGTTAAGGTAATTGGGTAATGAGGTTAAGAAAGAGCTATACCACCCCATCCTCCCTACCCCTCCCCCCCTACAAACTTTATTTGCGTGGTTCAGATGGTCGGAAATCACATCAATTGCATGACGTCACTTCCCTTCCAGCCACTTCCGCCATCGACACGTCATAAAAGTGTTGATTTTCTTGTTTTGTTGTTCTTGTTCTTCTGACTGAGCTGACTAACTCATAGGCTTGTTTAAGTTAGGCTCAGGTTCGTTTAAAGTTAGGTTGAGTTAGGTTTATTTTAAGTTAGGTTAGGGTAGGTTAAGTTGGGCTAGAGTGTTTAATCTTCACGTAATTTAAATCAACCTCTGACTATTCAACCGTTTAAAAATATATAAACTTTTTCATCATCCATATAGAGGGAGTATATTCCTCTGGCTCTCATCTCTTACCACATACTAATATTGTGACAAATGGTTGATGATGATGATGATGCCGATGCGGAGTACAAAAGGCATTGAGTGATGTGAGTGACGGCTTCCTGGAAAGTGGCGGGCTGGCGGGGCATCAGTAATCACGGTGTATGGGAAAAGTTTTTACCCAGTCCACAAAACTAATTACAACTCGAAGTACATATATATAGGTATGGAAATTGATGTAGGGGGAGAGGGATAAGGGTAGGAGAGAGAGGAGGTAATAATTTAAGGAACTCCTCGTAGTATAGTTTATTTCAGGAGCGGAACTACTTTATTGGGAGGACGCGACGGTGGTGTTGAGGGGGAAGTTGGCTCGTCTGGCGGCCAAACTTTTGCTAACATCATATCTGCCGGGAGGAGCGCTGGGCCTTTCTTCTTCCTCCTCCTCTACCTCTTAATATTGGATAACACAGCTTCCTCTCACCTCCCTCACCCCTGACGTCCTGTGATATAAATAAAGAAAGAAGAATACCATCACAAATAACGCGACGTTGTTATATGTACGGGAGAATATTTTGTAGAAAATGTATATGCCCTTATTAAGTTTGGATGACGGGAAATACAGTTTATTCAGAAAGGAAAAAAAAAACACTTTATTTCCCGTTGTTATGTAAGTCATTCCAATTTCATTTACAGAACGAACTGGCTGCGTTGAGTGATTCAATTCTAAAACATACGCTTCCTATACACCACCACCCACCCACCCTCCCATTCCCTTATCCCCTTCCTTCTCCTCCTCCCCATCACCCATCACCTTTCTCCCCCTCCTCCTCCTCCCCCTTCCTCCACATCACTCATGCCTCCCCCCTTGTCTTTCTTCCATTTCCCCCCATTCCTTAGCCTTCCTCCCCATTACCCATCCCTTTCTCCTCTTCCTCACCCCCCCACCCCCCCCCCCCCCCACCACCCCACCCCACCCCACCCCACCCACCCACCCACCCACCCTGCCCACCACACCACACCATATAAATACTTCAGGCATTAACTAGACACGTTCACTTAACACCATTTAAAAGATACAAAAAAAAAATACGTAGAAAACCTTTATAAATCCAGATTGTGAAAACTTAATAAGATAATTTTTTTTCTTTTGTCTGTTGATGCATTAATAGATCCGGGTTGATGTCTTAGGATAGAATATAATTACCTAAAGATATCCCTAATTACCCCCGAACCAGCACGCAAGGGTTGTTAATTGACTCCTATAACCAGCACGCAAGGGTTGTTAATTGACTCCTAACTACTGTACTATACTATTATACTGCCTGCCAGCCGACTGTTTCTCATGATCAGTCGAGAAGGAGGCGTAGGAAGACGAAGAAGACGAAAGAATAAGAGTAGGAGGCGGAGAGCGGTATCAGTCAGTTCCACCACCATTACTACGCCACACTTAAGACTCATCTCAATAGACCGTGAAGCTCATTAGATGACTCCCACATCAAAATTGTTCCAGTTGAGGGTAAGAAGGACACGATGGGGGAAACCGACCCTTGCAACAACAACAGGAGGAGGTTGAGGGGGAGGGGAGGGTAGGGGGGAGGGGTGGGTGGGGAGGAGGAAGGGACATGTGAGGAGGAGTAGGAAGGGAGGGGTGGAGAGAAGCGAAGGAGGGGGTAGGGTAGGGAGGGGGGGGTGTCACTTGCTCGCTAAACACTCAATTAATTATGCATAATAATCGTGTAACTCCTGGGGGGGAACTCCGACAGCACAGACGAGAATAGCTTAGGAGCGTCTCTCTAATGCACCTGACATCCGCTGATCTAGCCTTAGTCTTGATAATTATATACCGTATAATTAGCCCCCTTGACTCCAGGGAACACCTCAAAATGTGTGTGTGTAGCCCTCCTCCTCCTCCCTCCTCTCGTTCTCTTCCCCCTTCCCCCCTTCCTTATCATCCTCTTCCTCCTTCTATTTCTTCTCTCCTCCATCCCGTTTTCTTTCCCCTCCTCCTCCTTCCCATTTCCCTTCCTCCTCCTCTGTGTGTGTGTGTATGTGTAAAGGGTGAAGGGAAGTGTGGGGTGGAAGGGGGTGGTGGTGGTGGAGGTTGAGGTGAGGGGGGTGGTGGTGGAGGGTGAGGTGAGGGGTGGAGAGAAAGATGGTAGGTTTAAGGAAGGAAGGAGGATGGGTGGAAAAAGAAGTGAGGAGCAGGGTGATGGAGATTGGAGGAAGAAGGGATGGGGGGAAGAGGGAGTGTTCTAGTGATAAGGGAGTGGTGGAGGGGTGAGGGAGGGAGTGGTGGAGGGCACGTGGCCAGGACCCCTGCTGGGACAGAGAGTATCTCCTCCCCTACTCAGCATTACTCTTATTGATTTCACAAGTTTTCTTCTTCCTCATATCCTCTTCCCTCTCCTCCCTTCCCCTCATCCTCCTATTCTTCCACCCTACCCCTTATCTCTCCTCCTCACCCCCCTTCTTAACACCCTCAGTGTCAAGACCTGGCTGAATTACTCTTCCTTGTCATCTTATTCCTTAGGATTTTCTTTATCAGTTAACAATTTAGCTCGGCCTTGTTATTAACCTAACTTAACCTAACTGGGTCACAATGGTTACCTCTTGAGATTTTTGGCGAAGTTCTTATTCTCTCTCTCTCTCTCTCTCTCTCTCTCTCTCTCTCTCTCTCTCTCTCTCTCTCTCTCTCTCTTGGACCTATTCCTCTTTCTGTCTCACTAACACTAAACGTCCTCTCCCCTCCCCCTCCCCTCGCCCCGGCCACGTCAGCAGCAGACAGTGAGGGTTTAGGGAGGGGGGGGGGGTGACTCTGACAGTGCAGGTAATGCCCCCGTATTATCCCCCGCCGCCTGACAAATAGATCTGGCGTCGCTTTCTTTGTGTCACCTTCATCTCTGTCGGTTTCTTACTCCGGTAGCATATATAAAGAGGTGAGAGAGAGAGAGAGAGAGAGACTATATGTGTATACTGTATATGTGTATGTGTACGTTTATCTCTGTCCGTGTTTCAGTACGTCCACAACACCTCGGGGTACACACACACACACACAGTAGGGAGGCGTCACAGATTAATCCACTACTTAACAGTGTTTTACCCTCCGCCAGGCCCAGGGAACACCTTTTACCACAGTTTCTTAAGTAGTCATTATTGTCACACCTTATATAATTTAATACCTTGTTTTATCACTTGATCTCCTCTTGTATTGATCTGGTTTGGTTTGGTGATGTTTGGTTCGGTTAGGTTTCGTTTGGTTAGTTTTGGTGATGTTTGGTTTGGTTTGGTTGGGTTAGGTTAGGTTAGGTTAGGTTAGGTTTGGTTTGGTTTGGTTAGGTTAGGTTAGGTTAGGTTAGGTACAATATTACCTAGCCTAACCTATTCTAAACCTATCCTAATTATAAACTAACGCAATATAACCTAACCTGACCATATATAATCATTAAACAATATAAATGAATGTTCTATTAACTATCCAGTACATGAAATAACTCCTATATCATCCTTCGTTAAATAGTAAAGCAAAAACTCCATAAATAAAACTTAATAACATTTTAAATTAATCTCCTCTTAAATAAATAACGAATAAATAAATAAATAAATAAACAAAAATTATCCTATTATGTCAAATTTTTTATCAACAAATTCTCACCAATGAAAAAAAAAACAAACAAACCTTAATTTAGACCTGAAAACTTTAATTCTCATTGGCTGGTTTTTCTCCCACGTCAAAGTTGAAGAGGAAACGCGGCGCTGATTGGCTGACCGAACCATTTCCCTCTCGTGACGTCACTTCCTTCCAATACACACAACCAACCGTTATATTTAACTTGTCATAGAACAAAACTTTTTCCATTCGTGTTAATCTACGTCGGGTTAGGTTAGGTTTAGGTTAGTTTGGGTTGGGTTAGGTTAGGTTAGGTTGGGTTAGGTTAGGTTGGGTTAGGTTAGGTTAGGTTAGTCAATAATCGCTTCTTTTTACAATATAAAATGAGTGATTATGGACGATGGTTCTTTCAGTATGTATGTGTGTATATATGTATGTGTATTTATGTAAGGTGGGTGTGTGTGAGGTGTGTGTATGTGTGTGAGGTGTGTGTGTGTGTGTGTGTGTATAATAATAATAATAATAATAATAATAATAATTAACGGTTTATTGAAAGAGCTTGGCAGCCAGAAGGCTGAAAATATACAGTTACATATTTGGGGAATGGGTTACGAATTACAAATAATATACAAGTAACATAAGTGACACAAATAAGACATATAATAACTTAGATGGGGAAAAGCTCAAACTACAGTTCATTTCAACATAGTGACAGTGTTACAGTATTACAAGTTATTGATAATTTTTACAATGGTTGGGACTGGGCTGTTCTTATAGCGATCAGTTCGTGCACGTATGGGCTGGGTGCGGTTGTGGTGTCGAACAGCAATTCTCGGACAAGGGACCTCGGGTGGTGTTTACCCGTGTGTGTGTGTGTGTTTACCCGTGTGTGTGTGTGTGTGTGTGTGTGTGGAGGGGGGGGGGGACAAATTACCTGGGTGAGGTAATATCAGGCAGCCAAGTTTGGACAAGTGGGTCGGTCGCCTCAACTCATTACACACACTTCAAGATGTGAGTTGGTTCACGTCCTCACTGTCACCACCACTACTACCACCACCACTACTACCACCACTACCATCACCACCACTACTACCACCACTACCATCACCATCACTAACCACCACCACCACTACTACCATCACCATCACTAACAACACCTCCACCACTAACACCACTATTACCACCACCACTACTACCACCACCACCACCACCACTACTACTACCATCACTAACAACACCTCCACCACTATTACTACTACCATCATTACCACTACTGTCACTACTATACCACCATTACCGCCATTACCACTATTACTGTCATTATCACCACTACTACCACCACCATTTACCACTACCAGCACAAAAAACCCAAATAATTCACATATTTTTGTAAACAAACTAAACTAATCATATATATCAAGGGCCTCAACATACCTGGGTGTTAATGTGAGGCTACCTGACATAATAAGGTTGTTTGTAGTTGACATACCGGTAATGAGGTCGTTAGAGATAAGACCTTTTCTGTGTGGTAATTGATTCTGAAGATGGTATTGTGTTAAGTGAAGATTGTTGTAATTGTTGTTGTTGTTGTTGTTGTTATTATTATTGTTGTTGTTGTTATTATTAATGTTGTTATTATTATTGTTATTATTATTAATGTTGTTATTGTTGTTATTATTATTGTTATTGTTATTACTATTAATGTTGTTATTGTTGTTATTATTATTGTTGTTTCAAATAAGTCGTAATATTATAGGTTCAATCTCACAGTGACTATTACTACTACTACTACTATATGTTATCCTGAACGGTAAGGTAAAGTTTAGTTAGGTTAGGTTAGGTCTTAACTACCCTGGTCCCCAAACCTCTCCTAACCTCCTCCCCCTCTAACCCCCAACCTTCCCCCTCCCACCCCCTACCACCCTACCCTCCCCCTCTAACCCCCAACCTCCCCCTCTAACCCCCAACCTCCCTACCCCCTTCACTAAACCTCTCCTAACCTCCTCCCCCTCTAACCCCCAACCTCCCCCCTCCCACCCCTACCACCCTACCCCCCTTCACTAAACCTCTCCTAACCTCCTCCCCCTCTAACCCCCAACCTTTCCCTCCCATCCCTACCACCCTACCCTGGTCCCCAAACCTCTCCTAACCTCCTCCCCCTCTAACCCCCAACCTCCCCCCTCCCACCCCCCCCCCTTCACCAAACTCATCAAGACATTACTCTGATCAACGAAAATAAAAATAAAATAAATAAAAAAAATCCTTAAAACACAATTCACTATCGATATCTAAATTACATCCAAGATTTATACTAACATTTTATATATAAACCAAACGACACGACGCGATGGTTCAGTTCCTGTGTATATAGATTCTGTCAGAGGTCGAGTGAAGGCTGTTTTATGTAAGTGTGTATCTGGTAAGTGTGTCTTTGGTAAGTGTATCTCTGGTAAGTGTGTCTCTGGTAAGTGTGTCTCTGGTAAGTGTGTATCTGGTAAGTGTGTATCTGGTAAGTGTGTCTCTGGTAAGTGTGTCTCTGGTAAGTGTGTATCTGGTAAGTGTGTATCTGGTAAGTGTGTCTCTGGTAAGTGTGTATCTGGTAAGTGTGTCTGGTAAGTGTATCTCTGGTAAGTGTGTCTCTGGTAAGTGTGTATCTGGTAAGTGTGTATCTGGTAAGTGTGTATCTGGTAAGTGTGTCTCTGGTAAGTGTATCTCTGGTAAGTGTATCTCTGGTAAGTGTGTATCTGGTAAGTGTGTCTCTGGTAAGTGTGTCTTTGGAACTTGAGTCACTCGGTGTTGGAGTGTTTTATGATAGGTGTCTTAGTCGCTGCTTTCTTTCTTTCATTCTTTCATTTAGTCTTTTTGAGAATGTTGGCTGGGAGGGGTGAGGGGGAGGGGTGAGGGGGAGGGGTGACGGGGTATATCAAGACTTTTGGCAGTGATATTAATTAGTATTTAGTCTTATTTCTCTCGTCTTTATTATAATTTACTTTTTATTTTAAGTCTTTGTTCTCAATTTAGACTTTTGGAGGGGGGGAGGGGAGAGGGAAGTTGTTTTAGTTGAGTGTTGAGTCAATCGTATTTATTTTTCCCGGCCTTTGTGTAACGGGAAGATAAAATTATTGCTTTCAATTAAGAGAGAGAGGCGGAGTTATCAAGACATCGAGTAAGACATCTTCACGTCCTTCTTCTCCATCAAGACATCTTCATCTCTTTCTCCGTCAAGACATCTTCACCTGAAACAAAAGACACACGAAAGGTATAAACACGACATGACACACACACACACACACACGACGAGGAAGAAGATTTACGTGTTTTAAATGAGTATATAATTAATAGGGAGAACTTACATTAATTGTCTTTTGTCTCAGTGAAGGATTTTTCAGGTGGTGTAAAGGGAGATGGTCACAGGTCATTAATATTATATCGCTGGTGTTTTATATTATGATCCAGATTGTTGAGTGATAAAAGGCGTAGATTGTATTGTTATTGTTGTTGCTATTATTGTTATTTTTATTATTATTATTACAGTAAGCTGACGTCATTCTATCACCATTCTTAAGTCTCTCTCTCTCTCTCTCTCTCTCTCTCTCTCTCTCTCTCTCTCTCTCTCTCTCTCTCTCTCTCTTTCTCTCCATATTGATCGTTAGGTAGAGGTCTCACATCTAACGAACCCTCGATATAACGGACTTTCCTCTCTATCTCTCCATAATGTCCGATAAATAGAGGGTTTTACTGTAACACCACCATCACCATCTTTAGTGTCACGCCCAGTGGAAAGGTGCCAAGTGGTGGGGGTGGTGGTGGTGGCGGAGGTAGTGGTGGTGATGGGGTGGTGGTTGTAGCGGTGGTGGTGTTGGTGGTTGGTAGTTGTGATGGTGGTGGTGGTTGTGGTGGTGGCAGAGGTAGTGGTGGTGGTGGTGGCAGAGGTAGTGGTGGTGATGGGGTGGTGGTGGTTGTGGCGGTGGTGGTGTTGGTGGTTGGTAGTTGTGATGGTTGTGGTGGTGGTGGTTGTGGTGGTGGTTGGTGGTGGTCAAGGGAAGAACTGCTGAGCTTGCGTGAGGACACTTTCAACATCAAAGGTTCTCTCTCCTCTCACACCAAGAGGAGGAGAAGAATGAGAAGGAAGAGGAGGAGGAAGAGACCTTCTGCCCAACACGCCTTCAGGCATGAGGGGAACAAGAGCGATCCTCCCTCTCTCCATCCCTCCCCCCACCTTCCTTCCCCACCCCAAACTTTCCTCCCTGTAATCCTCCCCATCCCTCACCCTTTCCATCCCATCTCCCCCATCCCTCACCCTTTCCATCCCATCTCCCCCATCCCTCACCCTTTCCATTCCTCCCTCCCTTCAATCCCTTAAGAGTGTATGATGTACAATGGTGTGTAAGAAAGGGGGGCTTCATATGCATGAGGCATGACGAAGTAAGGGATCTCACAGCAAATATGTTGAAGGAAATCTGCCGTGATGTCAGGGTAGAACCGACGGTGAGAATCTCCATCACGGGACTTCAAACTCGTCCAACGAAGCCCGTGTGGACGTCAGTGGTTTAGGATTCTGGACGCGGGGACAGCGAGACTTCTTCGACAATCAGGATTTTCGACCCCATGGCTGTATATCACCGTAACTTAGCTCTCGATGCTGAACACAAGAGGAACAGGAATGACAAGAACAGGACATATGGAAAAACAATTCAGAACGTTGATCAAGGCAGCTTCACTCCTCGGGTGTTCACAACCTCTGGCGGGATGGGACCAAGTGCAAGATGTTTCTATACGCCAGACTCGGGGAGGTGTTATCTGAACGGAAACAGCAGCCCAGAAGTTATGTTACAGCCTAGTTGAGGCATCGACTGTCCTTCTCTCTGCTTAGGTCTGCATTGCTCTGCCTACGGGGAAGTATCTACACCACACAGGAGAGATGTACTGTACACACTCTGGGCTCAGTAAACCCCGGGTATAATGTTGTGGGGAGCAGGGAAAATATTTTTTAATAATAGATGAAGCAGAGACGAAAATCACTACCTTGGAGTATTTACATGTGAGGGGCGAGAGAGAGAGAAAGAGAGAGGGAGAGAGAGATTAAAATCAACAATAATAAAAATAAGAATAGAAATAAAGTAAGTCATCATTTTTAACACATTATATAACACACCCCACCGCACCCCACCCTACCCAACCCACACCCCACCCTTCCCCACCCCACCCTACCCAACCCACACCCCACCCTACCCCACCCCACACCCCACCCTACCCCACCCCACCCTACCCCACCCCACCCCACCCCACCCCACACCCCACCCTACCCCACCCCACCCCACACCCCACCCTACCCCACACCCCACCCTACCCCACCCCACCCCACCCCACCCAACCCACACCCCACCCCACCTCGCCGTTTTGTAAATTTCCCCAAAATGAACCGTAATTATGAAATGAGACGAGATAATCAGGTAAATTTTGTATACAGTATGTGTCTGTCTGTGTGTGGAGGGATAGCTCTAGTACCGAAGCGACCACACACACACACACACACACTTATTACACGCACACAGGGGAGAGACAGGAGAGGGCCTGTGTGTGTGTGTGTGTGTGTGTGTGTGTGTGTGCCTGTGTGTCTGTGTGTGTGTGTTAGCCGAACCAATCCTCCACAGCTAAAAAGATTTACCGCTTAAAACTGCCGTGTAATTTAGTTAGAATAATGAGGATGGGACCAATTTGATTTGATAAAAAAAAATGTTGGTTTTAATGGTATTATGAATAAGCATATTGTTACGGCGAGGTTTTTCGTGGCGGGCGTGAAAAGCGGCTAGTGGCGTTCCTGTAGAGCTTATGTTTCCCCCTCACTCCTACCTCTCCCTGCTTCTCTCCCTCCCTCTCTCTCTCTCTCTCTCTCTCTCTCTCTCTCTCTCTCTCTCTCTCTCTCGGCTCCTGTCGTGAGTGCTTGTGATACTCTCTGTCTCTTTCTTTCTTTCTCTCACTCTCACACTTTCTCTCGCTCTCTCTGTTAGGTCAGGTTAGGTTAGATTAGATTAGGCTAGGTTAAGTTTGGCTACATTAGGTTAGGTTAGGATAGGTGTAAAGCAGTCAGGTTAGGTTAGGTTAATAAGGTTAGATTAGGTGTGAGCAGTCAGGTTAGGTTAGGTTAATGAGGTTAGATTAGGTGTGAGCAGTCAGGTTAGGTTAGGTTAATGAGGTTAGATTAGGTGTGAGCAGTCAGGTTAGGTTAGGTTAATGAGGTTAGATTAGGTGTGAGCAGTCAGGACGTAAACACAATTTATGGCGGCAATTCAGTCAACTGTTGGTCGATTTATCTCCTAACTTTGTGGCGTTTAGTTAATATAACGTATGTGTGGGCCGACGGCTCATGTACACTTGCTTATTATTATTATAATTTTTAACATTAAATCAACGTTAGTGTGCATGCGTGTGCGTGTGTGTGTGTGTGCGTGTGTGGGTGTGTGTAACTCACTACTTTATAATATACTGATGGCCTCACAGCGATCAATATTTATCTATCTTCCAAATCTATATCTATCTGCTTGTCTATCTGTTTGTCTGTCTGTCTATCTATCTATCTATCTATCTATCTATCTATCTATCTCACACACTCTATCTATCTATCTACCTAAACAATATCTATCTATCTATCTATAAAGTAAAACAGTTCACCTCAGTATATCGGGAGCATCATTTTATTAAGCGTTGATTTTAGAGGTCGTCCAAATATTACTTTTTTCCCCTCAATGCAGCTATAGCCGGGCGGTCGTTTGTGCAATTGACACTATTTTTAACACACATCATCATCCAATACCTATGTGCCGTTGGCGAGGTTCGAACCCTGTGTACTGGGGTAGGTGTAGTGGGTGAATAACATCAAAGCTTGGGTGGTGGTGGTGGTGGTGGTGGTAGTGGTAGTGGTAGTGGTGGTGGTAGTGGTAGTGGTGGTGGTAGTGGTAGTGGTGGTGGTGGTAGTGGTGGTGGTAGTGGTGGTGGTGGTGGTTGTAGTGGTGGTAGTGCCCTTGAGTTGATGTTTACTGTACGTTGGGTTACGTTAGGTATTGGGCTTTTTAATGATCGCTACAAAGGGTATAGGAAAAGATAACACACACACACACACACACACACACACACACACACACATACACACACACACACACACACACATACACACACACACACACACACACACACACACCACTTCAATAAGTATACCATAATGAACCGACCGCCTGAATAAAAAAAAAAAGTGTAAAAAAGATGAGATTTTTGGGCAGGTTGCCGAGTAAAGACCCGCCATGATGTGCTATAAACCCCGGCCACCCATTAATGCCAAACGCCCTGGTGGCAAGAGTGAGGAAATCGCATTTAGTGGAGCGTGTAATATGCTCCCAGAAAAGGGGTCAGATTTCTTAAAGGGGAGACGGTGGGGGGTGGAGGGAGGGGGCGTTGATGTTACTTCCAGATCGGCTAGTAGGGGGTGGAGGGAGGGTAGTGCATGTTACCTAAGACTGGCTAGTAGGTGACCTGGGAGGAGGGGGAGCAGAGGTAGTCTATGTTACCCCCCAGGCCGGCTAGTAGGTGACCGGGGGGGGGGGGTGGGTTAATGTATATTACCCAAGCCCGGCTATTGCGCTAGTAGGTGAGGTGGTTTGTTTACACTCTCAGCTGAGTGTGGGGCATCATGTCGCCACGCGCGCTGCTGCCCTCTGGCCGGCGACACCCAGAACCAACACCACTTGTAGTGTTGATTTAATCAGGTAGTCAGTAGGTACTTTATGCCGTATTACCACTAATTACGTGTCATTTCGTGTCAATCATGGGAGAGGCGTGTGTCTGTGTGTCATGTGAGTTGAGTGATTGATGAGGGTGTGCAGGTGAGGGGCGTGGCTGGGTGAGCGAGGAGAAGGGCGGGGCGAGAGAGCTGGGTGAAGTTGGAGGGGGGACGGTCAAAGGGAAAAAAAGGGGCGGCGCTGCTTAAAAGTGGGCGGGGCTAAAGAAGAGTGGGTGGGGCAAGAGACGAGGGGGCGAGATCCTGACCAGGGAATGAAATAAGCTAAGTGGGAGTGAGAGGGGCGGGGAGAGGGACGTTGAGAGGGGCGGGGTGTCGGGAGGTGAGAGGGGCTGGGTGTTGGGAGGTGAGAGGGCGGGGTGAAGGAAGGTGAGAGGGGCATGATGAGGGAAGGTGAGAAGGGCGGAGTAATGGGAGGTGAAAGGGGCGGGGTGAGGGAGGGAGAGAGGGGGACGAGGTGAGGGAGAGATAGAGAGAGAGAATCCTTATGGAAACATTTGGCTTAAGATAGTGAAGGACCCTGAATTAGCTGCCACTCCCCAGCCCCCCTCCTCCTCCCCCGTGCCACCCACCACCACCCAGGCCTCCCTCAGGGGCGTCCTGGCAGTGCTGCCTAATAGCACAGTAATCTTCGGGTCGGCTGGGTCGCCACGTCTCAAATTAAGCCATCAAGTGTGATCTGAGGAGGAGGTGGAGCCCCAGACACCAGGGAGGCGATAGTGGAGGTGGTGGGGGAGATGGTGGAGGTGGTGGGGGAGATGGTGGAGGTGGTGGGAGGAGATGGTGGAGGTGGTGGGGAGATGGTGGTGGTGGGGGAGATGGTGGTGGTGGGGGAGATGGTAGTGGTGGAGGGGATAGTGGTGGTGGTGGAGGGGATAGTGGTGGTGGTGGAGGGGATAGTGGTGGTGGTGGTGGAGGGGAAAGTGGTGGTGGTGGAGGAGGTGGGGGTGGTGGTGGTGGTGGTGGTGGGGGGGGTGGTGGTGGGGGTAGAAGGCTGGAGGCTGCACCAGTACACACCCTCCTTCACTGACCTCTCGTACACAGCAGACATGGGTGGGTGGTGTCATAAGCTCCCGCAACTTAAACAATAATGGTGTAGCAATATACCGACTAATACAGCCGGCTAGAAATAGATTTAATGTGAGGTTAATCATCAGAGGCTGCGACAGACGCCCCCTGAGTCATTCCGGGTCATTTCGGGCCAATTTAATGACCGGACTTAGATTCCTGGTGATATAAGGCTGCGTAGCTCAGAGGATCCTCATTTGCATAATTATCTTATTGATAGGCCACAGCCGCGCGGGGAGGCGGGGCGGGTGGGGGGGGGGGGGACATAAGGTACAGGGAGGCCAAATTGTGGGGATAATGTAGCGGCAGATGACCTATCAGGACGCAGGGCTCAGGCGACGCTGCCGCCACATTTGCATGTAAAGCCCAAATTAGCCGTGATGAATAATGAAGTGATGAACTCGACCCCGCCAAAATTTCCCCTCGCGGCCTCTGATATGGAGGAGGAGGAGGAGGAGGTACTGGTGGAGGAGGCGGCGGCGCGTTTAATACCTCTCACAGGAGGGAGGACCGCTACAGCTTCTGATGACGGTGCTGGAGATTGTGTGAGGATGGTGGGGGGGGGGGGCACTTAAGGGTTGTCTCTTGAGTACCGTAGAGTGTCTTGAGGGAGAGCCACGACACCACCTGAGCCATGATGCCTTTGTTTACTGAAGAAGAATGACGTCTAGGTCTTCCTAACCTAACCTAACCTAACCTACTTAAATAAAACACAACAAACTGTAACATTTATGAATTAATTTTCATTACCTGGTACAACAAGAAGTTATTCCTGCTTGGTAAAAACGTCACTTGGTTTTTAAAGCTTGAGCGGCGATTATCCCTAATTAGCGGGATGTACTGTATATATTCGTATAATTAGGTTACAGGTTGATGAAGAGGTGTGTGGTTTACCTGAAGATCAGCCCCTCCTCCTCTCCAAGCTTAGCCCATCTTAAGATTAGATTAGCCCCCTCCTCTTCCTCCCCAGGCTTAGCCCACCTGAAGATTAGATTAGCACCCTTCTCCTCTTCCAGCTTAGCTCACCTGAAGATTAGCCCCCCCTCCTCCCCCATCTTAATCCACCTAACCAACCCAACGTTACCTGCAGAGGGAGGAGACAGGGGGAGACTGTTCTTCAGGTGATCCAGAAGTGAGACAATATAACACAACAGCCGACGGAGGAGGACTTGGACAACCCTACCTACCGAGACCTCAGCAGGAGTCACGGTGTTCAACTTGTAACTCACCAGACCACCTCCGTCTAGTTAGTTTAACAAATTTATTGGCAGAGCTTGTAGTACAGCTTGCCTATTCTGAGTAATTCAGTCAGGTCTTGACACTGAGGGTGGTATCACTTCTCACTGCCATGCAGGACAGAGGTTCATACACAAAGAAATACATCATATTCATTAACAGCTATATATGTATAGAGGTCAGACTCATATGGGTAATGTCATTGTTCACTGCCATGCAGGACAGAGGTTCGTACACAAGGAGATGCATCATATTCATTGACAGTACATATACATATATGTACACACACACATACACATATACATACATATACACATATACATACACATATACATGTACATATATATACACATATGCACACATACACACATACATACATACATATACGTCGGTCAGATTCATGTGGGTAATGCCACTGTTCACTACCATGCAGGACAGAGGTTCGTACACAAAGAAGCCGTCTAGAAACTTTTTTGACTGTGTGTTTTGCGTGTTTACTCAGGAGATCAATACTGACACTTGTTTATTTCAACAGGGCCGGGCGGTGGACTTTCGCCTCCTCTTGGTAAGTACTGAATGACTGTGTTTACGTTTATATTCAATGGTGTTAGTAACTCATAGACGCGTGGAACCTGACCTGACCTAACCTAACTAACCTACCCTAATCATTTCTAAGGGAGGTTCGTTGAGTCAATAAGCTTCGTGTTTTATACCTGTGTTTAATCGGTTTAGTCTTCGCCACTCCTGACTAAACTGATGGGTGGTTTTGGCAAGTGAGGGATATTTGTTTTTATTTATTCATGCCCAGTTTAATTAATTCAGTCGATGATTAGGTCTTATTTATTTATTTTTTATTATGAGTTCCTTCCTCCCCACCCTCTATTCTCCCCTATATCCTCCCCTATACCACATCCTCCCCACACCTCCCTTCACCATCTCCTTCCCACTTACTCTCCCCCTTATACACTATCACTATCCCTCTTTTCCACACCCCCCTCTTTCCCCACACCCTCCCCCTCTTTCCCCACACCCTCTACCCCTCGTCCCCACACCCTCTACCCCTCTTCCCCACACCCTCCCCCTCTTTCCCCTTACCCTCTCCCCCTCTTCCCCACATCCTCGTCCCCTACAGCTGAAGTTCCCCGCGTTCTTCCCCAACTTACCTCAGGCCAGTAACGAGTCAAATTACCTGTCCAAACTTACCTGGGTGAAAGTGGATTACACCTGCTCTCATATTTAACACGCTTTAAGGCCCCTGGTATTGACTTATGCCTGAGGTGAATGAGATGATGTTTTGCACCTTTGAGGAATATTGTGTTTTATTGTGTTTTAGTGCTGCCAGGTGAGGTTGGTGAGTGTAAGGTGTGGTTGGTGACTGTGAGGTGTGGTTGGTGACTGTAAGGTGAGGTTGGTGAGTGTAAGGTGAGGTTGGTGACTGTGAGGTGTGGTTGGTGACTGTAAGGTGAGGTTGGTGACTGTAAGGTGAGGTTGGTGACTGTAAGGTGTGGTTGGTGACTGTAAGGTGTGGTTGGTGACTGTAAGGTGTGGTTGGTGACTGTAAGGTGTGGTTGGTGAGTGTAAGGTGTGGTTGGTGACTGTGAGGTGTGGTTGGTGACTGTAAGGTGAGGTTGGTGACTGTAAGGTGAGGTTGGTGACTGTAAGGTGAGGTTGGTGACTGTAAGGTGAGGTTGGTGACTGTGTGGACTGACATATACTGTATATTGTATGTACTTAGGTGTTAGTTCCTGTGTCTGTCTGTATGTTAGTGTCTGTCTGTCTGTGTTAGTGTCTTTGTCTGTCTGTCTGTGTATCTGTCTGTCTGTCTGTCTGTGTTAGTGTCTTTGTCTGTCTCTGTCTGTCTGTGTTAGTGTCTTTGTCTGTCTCTGTCTGTCTGTGTTAGTGTCTTTGTCTGTCTCTGTCTGTTTGTGTTAGTGTCTTTGTCTGTCTTTGTCTGTCTCTGTCTGTCTGTGTTAGTGTCTTTGTCTCTGTCTGTCTGTGTTAGTGTCTTTGTCTGTCTCTGTCTGTCTGTGTTAGTGTCTTTGTCTGTCTCTGTCTGTGTTAGTGTCTTTGTCTGTCTCTGTCTTTCTGTGTCTCTGTCTGTGTTAGTGTCTTTGTCTGTCTCTGTCTGTGTTAGTGTCTTTGTCTGTCTCTGTCTGTGTTAGTGTCTGTACGTTGCTCCGGTACAGTTCATTGTTATCTATAGTATTAAAGTTGTGTCCTTGAGTATGTGCGTATGTGTGTATATATGTGTGTGTGTGTGTGTGTGTCTTTGTGTGTGTCCTTGAGTGTGTGTGTGTGTGTGTCCTTGAGTGTGTGTGTGTGTGTGTGTGTCCTTGTGTGTGTGTGTGTGTGTCCTTGAGTGTGTGTGTGTGTGTGTGTCCTTGTGTGTGTGTGTGTGTGTGTCCTTGAGTGTGTGTGTGTGTGTGTCCTTGAGTATGTGTGTGTGTGTGTGTCCTTGAGTGTGTGTGTGTGTGTGTGTGTCCTTGAGTGTGTTTTTCTCAAGTGAGTTAAAAGATTATATACTGTTAGGAGTTAAGATTAAATAAACAACTTAAGAGATCACTAACGTAGAGTATAAACAGAAGGCAGGAAATAATAGTAAACAAAAAACAAAGTAAAACCAATACAAGACAAAACAAATAAAAACAAAATGAAATCAACACAAAACAAAAAACAAACAAAACAAATCAAAACAAAACAAAAACAAAACAAATCAAATAAAAACAAAACAAAGCAAAACAAAGCAAATCTAAACAAATCAAAAACAAAACAAATCAAAACAAATCAAATAAAAACAAAACAAATCAAAACAAAACAAATCAAAACAACACAAAACAACACAAAACACAAGTGAGAAGTGTTGTTGGTAATGTGTGTGTAATAAACTAATTTTAAATATTTGAAGTAATGATTTAGGTGAGACGCGCACCTGTTCACCTGGCGTCTTTGTTGTTTACATTTGATCTTTAAAATAATATCGTAAATCTTAAGAAATATGTGAAGATTAAATGGAGAAAAACACTGTGGCAAATATTGAGTTACCTGAAGATTTCCACCCAAGTTTATTTCACCTGAAGATTAACCTAACCTAAACTAACCTATCGCTATCCTTACCTAACCTATCCTGAACTAACCTAAACTAACCTATCGCTATCCTTACCTAACCTAATCTAGCCTCACCTAACCTAACCTTGGAACACAACTATAAGTATTGTGCGTATAATGTGAACAGCTGTTAGTGAATGTTTGAGAGAGAGAGAGAGAGAGAGAGAGAGGCATTGATTTATTAATAGGTCACAGGAGGGGAAGGGAAGGAGGGACACACACACACACACACACACACACAAAGGCAATATCGTACACACCATTAATACCCCCTGACGAGTGTTCAAAAAGGCTGCAATAATCTATTAACTACCACACATAATGAAATGATTGTGTGGGGTGTGGGTGTAGGGGGGGGGGTGTAAGGGGAAGGAGGAGGAGTGGGGGGAGGGGGAGGGGTAGAGATATTGCTCCTTGCGTCGTTCCTCTCCGCCAAATGAATACTTCCATCGTGATATAATTGCCACTGACAGCCATCCTCCACACAGTCTTTACCTCCCGTCTGTGTTTTATTTCCGTGTTATATTGTGCACTCGAGGTCAGGGATCTACCAGCCAGAAGCAAGGTTGACTCTTCTTGACCTGGTTTTAGTGTGTGTGTGTGTGTGTGTGTGTGTTTTGTGACCAAGCTGAGTCATACAGAGGTCACAGCTGAGATGACCCAAGACGTCCCCCGCACACCCACATGTAGAGAGAGAGAGAGAGAGAGAGAGAGAGAGAGAGCTGGGCACTGGGGAGGACACTGGGCACTGTATTCCTCCTGGTAATTAGTATTCACCTCACCTGTGGATTAATAGGTAGGTGGGGAGAGATGGTAGTAGTTCCCACCTGACCTCCTGCTGGGCGGTAATGGTGATGGATGACACACACACACACACACACACACACACACACACACACACCACCGTTCCTCTCTCCCCCACTCACCCTACACCACCGTCCCTCTCCCCCCACTCACCCCATACCACCACCCCTCTCCCCACACATACCCCCCACCACCCCCCCCCTCTCTCCCCACTCACCCTACACCACCGTCCCTCTCCCCACTCACCCCCCCCCCACCACCGTCCCTCTCCCTTTACTCACTCCCCCACCACCACCCCTCTCCCCTTACTCACTCCCCCTCCACCACCCCTCTCCCCTCACTCACTCCCCCACCACCATCCCTCTCCCCCCACTCACCCTACACCACGGCCCCCTCTCCCTCTCTGAATCAATAAACGACTAGTAACGACCTCTCATCGCTGCTTAATGCTGTAATTTATTAAACACAGTACATACTCAGGTGTCACTTGTTATGGCTCGAATCACCACTCTAATTGTCTCTACCACCGAGGTATGCTAATGTGGGCTTGATGGAGTATAATTTGATATACTTTGGAATATAACCAGGATGTATTTATATATGTGTGGTGTACTGAGAGGGAGAGAGAGTTGTGTATACTTGTTCCGAGGTTAGTATACTCTGGTGTGAACGTTGTGTATTTGTGAAGTATATTGTGTTAACTATTTCCGACGGATGCTATGAGGAGGCGACAAGCGGTTCATTAAGGAGAGGGGGGGGGGGAGGGGGTTAGAGTCGGGACGATGATCTTCTTGGTGATTGGTTATACTTCATTATTGATTCTTGTCTCTGATTGGTTAGTTTATTAGTCTATTGATGAGCCGACGACCAATAGTTTTGCATACTTCCAGGTTGTAAATATAGGCGTGGATTAATAATGTATAAGAGCCGTCACGGACCTGGATATAGTGTATAGTTCATTTTTTATACCGTGGTGAAGGACTCAGCGGGGCGGCGGGCGGTGAGTGAACGTTTGGGGCCACGGCTAGGCTAGGCTAGGCTAGGCTAAGAAAGGAGCATACAGTAAGAACATAAAAATTAAGGAAACTGCAGCGGGCCTATTGGTTCATACTGGACAGTCCCGTTTACACCCAACCCCTATCGCTCATATATCCATCCAACCTGTGTGTGAAGCTATCCATCGTATTCGAGTTAATGATGATGTTTGGTAACTTGTTCCACTCATCCACTACTCTATTTCCAAACCAGTGTTTGCCTATCTCGCGCCTAAATCTAAATTTGTCTAATTTAAAACCATTGTTACGAGTTCGCTCCAGGTTGGATAGTTTGAGTACCTTTGTAATGTCACATTTGTTTATCCCTGACTTCCATTTATACACCTCTATCATATCGCCTCTCACTCTACGTCTCTCGAGGGAGTGCAAATTAAGATGCTTTAACCTTTCTCTGGACGAAGAGTGCGGGGAGATATGATAGAAGTATTTAAGTGGGTGAAAGGAATCAATAAAGGGGATATAGATAAAGTTCTTATAATATCCGAGCAGGATAGGACTCGGAGCAACGAATTCAAGTTGGATAAGTTTAGGTTTAGGAGGGAGATAGGAAGAAACTGGTTCACAAATAGGGTGGTGGACGAGTGGAACAAGCTTAGCAACTTTGTAGTAAGTGCGGGAACTCTGGAAAGTTTCAAAAGGAGGCTAGATAGATTCATGGATGATAGAGAGTGGTAGTAACTCTCGACAGGAGCTGCCATGCACAGGCCAACCGGCCTATTGCAGACTCCTTATGTTCTTATGTACTCGAGGTTCCTAATGCCTGGGATTAGTCTTGTCATTCTCCTCTGAATTCTTTTCAGGGATTCTATATCCATTCTGTAGTACGGTGACCAGAACTGAACCGCGTAATCCAAGTGAGGTCTCACAAGCGCAAGATATAGTTTTAGGGCGACCTCGCTAGTCTTGTAATTAACACTCCTTTCTATGAACCCAAGTACTTTGTTAGCCTTGTTTCGAGCAAATACACATTGTTGACTAGGTGTAAGATAGCTGGATAACTTCAAACATAGGACGGATGGATATATGAGCAATAGGCCCGCTGCAATTTCCTCCATTCTTATGTTCTCTCAAAACAGTTCACCACGATGTGTCTGCCCCCCTCCAATAGTAAACGCTGTCTTGTTTTTTGTTTGTTTTTGTTCACACGCCAGCGATACACCCGTCGGGAGGAGGGGGGGGGGGGGCACACATCATCACACCCTCAATGAGAACCTTATTGGTCAACTAATTCATGCGACACCTGATTGGTCAACTAATTCATGCGACATCTGATTGGTCAACTAATTCATGCGACATCTGATTGGTCAGGTTTGTGCTGTTCGGAGGTGATAGAGGGAAGTAGTGATGATTAATGTATGATTCCGGTGTTGGTGAGGTGTGTTGATACCGGACAGCCAGGTGGTGGGGAGGGGGGGGGGGGCAGGTAGGTGGTGGTGGGCAGGTAGTGGGGATACAGGTGGTAGGGGTACAGGTAGTGGGGGGACAGGTAGGTGGTGGTGGGGACCAGTGTAGCGGCAGTACGACAACACCTTCTGCCTCGGTATATGAATTGCAGATGTGTGTGTCACCTGCTCTCTCTCTCTCTCTCTCTCTCTCTCTCTCTCTCTCTCTCTCTCTCTCACCATTGGCGTCGTTCCGGTCAATAGTTACATCACCATTAACACCTTCACCACTACCACAAAATCAACAAGAACGGCAAGAACAAGAACAACAAAACAGTATTAACTAGAGAACAACAGCAACAAGAGGAGGCAAGAGAGAGAGAGAGAGAGAGAGAACATGAACAAAAATAGAACAAACAGAAGTGAACATGTTAAAAATATAACAGGACATGAGTGGGGGAGGAGACAAGCACGACACGCATAGTACAAGACACGACACATTGAACCGTGTTGCCCCCTCTCTCTCTCTCTGCCCCCTCTCATCTCTCTCTCTTTTCTCCCCCCTCTCATCTCTATCTCTCTATCTCTTCTCTCCCCTCTCTTTTTGTCTCTCCTCTCATCTCTACCTTCTCTCATCTCTTCTCTCTCTCCCTTCTCATTTCTCTAACCCCTCTTCTCCTTCCTCCCCCCCCCTCTCATCTCTATCTCTCTAGCTCTTCTCTCCCCTCTCTTTTCGTCTCTCCTTTCATCTCTTATCTCCCGTACCTCTCTACCTTGCTCTCTACCTTCTCCTTCCTTCTTATATCAAACACTTCAAGATACGTCACAATTGATCAGACTACAAGATGAACATTATTGATCAAACACTTAAAGGCACAATTGATCAGACCACAAGATCAACATTACTGATCAAATACTTCAAGACATGTCACAATTGATTAATGTACAAGATGAACATTACTGATCAAACACTTCAAGGCACAATTGATCAAGCTACTACCAGATGAACATTACTGATCAAACACTGTCCACCACGACAGCTCCACGACCCTGAACAGACGAGAACAATTAAGCCTCAGGGTCGTTGTGGGTATAGACCTGTTCAGGGCGCCCCAGGGGACACCTCCACACCCCTGTGATGACCTGAGAAGCCCGCCACCTCCCTAAGGTGACAGGTGAGGCTATACAGGTGAGACTATACGGTGAGGCTATACAGGTGAGACTATACGGTGAGGCTATACATAAGAACATAAGGAGTCTGCAATAGGCCGGTTGGCCTGTGCATGGCAGCTCCTGTCGAGAGTTACTACCACTCTCTATCATCCATGAATCTATCTAGCCTCCTTTTGAAACTTTCCAGAGTTCCCTCACTTGCTACATAGTTGCTAAGCTTGTTCCACTCGTCCACCACCCTATTTGTGAACCAGTTTCTTCCTATCTCCCTCCTAAACCTAAACTTATCCAACTTGAATCCGTTGCTCCGAGTCCTATCCTGCTCGGATATTATAAGAACTTTATCTATATCCCCTTTATTGATTCCTTTAACCCACTTTAATACTTCTATCATATCTCCCCGCACTCTTCGTCTTTCTAGGGAATGCAAGTTAAGTTTCTTTAACCTATCTTGATATGGAAGATTTCTAAGTCCCGGAGAGACTAGACAAGTGAGGCTATACAGGTGAGGCTATACAGGTGAGGTGTCTATACAGGTGAGGCTCTATACAGGTATGATTCTATACAGTGGAACTTACCATCACACACACACACACACACACACCCATCTAACGTGTTGGAGCTCTTGGGGTTCAAACATGATTTTTACGAGTGAGTAATTTGCATGTAAAAGAGTAATTTATGAGTGAGCTAAGGGAGGCAATAAGTGTTTTAGGATTGTTTTGGTCGACTCGTAAATCTGTGTGTGTGTTGTCGGGGGGAGGGGGTGAGGGAGGGGGTTGGTCGGCTGCGGCGCGCCTCAGCTGTTGGCCGCAGCAGGACCCAGGAAGAAGTAATTAGTGGTGGAAGGTATTGACGTTGCTTACAATGGACGAGCTTTGTTACCTGCCTTCTGCTGCTGCTTCTCGTCTGTCTCTTCTTCTCTTCTCGCTACTGTCTTCTCCTTCCTCCTCCTTCTCCTCCTGACTTCTCTTTCCTCTTCTCCTTTCTTCTCCTGGCGCTTCCTGTCTCCTCCTACAAGCATCATGGTTAGTCTCTCTCTCTCTCTCTCTCTCTCTCTCTCTCTCTCTCTCTCTCTCTCTCTCTCTCTCTCTCTGAACGATGTACTACTTATCATCACCTGAGGTTATTAACATAGTCGTCAATAAGAGAGTTACGACTAGCAGGAAAACACACTCTTGCCTTGGGATACTTCGTCCATTAACAGGTGACTCCCGTTGCTGGTGTGTCTTGTCCTGTCCTCACCCCATCCCTTCCTGCACTCCCTCACCCCCTCCTACCCACCATCACCTCCTCCTACCACCCCTCTTCACTCCTCACCACATCCCCTACCCCTCACCACCCCCTTCCTAACTCTCCTCACCACCCACACACCCCTACTCACCCTCACCCCTCACTCCTCACCCTTAAGAGTTGTTATTAATATTTGTGGTTTAGTGCTTAAGGGTATTTAATTAATATTACATTGTTTGACACCGGGAGAGGATACTGTTGAGGCCCTGTGTGTGTGTGTGTGTCCGCCCGCCCGCCCGTGTCCTCTCGTGTCCACCTCTCCCCACCTATATCCACCTGTATACCCACCTATATCCCACCTGTGTCCACCTGTACTTACCTGTCCCCACCTGTATCCACCTATACCCACCTGTGTCCACCTTCTCCATACCTGTGTCCACCTGTCCCAACGTGTGATATATTGGCCGACTGATGTATTCTGCTGCATTACCATATTCTCGCTTCACTCTCCACCATCTGCCTCTCGACTCTTCCACACTGATATATATATTTTTTTGTTTTTGTTTTCCTTCGTGAGGCGAGTTGTACCTGGTAACACGCCACACCTAAGACAGCGTAGTGTTATTGTTGTTAATCTACCGGAGTATAACGATATCTGACCTGACCTGACCTAGTCTAACCTAACCTAGGCCAGGTATAAGGAGACAAACAACATTATTACATTCTACTGCCTCCTCTTCTCTTTAAGATATAGCGTGTCTGTTGTATGTCTGTTTGTGTCTTTTTTGTCTCTGTTTTGGGTCTGTTTTATATCTGTTTTGGGTCTGTTTTGTCCCTGTTTATGTCTGTTTTATGTCAGTTTTGTGTCTGTTTAGTTCCTCACTCATCCATGTCTGTCCCGTGTCAAATATATTTTACTATGAGGTCATGTGATGGGTGTCCTGATCCAGTCGCTCAGCTTGTGGTCGCTTGTGTGTGTGTGACGCTGCCGTCCTTAATCGTGCCAGTGCCGATTTAGCCAGCGGGATGAACGTCTAGTGCCCGGTGAAGGGGGCTCTTTTCAACATAAGACCACTCCAGGCAAGAATATAGGTGTCGGCAACTTCCATTACTGAACTTCAGTATGTAGACGACCTCACCCTTGTTACTTACACTGAACACGACCTACAGGAGATCCTGAACACCTACGCAGACGCGTATGCACACTTCGGCCTTGGGGTGAATGTACGTAAGACTCAGATTCTCTTTCAACCTGCCCCTGAATCAGACACACCTCCACCATCCATCCAGCTTAACGATACTCCCCTCTCTAATGTTGCCCACTTTCGGTATCTCGGCTCCCACCTGTCCACCACCGCAGACATCGATGAAGAGATTCACCATCGTATAAGATGTGCATCTTAAGCCTTTGGCAGACTCCGAAATCGTGCTTTCAGCTGTATGGAGCTGAAATTATCCACAAAGCTGCACGTATATCGAGCAGTGGTCCTCCCCACCCTGCTATACGGCAGTGAGACATGGGTCACATACAGGAGGCACCTCAAGGCACTTGAAAACTTTTACCAACGTAGTCTACGTTCCATCCTCGGAGTTCGCTGGGAAGACAAGAGAACAAATGCCAGTATTCTTGCTAACACCAACTGTAGGAGCATCGAGGCTACCATTACCCATGAACAACTACGTTGGACTGACCATGTTACCCGTATGGACGACAGTAGACTGTCAAAGCAGCTACTTTACAGTCACCTAACGAATAGTAAACGTAACGCTGGTGGGCAATTGAAAAGGTATAAGGATAGTCTTAAGACAAATCTGAAAAAGTGCCAAATCGCCCTCACCTGGGAGACGATTACTCCACACCGTAACGCTTGGAGGAGCACCACACAAGAAGGTATCAATGCTTTCGAGTTAGCCCGACTGCATATTGAGGCAGACAAGCGCCAAAGCCGGAAACACGCTGCCATCGCCCCTGCCACAGTAGATGGATCCCTCCACATGTGCAACGAATGTGAACGACGCTGCGGATCCCGAATCGGCCTCTTTAGTCGCCTCAAAACTCGTTAACCTACAGTAGGTGACATCCCTAATAACTTATATCATTGTATCAACAGCTGGATGATCGTCATCCTCGATTCCGAGTGACAGGAAAGTAGAGTAGTAGTAGTAGTAGAGTGTGTGTGTGTGTGTGTGTGTGTGTTGTGAAAGAAAGTAAGTAAATAGGTAAGAGGACAACTTGTGGTTTTCACCTGCTGTGTAGAGAGGGGAAGAATGTTGCTTACCGCGGCCCTTACACCCCACCCACTACACCCCACCCACTACACCCCACCTCCCACTACACCCCACCCACTACATCCCTCCACTTAATCCCTCCCACTACACCCCACCCACTACACCCCACCTCACCTCCCACTACACCCCACCCACTACACCCCTCCACTTAATCCCTCCCACTACACCCCACCCACTACACCCCTCCACTTAATCCCTCCCACTACACCCCACCCACTACACCCCTCCACTTAATCCCCCCCCCATACGCCAGGTAGGCCACACAGGCTGAATCACTCCCCAAATAATAGTTTTTTCCCCGCTGGCTTTTGTTTTTTATATATCTTTTGTTTTTGTCTTTTATTTAAGTATCATTGTGTAACAGACGTGAAAGCTCAGCCACTTTTTGTTTTGCCTCGGTAGTCAAATGCCGCAGTAACACTCTTCTTTATTTTCCTATACCCCGGGAGAGAGAGAGAGAGAGAGAGTGAGAAAGAGAGAGAGAGAGAGAGAGAGAGAGAGAGAGAGAGAGAGGGAGGCTTTAAACACGGATTTCATTATACACCGACCCTCCGCTTCACCTACAACTGTGCTGTTTGTTGATCTTTCTCGGTTCATGTTTTATTTCCCCCCTTTGACAGAGTTCAGTCCCCCCCCTACCCCCTCCTCACCCCCTCCACCTCCCCCTCCGCCTCCTCTCCCCCTCCTCCACTTCCCCTACTCCACACCTCCTCCTCCTCACCCCCTCCCTCCACTTACCCTCCTCCACATCTCCTCCTCTCCCTCTCCTCCCCTCTTTTCCCCTCCTCCCCCTCCTCCCCCACCCCCCTCCTCCCCGGCCCCGTATTGTTTTGATGATGGTAGGTAGGTGAGTGGTCGGTGATTGGTCGTTGGTGATGGTTGAGTACTTAGTGATGTGGTTGGTGAGAGTGGTTGCAGTGGTGATTGGTGGTGTGGTTGTTGTCTCTCCTCTTGCTAGCTTTAACTCTGACAGCTCTCTCTCTCTCTCTCTCTCTCTCTCTCTCTCTCTCTCTCTCTCTCTCTCTCTCCTTCGTAACGTGATAGGTGCAGCGAGATATCCGAGAATTTTAATGCAGGTTCTGTGGCTTATATTTCTATTTAGTTTTTGAGTACGATGACCGTTGAACTCGACGGATGAACTCTGTTAAGTCTATTGAGCTCTAAAGATGAACTCTGTTAAGTCTATTGAACTCTAAAGGTGAACTCTGTTAAGTCTATTGAACTCTAAAGATGAACTCTGTTAAGTCTAATGAACCCTCAAGGTGAACTCTGTTAAGTCTATTGAACTCTAAAGGTGAACTCTGTTAAGTCTATTGAACTCTAAAGGTGAACTCTGTTAAGTCTATTGAACTCTAAAGGTGAACTCTGTTAAGTCTATTGAACTCTAAAGATGAACTCTGTTATGTCTATTGAACTCTATTGTTGAGCTCTACAGGATTCCGGTGACCTCTAGTGACCTCGGCTGAGTTTCTCTTGACCTGTGATGAACGACGCCCGTTCCAGCTGACCCATGGGAGAGTTCTGAGGCGGGTGATGTGGGTGGGTGGGTCTGGGGGTTAAGGAGGGTGTTAATGGGTGGGAAAGAAGGAATTTTGGTAAAGGATAGATTGGGAGTGGGTGGAAGTGGGGTGGGTGGGGGGGGGGAGAGGGTGTAAGTAAGTGGGAGGGAAAAGTGAGAGAGGGAAGGAGAGAAGAGCAGTGTGGGTGGGGGTGTGGTGGGTGGTGTGGTGTGGTGGGTGGGTGGTGTGGGTGGGGGTGTGGTGTGGTGTGGGTGGGGGTGTGGTGTGGTGTGGGTGGGGGTGTGGTGTGGTGGGTGGGGTGGTGTGGGTGGGAGTGTGGGGTGGTGTGGGTGGGAGTGTGGGGTGGTGTGGGTGGGGGTGTGGTGTGGGTGGGGTGGTGTGGGTGGGGGTGTGGTGTGGGTGGGGTGGGGTGGTGTGGGTGGGAGTAAGAGGGTGTTGGTGGAAGGCTGGGATGAGGGCAGGGAAGCCAATAAGATAATTAAGGCGCTCACATCCGGGCGGGGATCAGACCAGGAGAGGCAATTAATCATGTTCCTGCCCCCATTAAAGTGGTTTTTGCCTCTTCTTGATGGATTTCAGACATCCTGGTCTTATTTTGCTGCTGGGGGTGTTTTCCTGAGGAGGGTGTTAGTGAGGGAGGTGTCCGTCCGTCTGTCTGTCCGTGGTGAGTGACAGGAAGGGGGGTGGGAGGCTACTGGTGTTAGTGTTGGCCAGATGGTATAGCACGTTCAGCTATTGTCAAGTGTTCACCTCCCCCTTCCTCCACTCCCCCCCCCCCCCCTTTCCCCTCATTTCCATTTCTTTCCACTCTACCCTTCCACCCCCTCCAACCTCCTCCATCTCCTCCTCCACCCCTCCAACCTCCTCCATCTCCTCCTCCACCCCTCCAACCTCCTCCATCTCCTCCCCAACCCCCTCTAACCCCCTCCCCCACCACCCACCTCACCGCATAAATCTACTTGATGTTTTTTTTTTTTTTTTTACCGTCGACAGGTAGAGTAATCGAACTCGTCTGTCTTCCTGTCTGTCTGTCTGTCCGTAAGTCTATTCCCCCTTAAAAAAATCACCACTTGACCTTCTCTTCAGCCTCATAATTAACAAGGTGTGGCAGGTGTTGAGTGGATATTGCATAGTTTATTCCTTAAAGATAATGTTTGTTTATTTTCGGGGGTTTAAATTTAAAAAGGTCAATGATTGTTAAATTGTCTTATGTTTTGGTAATTGATTTATTATTTAAGGATTAGTTTTTTTTTTTTTTTGTCATCAAGAATTTATTGGAGGTAAAGTTGAAGGTTAAAGCGAGTTGGGGGGTGGAGGGGCGAAGGGTGAGTGGGGGAGGGAAGGGTGAGTGGGGGAGGGAAGGGTGAGTGGGGGAGGGAAGGGTGAGTGGGGGAGGGGTGGGTGAGTGGGGGAGTGGGGGAGGGGTGGGTGAAGGAGGGAAGGGAGAGGTAAGTAAGGGATGGAGGGTAGGATAGGTGAGAGAAGGGAGGGGGGTGGTGGTGGTGTTGCTGTTCCCATACACCATCAGACAGGTGAGTTAAATGAGGCTCTCATACCTGGCTGGAGTTGTTTACCTGCAGGATGTTGATCAGACAGGTACCGGAGGTGGAGTGTATTGAGGGGACCGCTGCCTCTTTTATACACTGAAGGGATGGTAATGTAATCTCGTGTTCTCCTTGAGTCGTTGTGGCTTCATGTTGTTTTGTAATGTTTCGTCTGTACCAGTTTTGATAAGAGGTTAGGTTAGGTTAGGTTTGGTTTCCTACGCGGAGGGAGATGAGAGAAGAGACAGAGAGATAGGTGAGAGAAGAGAGGGAGAGAGGGATGTGAGGAGTGAGAGAAAGGACAGGTAGGCCAGAAACAAGGAAGAAGAAGAAAGAGGGAGAGGAAGAGAGAGAGAGAGAGGGAGGGAAGGGGGTGATCGTAGTTACCCTCAGGACTTTAATAGTTTAGTAAAAGTCGGCCGGTGGGGAGAGGAACGTCAGCTGAGTACCAAGACACCATGTTGTACGGGTTTAATGATCTTATATTAAATAGAGTTATGACAAGAGGCTAAAAAAATATATATATGAAGTTGGTTATTAAGGCTCATCTTAGGTACTACTTTTATTAGAGTGTTATATATGGGTTGTGTTGTGAGGTTATTGTGTGATTTATTTATGGGGGGTTGTAAATTGACTATTGGATGGTGGTTTAGTATTGGTGTTGTTGTTATTGGTGATTTTGCTGTTTCTGGTGTTGTTATTGATGTTGTTGTTGGTATTGATGCTGATGTTGTTGTTCATGATATTGTTATTGTTGTGGTTTGTTTGTTTGTATTGGTTTGGGTGTTTCATCTGCCAGGGTTATTTAGCATTGTTGATCCACTTCTATGATCCAGACTCATGATCCATATCCTCGATCTATAACCATATGGAACACCCATGATGCACACGGTGGGGAGGGCAATGGAGAGCATGGGCATTGTAGTGGGGTAGTTGGAGGGTGGGTGAGGGGTGAAGGGAGGTGGGGGGGGGGAAGGAGGGAGGGTCCTACGGTGGGGGGTGGGCGGGTGAATGGAGGCACATAAACTCTAATATTATTAAGGGATATAATTTTAGTGTATTTGTCATGGCTCACAGTCTTATGTTTCGTTAAGTCAGGTTGAAACACACTCAACCTGTTATAGGAAGGCTAATTAAAATGCCGCTAAAATGCAGGCTAACGCATCTGTTAATTAGAACAATGTTAGGTGCTCTTACAGGTGTCGAGGACGAGACGACTGTTGACAGGAATGTAGATGGGGGAATATTGAGGGCGTATGTCTACAGGTGAGGCAGTCATAGGTCACAGCAGCTTGGAATACAGACCCAGGAACACAGAACGAGGAACACAACAGTAGGAACAAAACAGCAGGAACACAGCGCCAGAAACACAACAGTAGGAACAAAACAGCAGGAACACAACAACAGGAACATAACAGCACCAGGAATACAACAGAAGGAACAAAACAACAGGAACACAACAGTAGGAACAAAACAGCAGGAACAAAACAACATGAATACACCAGAAGGAACAAAACAAAAGGAACACAGCACCAGGAACACAGCACCAGGAACACAACAACAGGAACACAACAACAGCACCAGAAACACAACACCAGGAACATATTAGCTTCGAATTCAAATGCTTCGTCTGATTGATAATCCGGGAAAGTGGCTCAATGAGGTAAAATATAGACGGGAGAGAGAGAGAGAGAGAGAGAGAGAGAGAGAGAGAGAGAGAGAGAGAGAGAGAGAGAGTGGTGAAGTATAAACAAATGAAACAGAGGGTGTGGTAATTGTCTGGAGGGTGTCACTTTGCACTTAAAATCACAAAGAGAAAGGTCCATTAATCCTACCGCTGCCACCATCTATTCCTCTCTCCTCTCTCCTCCTTCCCTATTATCCAAAAGTAATGTGAGTAATTGAGGCACTTTACACAGTTAATTAGGCACGGCTTTCACAATCAAAGACTCAATCAATACTGGTTCAAACACTGGGGTACTTGATGGGTGAAGGTAGTAACTGAGAGACCCGCTTCACTGGTTCAAACACTGGGGTACTTGATGGGTGAAGGTAGTAACTGAGAGACCCGCTTCACTGGTTCAAACACTGGGGTACTTGATGGGTGAAGGTAGTAACTGAGAGACCCGCTTCACTGGTTCAAACACTGGGGTACTTGATGGGTGAAGGTAGTAACTGAGAGACCCGCTTCACTGGTTCAAACACTGGGGTACTTGATGGGTGAAGGTAGTAACTGAGAGACCCGCTTCACTGGTTCAAACACTGGGGTACTTGATGGGTGAAGGTAGTAACTGAGAGACCCGCTTCACTGGTTCAAACACTGGGGTACTTGATGGGTGAAGGTAGTAACTGAGAGACCCGCTTCACTGGTTCAAACACTGGGGTACTTGATGGGTGAAGGTAGTAACTGAGAGACCCGCTTCACTGGTTCAAACACTGGGGTACTTGATGGGTGAAGGTAGTAACTGAGAGACCCGCTTCACTGGTTCAAACACTGGGGTACTTGATGGGTGAAGGGAGTAACTGAGAGACCCGCTTCACTGGTTCAAACACTGGGGTACTTGATGGGTGAAGGTAGTAACTGAGAGATCCGCTTCACTGGTTCAAACACTGGGGTACTTGATGGGTGAAGGTAGAAACTGAGAGACCCGCTTCACTGGTTCAAACACTGGGGTACTTGATGGGTGAAGGTAGTAACTGAGAGACCCGCTTCACTGGTTCAAACACTGGGGTACTTGATGGGTGAAGGTAGTAACTGAGAGACCCGCTTCACTGGTTCAAACACTGGGGTACTTGATGGGTGAGGTAGTATGAGAGACCCGTCATGGTTCAAACACTGGGGTACTGATGGGTGACGTAGCACTTTGAGACCGTTCTACTGGTTCAAATTACCCTGGGGTACTTGATGGGTGAAGGTAGTAACTGAGAGACCCGCTTCACTGGTTCAAACACTGGGGTACTTGATGGGTGAAGGTAGTAACTGAGAGATCCGCTTCACTGGTTCAAACACCTGAACACTAAATCGGTGAAAGTACTAGAATAAAGAGCCTCGCTTTATCGAATCTCATTGATAGGAAAATCAGCATATCATCTTAAACTGAGGGACTTTTAGGTGATAGATCTCCACCACCTGACACATCTCCAACACCTGACAGATCTCCAACACCTAACACATCTCCAACACCTAACACATCTCCAACACCTAACACATCTCCAACACTTGACAGATCTCCAACACCTGACAGGGCCCCCAAAGACTGACTTACTCCCGGCATTATTCTTCACCTCCGTTGGCTCTCTAGTTAACAGATGAGGTCTGGGTATAATGTGTTGAGAAAAGATACGCTTATACAGCTTTGAGAAACATGAACATTGTATTGTGTTTAGTGTTGAGTTATATAGAAAACTTTGTTGTGTTGAGTGTTTATCTTTCACAGTGATGGAGGGGGATGGGGAGGAAGGAGAGGAGGAGGAAGGTGGAAGAGCAAGAGGAAGGGGGAAGAGTACATATGTGGAATGGGGGAGGGGGCTATTATGGGTATGAGGGCGTCGTTATGGGCGGGGGCTAGAGGGGGAGGCATGGGTTACTGGCGGGTGGTTCATCATCTGACATGCCTGTATTAGTGGGCCAGGGGCAGGGGTGGGTCGACACACACACACACACCTGCTCACTACCTGCCTGAGTAATTAACCTTAAAATTACCTGCATGGTTAATTAAAGTCCAGATAACTGTCAGGGTGCTACTTTAACCTAGATTAAATGATCAGGTAAGTGAGATTAAATTAACTCGTCTGGGTATTCGAACTGAAGCATATAAACAGACACTAATTACTTGTCCAGGGCTAAACACCTGAAGTACGTCGTAATGAAAACAATATACCTGTATGTGATTAATTAAGCAAGGTATGTATGTTTCAGTGTTGATATTATGGTTCCTAGACGATATACAGTGTTGTTCATTTTATACATTATACTCAGTACAGTGTTGTTCATTGTATACATTATACTCAGTACAGTGTTGTTCATTGTATACATTATACTCAGTACAGTGTTGTTTATTGTATACATTATACTCAGTACAGTGTTGTTTATTTTATACATTATACTCAGTACAGTGTTGTTTATTCCTCCATTATGTACAGTGTTGTTCATTCCTCCGTTATGTACAGTGTTGTTTATTCCTCCATTATGTACAGTGTTGTTCATTCATTACACTCTGTACAGTAGGAGTACACTTGATCCTCATCATCTTGTGTGTACTGTATATACCTGGTACAGCACACTCACTCTAAGATATACTCCACGTTTGAGTGAGTGTTTGTCTGTGTCTGGAGTGGGAGGTGGTACTTGACACAACTGTTGGCACTCTGGCACTCTTCTCGCTTCCCACCTGAGTGTGTACCTGCCGCCTCATACACTCCACACACACACCCCCTCCCTTCTGCTGGTACACCCTCACCAGCAGGCAGTCAGGCACCTCCTCCTTCTTCTCCTCCTACTTCTGCTGCCCACACACCTCTCTCTCTCTCTCTCTCTCTCTCTCTCTCTCTCTCTCTCCTCCTTCACCCTCTCTTCGCTATCTGCCTTGCAAAACCTCACATTCCCCCTCCGCCCCTCTCCTCCTCCCTCTCACCTACACCCCTCTCCTCAAACATGGCTGGTATCTTCCTACTAGATAGATAGATAGATAGATAGATAGACAGGCAGATAGATTAATGGATGGGTGGCTGGATGCAAAGACACAGAGAGAGAGAGAGAGAGAGAGAGAGAGAGAGAGAGAGAGAGAGAGAGAGAGAGAGTTTAATAACCACAATAATACCAAACCAACTTCATCACACACACACACACACGCACACACACACACACGCGCGCACACACACACACACACACACACACACACACACACACACACACACCAGACATATTTAACGCGTTAAGGTAGTAATTGTCACAGATAAAAGATCAACTCGTGTTAGTCTGGTAGTTAAGAATGCAATAGACGCGTCAGGTGTATATATCATCAACACATTAAGTAACTTGGTGATTCATAATGTATGCTTGTGAGAGGCGACATACATACATACATACATACATACGAGGGGTGTATAATGAGGTGTGTTGTGTTGTGTTGTGTTGTGTTGTGTGCGTCGTGTCGTGTCGTGTGATTGGTTGGTTTGGTAAGGCAAGAGCATATGTCGTCGTGTGATTGGTCGACTCCACGAAGCCAGATTCTTGCAGTAAGTAACGTAACGTCCAGAATATAAAGTAACGAGGTAAAATTATGAGTAACGGAGTATTGATGTTACTCACTCACTCCTTCCCTCCCTCACCTTCCTTCCCTCACTTTCCTTCCCTCCCTCACCTTCCCTCCCTCACCGTCCTTCCCTCCCTCACCGTCCTTCCCTCACCGTCCTTCCTTCCCTCACCGTCCTTCCCTCCCTCACCTTCCTTCCCTCCCCGTCCTTCCCTCACTTTCCTTCCCTCCCTCACCTTCCTTCCCTCACCGTCCTTCCCACTTGAGACTCGTATCCAGTGTCCTCCGGGTGACACAGCTCTCAGGGGGGAGGGTAGGAAGTGTCCAGGTTAATCCAATGGTAAACCTCACCTTCCAATCCCATACAAGGCCTGCCTGATCCCCTCCCCGCCCTCACTCTGCCTGCCCGCGTGGTAAGTAAATATTGGCCCCTATTCTTCTACCTTACTGTATATATGCTACCTAGGCCCTGCTGTACTATATATATCACTACTACTACTACTATACTACTACTACTACTACTACTACTACTAATACTACTAAGATTTTTTTTCATTGTCTTTTGTTATTATCTTTCGTGTGTTTATTGTTTACTGTGATTGGCCAAGATGTAAACAATCTCTCTCTCTCTCTCTCTCTCTCTCTCTCTCTCTCTCTCTCTCTCTCATCAACACTTTCGGAATTGTCAGTTTGAGTTAATAAATTCTGGAAAGAACATTTGTGTATTTCTTGGGAATTTAGTTTATAATAATAAGTTATCAAGAACTCATATACTTTTGTTGGCTATTTTCCGAGGCGTTTACCAGAAGGTGGATTGGTCATGTATGTATGTATGTATGAATATATGGATGTACGTATGTATACCACCTACAGCTACGTGCGTGTATGTGTATCAACTCTATACATTTTATATTTCAGGTCATGAACATTCGCGCGTTTTCAGGTATGAGTGTATGAATGTATTCAGTGTGTGTCTGTGAGAGTGTGTGTGAATGTGTGTGAGAGTATGCACAGTTCTCTCTGCCTTCACGGGTACAAACAGGTGTAGTTGTCCACAGGTGAGTGAGAGAGGCCCTGTTGATTACACACATACACACACGACCTGTGGTGTAATGGTCAGCATGCTCGCCTCTAACGGGAGTAGGGTGAAACTATGGGCAAGTTTCTTTACACCATTTGCCTCTGTCTACCCAGCAGTAATTGGGAACCTGGATGTTAATCGATTTGCGGATCGTGTTCCGGGGTAATGGTTGGCGAGTTGTCCGGTCTTCTCGGACTATTCCTTGACACTGGGTTATGCAACTCGTTAACTCAGGGTGTGGTTGTTGTGTTGACGACAACTTCTACACCTTAAACACTGGGTCATGCAACTCGTTAACTTAGGGTGTGGTTGTTGTGTTGACGACAGCTTATACACCTTAAACACTGGGTCATGCAACTCGTTAACTCAGGGTGTGGTTGTTGTGTTGACGACAGCTTCTACACCTTAAACACTGGGTCATGCAACTCGTTAACTCAGGGTGTGGTTGTTGTGTTGACGACAGCTTCTACACCTTAAACAAATACACGCCGGGGTGTCCTTGGGCAACCATTATTAGTATTGTTATTATTATCATTAGGTTAGTTTAGGTTAATTTACGTTAGGTTGGGTTGGTTTAGTTTAGAATAGCTTAAATTAGGTTAGGTTCAGCATCTCCCTCCTTGATGTCCCTCTTCACTGTCCTGGACAAACTCCAAATCGACCAGTGTGAGATAAACCATCAGACAGGGAGTGATGGAGGGAGAGAGGGAGGGAACATAATGGTGTACAAAAAGAGTGATGGTGGCAGTGATAGTGTTAGTGGTGGCAGTGATGGTGTTAGTGGTGGTAGTGATGGTGTTAGTGGTGGCAGTGATGGTGTTAGTGGTGGTAGTAGTAGTATTATTGATGGTAGTAGTGATGGTGGTAGTAGTAGTAATAGTAGTAGTGGTAGCAGTGGTGGTGATAGTGGTAGTAGTGGCAGTGCTGGTAGTAGTAGTAGTAGTAGTAGTAGCGGCGGCGGCGGCGGCGGATCAGCTTGAAGAGGAGCAGTTTGTCACTCTGGCAGTTCCGTCTTTCCTCTCCATTGACGAAGTAAAAAAGTAAATTCCACTTATTAATAACTTTATATGAGGAGGGAAGGGGAGGGGGGTGGTGAGGGGATGGGGTGGTGGTGAGGGGAGGAGGGGGGAGGGGGTGGTGGTGAGGGGATGAGAGGGGGGGTAAGGTGTTTTATTTTCTCTGAGGTTCACAGAAAGGTAAAAAAACGGTATATAAATCTTGATGACAGTATGTGTGTGTGTGTGGGGGGCGGGGGTAAAAGGTCAGCTAATGGTTCGTGAGGTAGGGCCATAAGTCATTAAAACACACCTAATGGTTCGTGAGGTAGGGCCATAAGTCATTAAAACACACCTAATGGTTCGTGAGGTAGGGCCATAAGTCATTAAAACACACCTAATGGTTCGTGAGGTAGGGCCATAAGTCATTAAAACACACCTAATGGTTCGTGAGGTAGGGCCATAAGTCATTAAAACACACCTAATGGTTCGTGAGGTAGGGCCATAAGTCATTAAAACACACCTAATGGTTCGTGAGGTAGGGCCATAAGTCATTAAAACACACCTAATGGTTCGTGAGGTAGGGCCATAAGTCATTAAAACCACACCTAATGGTTCGTGAGGTAGGGCCATAAGTCATTAAAACACACCTAATGGTTCGTGAGGTAGGGCCATAAGTCATTAAAACACACCTAATGGTTCGTGAGGTAGGGCCATAAGTCATTAAAACACACTAATGGTTCGTGAGGTAGGGCCATAAGTCATTAAAACACACCTAATGGTTCGTGAGGTAGGGCCATAAGTCATTAAAACACACCTAATGGTTCGTGAGGTAGGGCCATAAGTCATTAAAACACACCTAATGGTTCGTGAGGTAGGGCCATAAGTCATTAAAACACACCTAATGGTTCGTGAGGTAGGGCCATAAGTCATTAAAACACACCTAATGGTGCGTGAGGTAGGGCCATAAGTCATTAAAACACACCTAATGGTTCGTGAGGTAGGGCCATAAGTCATTAAAACACACCTAATGGTTCGTGAGGTAGGGCCATAAGTCATTAAAACACACCTAATGGTTCGTGAGGTAGGGCCATAAGTCATTAAAACACACCTAATGGTTCGTGAGGTAGGGCCATAAGTCATTAAAACACACCTAATGGTTCGTGAGGTAGGGCCATAAGTCATTAAAACACACCTAATGGTTCGTGAGGTAGGGCCATAAGTCATTAAAACACACCTAATGGTTCGTGAGGTAGGGCCATAAGTCATTAAAACACACCTAATGGTTCGTGAGGTAGGGCCATAAGTCATTAAAACACACCTAATGGTTCGTTAAATCAGTAAACACAGAGTCTATCAAGAAGTACTCCAAGTTATTATTTATTTTCATTTAACTCAAACATTCTCCAATTTCTCTTATAAGCCACACCAATAAACCTCTACTTTACTATTAATAATATATTTCAACTTCCCAAATAAAACCCATTCAAATTCTCAAACTTTTTTTTTTATAAATTAAAATAAAAGTAAGTAAATTCGTTCACGGTTTTAGCGCTGGTGATATTGTTTATACTATGCAAACATATCTTCAATAACGTACTAAGTAGACAGATTGTTTTATGGCACAGTACAGGAATGAAACCTGTAGTAATAACTTCATCTGGGTTGAATTATCATACACGTACTGTCAGTGAAGTATGTGATGTCACCTGGCCCCACGTGATGTCACTTGATAGGCACAGTATTACACCTCTTACAAATAGTGTAATTTAGAGCTCCTGTTGTTAAGACAATAATAATGATAATAATAATAATAATAATAATAATAATGTTTACAGTTCACAGTAAGTCATTCAACATGTTTACATAAAGCACAAGGGAGGCGTGGCGGTCACTTACCGTCAAATGTCTTAGGGGAGAGTAACCTCACCTAACCTAACCTAACCTCACCTCACCTCACCTAACCTCACCTCACCTAACCTAACCTCACCTCACCTAACCTAACCTAACCTAACCTAACCTAACCTAACCTAACCTCACCTCACCTCACCTAACCTCACCTCACCTAACCTAACCTCACCTCACCTAACCTCACCTAACCTAACCTAACCTAACCTAACCTCACCTCACCTCACCTAACCTCACCTCACCTAACCTAACCTCACCTCACCTAACCTCACCTAACCTAACCTAACCTAACCTAACCTAACCTCACCTAACCTCACCTCACCTCACCTAACCTCACCTCACCTAACCTAACCTCACCTAACCTAACCTCACCTAACCTAACCTAACCTCACCTAACCTAACCTAACCTAACTAACCTAACCTAACCTCACCTAACCTAACCTAACCTCACCTAACCTAACCTAACCTAACCTAACCTAACCTCACCTAACCTAACCTAACCTAACCTCACCTAACCTACCTCACCTCACCTAACCTAACCTCACCTAACCTAACCTAACCTCACCTCACCTAACCTAACCTCACCTCACCTAACCTCACCTAACCTAACCTAACCTAACCTAACCTAACCTAACCTAACCTCACCTAACCTAACCTAACCTCACCTAACCTAACCTCACCTAACCTAACCTAACCTCACCTCACCTAACCTCACCTAACCTAACCTCACCTAACCTAACCTAACCTCACCTAACCTTACCTACCTAACCTAACCTAACCTCACCTAACCTAACCTAACCTAACCTAACCTAACTTAACCTAACCTCACCTCACCTAACCTAACCTAACCTAACCTCACCTCACCTAACCTAATCTAACCTCACCTAACCTAACCTAACCTAACCTAACCTCACCTAACCTAACCTAACCTAACCTAACCTAACCTAATCTAACCTCACCTAACCTAACCTAACCACCTAACCTAACCTCACCTCACCTCACCTCACCTAACCTCACCTCACCTAACTTAACCTCACCTCACCTACTAACCTCACCTCACCTAACCTACCTAACCTATCTAACCTCACCTCACCTAACTAACCTACCTAACCTAACCTAACCTCACCTCACCTCACCTCACCTAACCTCACCTCACCTAACCTAACCTAACCTAACCTAACCTCACCTCACCTCTTTACTTGCCTCAATTATACTGAACCTTGATACACATTCGTGGTCTCCCTCTGATGACGTCATAAGCTAGTAATGCTGGCACTATAACCACCCCATATAGTGACCTCCAACCAACCATAACCTGAGTTTAATGCCCAGCCGATCATATAGATGGGAGACACTATTAACGTCTCCTATACACACTATTAACGTCTCCTATACACACTATTAACATCTCCTATACACAGTATTAACGTCTCCTATACACAGTATTAACGTCTCCTATACACACTATTAACGTCTCCTATACACACTATTAACGTCTCCTATACACACTATTAACGTCTCCTATACACACTATTAACGTCTCCTATACACACTATTAACGTCTCCTATACACACTATTAACGTCTCCTATACACACTATTAACGTCTCCTATACACACTATTAACGTCTCCTATACACATTATTAACGTCTCCTATACACATTATTAACGTCTTCTATACACATTATTAACGTCTCCTATACATATTATTAACGCCTCCTATACACACTATTAATGTCTCCTATACACACTATTAACGTCTCCTATACACACTATTAACGTCTCCTATACACACATACTGTAGACAATGTATTAAAAGTGTTATTATAAACTTGTATCAATAGTGTGTATAGGAGACGTTAATAGTGTGTATAGGAGACGTTAATAGTGTGTATAGGAGACATTAAATAATAAACACATTACATTATCACGGCGCCGTAACTAAACACACCACACACCGTTTTCTTTCACGGGGGGGCCTTATGTATGTGAGTGGTGGACGTCAAAGGGCGAGCTGCTACATACTGTATATATTACTCGTGGACTGACACGCCTGAGCTACACCAGAATTTAAATACCTCATGCTATAAAGGTCC
Organism: Homarus gammarus; assembly: GCA_958450375.1. Lineage (NCBI taxonomy): Eukaryota > Metazoa > Arthropoda > Malacostraca > Decapoda > Nephropidae > Homarus > Homarus gammarus. The sequence continues at coordinate 988,954 of CAUDMG010003231.1, forward strand.
TACACGGATTAGTAGTGTCTGTGTTTGTCTGTCTGTGTACGTGTGTGTGTGTGTGTGTGTCTGTGTCTGTCTGTGTACGTGTGTGTCTGTCTGTCTGTCTGTCTGTGTACGTGTGTGTGTGTAAGATCATTTAAAAAAAATCATTTCCTCTTAAATTAACTCTCAAACTATCTCCCACATGTAAAACAACGTCTTGACAAAGTGGTGTTGAAAATAACCAGTTTAACAGGAAGCAATAAGACCAATTTAACTTTTTTTTTATTATTATTAATCACTAGAAGAAGACAATAATTAACATAATGTGAGTTTTAATTCCCAGAACCAGTTTGTATTTAGATATGCAATCAATAGTCGAGCCAATTAATTATTCCCAGTCATGATTATACTGTGTGGAGACCTTCGTTATACAAGACTGGGGCGTTGTCACTAGCTAATGTGACCAGCTTAAAATTTATCACTGACATTGGTTGGAATCGTTTGTGGTGATAAGGGAAAACAGTGGAGGTGCCGGGATCATTTTATGCCTTTAGGGACGCCGCCGCCACCGCTACACCACGCTACCTCTCGCTTTAATAGTGTCTGGTTTTATACACGATACAGATAGGTCTATTATTTGTCGCATTTGTGTATTGAATTTTAGGTGATTATGTTATTTGTGTTTGTGTGTTTGTGTTTGTGTGTGTGTTTGTGTGTGCCTAAGCGTTAAAACGCAATGATCCTACTAAAACAATTATTTTCACCTACAATTATCTTCATATACACACAAACAATCATCACTAGAGTAATTACTATCACTTCCTTAAAATATCCTCAGCTTAATAATTATTTCAAGACCATAACAATCAAGCCAACAAATACACACACACACACACACACACACACACACACACACACACACACCTGAATATCTTACCTGTGTGTCAATTATCAAAACCCAAATAACACTGTGACTTTGTTCAATATATTCACTTGTATGTAAATGAAGGTAGTGAACATTTTACCCAATTCTGCAAGCTAGAGAGATCAGGTTGTAAGTTAACTTCTCCTCGACGCTTATAAAGGAATTTGACACATACTGATGAAGACTTGTGTGAAGGAATTACTTTGACCTTTGTTGTTTATGATGAGTAAATATATTTTTTGTGTGTGTTGTTGATATAATGAAAGGTAATGTTAGTGAAGAAATGGACGGGTTGTATAATGGATGTTATTCAGGTAGATAGGGTTAAGGTGTGTTTGTTTATTTAGGTGTTACGGACACACACACACACACACACACACACACACACACACACACACACACACACACACACACGTTCTCCTCTCACCTATTTAAGGATTCTCACTGAGTTGGATACTAATTTGCATGTGAATCTGTCGGGTAGTGGAGTGTGGTGTAGGGTGATAAAAATGTCTCTCTCTCTCTCTCTCTCTCTCTCTCTCTCTCTCTCTCTCTCTCTGCCTTAAGGTGTTAGTGGGGGATGCCTTTGCTGTATGGTCGCGTGGATGGATGGATGGATATGTGGATGATTAAATGAATGGATGATTGGCTGGTTCGTTGGATGGGTGGATAGGTAGGTAGGTAGGAAGGTAAATAGGTATATGGATGGATAGTTAGGTTGGTAAATAGATAGATGGATGGATAGATGGATGGATAGATAGATGGATGGATGGATGGATAGATGGATGGATGGATGGATCTTCTCAAAAATAAAAATGTATGAATTTTATTATGTGTGGAGGACTGACTTCAGCACAAAGTCAGTCAGTACCTTAAGTGTGTGTGTGTGTGTGTGTGTTAAAGCAAAAAAAGTAAAACACACACACACACACACACACACACACACCTCACTAACTTTTTTATTATTATTAACAGTTCAAGTTTACCATTAAAAAAAAAAAAAAAACAAGTGAACAACAGCATCGGGGCGTCTCTTAAGAATATTTTATAAACCACAACAAACAAAGTTGTGGCGTATCTCTAACTCTTCATATTTTTTTACCTAATTTTTTTTTTTGGTGTTATTAATGTTCTCTTTTTTTATATTGTTTTTTTTTTGCGTTGTTGTTCATTTTTTGCAGTGGTGAGACTTGTACCGCCTTCCTATCTGTAGTTTCTCTTCTCTTATTCCTCCTTATCTTCCTCTTATTCCTCCTCCTCTTCCTCTTCAGCCTCCTCCTCTTCCGCCTCCTCCTCTTCTTCTTCTTCTTCCTCCTCACCGCCACCCTCTTAGTGCCAAGCAACCCACTTGTATTGAGTGTGTGTGTGTGTGTGTGTGTGTGTGTGTGTGTGTGTGTGTGTGGGTAGCGTTAGGGTATTTAGTCATCAGGTGAGACACGTTAAGGGGAATAATTATCAGGTGACCCCCAGTGAGAGAACACCTGTCTACACCTGTCTGTGTCTGTCTCTCTTCCTGTCTGTGTCTGTCTGTTTATGTCTTTCTCTGTCTTTAACTATTTGTCCGTGTATGTCTTTTTATGTTTCTGTCCCTTTTTCGTTGTCTGTCTGTCTTTCTGTCTGTCTTATTAGAATGTCACTGAATATATTATTTAATTTTATAACGAGATAAAATACTTCTTGTTCACGCCTCACTGAGTTAATTGTGTTGGTTAATTCACTCTCTGTCTGTCTCCCATAATCAGAGGCTAAGATCAGGTTATGTTATTAGCATCAGGAAGCGTCAGGGAGCACTATTATAAAGCAGGGAGCATCAGGGAGCACTATTATAAAGCAGGAAACGTCAGGGAGCATTAATATAAAGCAGGGAGCACTATTATAAAGCAGGAAACGTCAGGGAGCATTAATATAAAACAGGGAGCGTCAGGGAGCACTAATTTAAAACGGAGCACTAATATAAAACAGGGAGCGTCAGGGAGCACTAATGTAAAACAGGGAGCGCCAGGGAGCACTATTATAAAACAGGGAGCGTCAGGGAGCACTAATGTAAAACAGGGAGCGCCAGAGAGCACTATTATAAAACAGGGAGCGTCAGGGAGCTCTAATATAAAACAGGGAGCACTAATTTAAAACAGGGAGCGCCAGGGAGCACTAATGTAAAACAGGGAGCTCCAGGGAGCACTATTATAAAGCAGGGAGCATCAGGGAGCACTAATATAAAGCAGGGAGCATTATTATAAAGCATGGGGCGTCAGGGAGCATTACTGTGAAGAAAGGAGAGTCAGGGAGTATTATTATAAAACAGGGAGCGTCAGGGAGCATTAATATAAAGCAGGGAGCGTGAGGGAGCAATATAATGTAGAGAGCGTCAGGGAGCATTACTATAAATCAGGCAGCGTGAGGGAGCATTATTATAAATCATTGAGAGTGAGGGAGCAGTAAAATAAATCAGGGATTGTCAGGGAGCACTAATATAAAGCAGGGCGCATTACTAGAAATCAGGGAGCGTGAGTGAGCATTATTATAAATCATTGAGAGTGAGGGAGCATTAAAATAAAACAATAAGGCGTGGCTTTATTTCTGCGCCCCAGTTGTTCATGCAGTCATATTAGGTCTTTGATTCGACGTAATTAAATAAATGTTTTGTAGTGTTTGATCCAGGAGCCTGTGTGATGGTGGCCTGTTATTATGTTATTAATACAGTTGTTATTGGTGCTGGTATAGGTGGTGGTGGTGTTATTGATGTTGTTGTTGGTGCTGGTATAGGTGGTGGTGGTGGTATTGATGTTGTTGTTGTTGTTGCTGGTATAGGTGGTGGTGGTGTTATTGTTGTTGTTGTTATTGGTGCTGGTATAGGTGGTGGTGGTGTTATTGATGTTGTTGTTATTGGTGCTGGTGTAGGTGGTGGTGGTGTTATTGATGTTGTTGTTATTGGTGCTGGTATAGGTGGTGGTGGTGTTATTGATGTTGTTATTGGTGCTGGTATAGGTGGTGGTGGTGGTGTTATTGATGTTGTTATTGGTGCTGGTATAGGTGGTGGTGGTGTTATTGATGTTGTTATTGGTGCTGGTATAGGTGGTGGTGGTGTTATTGATGTTGTTATTGGTGCTGGTATAGGTGGTGGTGGTGTTATTGATGTTGTTGTTATTGGTGCTGGTATAGGTGGTGGTGGTGTTATTGATGTTGTTGTTATTGGTGCTGGTATAGGTGGTGGTGGTGTTATTGATGTTGTTGTTGTTGGTGCTGGTATAGGTGGTGGTGGTGGTGTTGTTATTGGTGGTGTTATTGTTGAAGTTGTTGTTCTATGAGTGTTATTATTATTGTTGTTATTGTTGTTGTTATTGGTAGTATAGGTTATGTTATTATTATGTTTATTGATGTTATTATTGTTGTTGTTATTATCTTTGTTGTTATTGTTATCATTATTTTAGTGTTATTGTTATTATTGTTTTTATTTTTATCGTTATTATCATTATTATTCTCAGCATTAGTATATTAACTTGTCTGTCTCACCTACCAACACACACACACACACACACACACACACACGTCACTCATCGATGTGGTTTTATGGGTGTAGTGAGTGGCGTGGTTGTGGTAGTGTTGGTGTGTAAATTATAGTCGTGGTTGTATACTTGTGTTTTTGTGTGTTGATTCTTGTTTGTGTTCTCTCTCTCTCTCTCTCTCTCTCTCTCTCTCTCTCTCTCTCTCTCTCTCTCTCTCTCTCTCTCTCTCTCTCTCTCTCTCTCTCTCTCTCTCTCTCTCTCTCTCTCCTCGCCCCAACCCTCTGTGCAGTAGTATGTCCGAGCATATGTGACCCAAGTATAACTCAGGAGGGGCAGGAGAGTATGTCGCAGCATATGTTGTGTGGACATGTTGGATAGGAGGGAGTGAGTGAGACTATCCACACAGTATGAGGCAGGTGGATGGGGAGATGGAAGGAAGGAGGGAGTATATCAACACACACACACACACACACACACAGCAGGTAGTATCATAGGTACAGGAGGTCGTTACAGCTCCACTATACCTGTCGTGTTACCTGAGGCTGACACCCCCATAAATGACTCCTCTCCTCCTCCTCCAGGTGATGGTAGCCAGGTAATCTCGAAGGCTTAATACAGGGTGAGGGAAAAACAAGTCTCCCTGGCCATTGTTTTGTGTTTTTCATCACCCTGTATACATGGTGGAGGTAGGTTAGGTTAGGCTAGGTTAGGTTAGGTTTGGCTAGGTTAGGTTAGGTTAGGTTAGGCTAGGCTAGGCTAGGTTAGGTTAGGTTAGGTTAGGTTATTTTATCATCAGGTGAAATAAATCTATGGTTACTTATTCATCATGAAGTTCCTTAATCTCTCTCTCTCTCTCTCTCTCTCTCTCTCTCTCTCTCTCTCTCTCTCTCTCTCTCTCTCTCTTCTTTTGTAGTATGGGATTTTGTTTGGATTTTCTGACATGGGATTTTCTTTGATACCATTTCACGTAATGGTGGATTGGGTTCAAGTAGCGGGACTGACTGACTGACTGAATGAATTAATGAAATGAAATGATGAATAATTTTTACATGGCAGTATGCAAATGATCATGTTTGGCCCCGGGCTGTAAAGTATGTTAATAGTGTGACAGTGTGAACTAATTTGTAAAGAAAAATACACGTTTGATGATGATAATTAACTCTACACCTCCCCCCTTCCCCCTCTCCCCCCTTCCTCTTCCCCCTTCCTCACTCCCTCCCTCTAATCATCCCTCTTCCCCACTCTTCCTTTCCCTCTCTCTCCCCCCCAATCTAGATCCACTCACCCTCTTCACTCTTCCTTATCCTTCCCTTCCTCCCCCTCCTTTCCCCCTCCCTCTCTCTCTCTCTCCCTCCCTCTCCCTAAGTTAGATTCATCCCATCCCACCCAACTCCACCCACTCTCAAAGCTAAACCCATCCCACCCCTCTCAAGGCTAAATCCAACCCACCCCTCTCATTAACCCACCTCACTCCCCTTCTAAGCTAAATCCCACTCCACCCCCCTTCCCCTAAGCTAAATCTACCCCCCTAACCTAAACCCCTTTTCCATTCTCCACCCGACCCACGCCCAACCCACTTCATAACCCACGCCCAACCCACGCCCCAACCCACGCCCAACCTACGCCCTAACTCACGCCCAACC
>CAUDMG010003231.1:1000000-1075000 GCA_958450375.1 Homarus gammarus
ACTGGTCACACTCGCTTTACTCCACTACCTCACCTCACCTGATCCCTCTCCGCCTCCTCTCCTCTCCACTCCACTCAGGCTTCCCCTCTCATCTCCTCACCCCCTCTCCCCCCAAGCACCCCAACCCCCCCCCATTTCATCTCCCACTACCTATCTCCTCTCTCTTCCCCCCTAATATCCTCCTCCAACCTCCAACACTCCCCCCTCCCCCTCTCCCTCCAACATCCTCCCTCCCCCCATCCCCCCAAATGACCTCATCTTCCCCCCAATTTCCTCACTTAACAGGAGACTCAACAACACATCACGCTGCCTCACTCTACTCAACAAAGATGGCGGCTAAATGACGTTGAGACTTGACTGTAAATGGATGTTTTGTTCTTGTGTGTTATTTATTTATATAAGAACACAAGAGGGAACATTGAAGGAACAAATGGTTTAATGTTATGGTTAGGTGAGGTGAGAAAAGTGGGAACAAGGTGGTGTATTATTGCCAACATTACCATCACTACTACCACCACCACCACTACCTACCACCACCACCACCACCACCTCCTCTCCAACCACCACCACTACCTACTCCCCCCCCCCCACCAACATCACCACCAGTTATTAAACCAAGCCTTATCTAAGAGGATTTACCTTAATCAAGTTTAGGTTATTTTTACACAGGTTAATTTGCGTTGGTTCAGCCTTTGTTGTTATGAGTTGGTATGAGCCACTTGTATGTGTTATGGGGCGGCAGTCTCTCTCTCTCTCTCTCTCTCTCTCTCTCTCTCTCTCTTTCTCTCTCTCCTCACATCAAAATTCGTATCATTTACATACGAGTGTCAACAAATTTCATCTCCTAACCAAATTTTACTTCACTAAGCTAATCCATAGAGTATATATATATATATATATATATATATATATATATATATATATATATATATATATATATATATATATATATATATATATATATAAAGGCGTAAGTTTTAATAATAAGTGAAATCATATATCTTCCAGCAGGTGTGTTGAATGTGACTCCTTAATTAACCTCACCTGTGTCACAACAAACACCTTTATTAACATCTTATCTGGTTGTTTTATCACAGTTGAATGTTTATAAGAATGATGTTGATGATGTTTATAGACTTAGTTACCCACATCCGGGTTAGATCATGATGTTAGTCTTGTTAATTATGTGTCGTTGTGTATCACTTAATGTATTAGAGTTGTCGGTGATTACTTAACGCACCTGGGGAAGGGTTAATTCACCTGCGCAAGTCTGAACTCATATAATCAAGTCTGAACTCACCTGGCCTTAGACAACAGGGAACCACCTTTTTTCCTTGTTCAATCCTCACATTTATTAATAATCGTGAATGTAAAAGGTTAGGTTAGGTTAGGGCCGTAGAAGCAATGGTATAGTTTTGTGTTCATTCACCTTTGGACAGACATCTAATTGTATCGAGACTTTAGAACCGGGTATAATTATGTGAAGGCAAGCACTGCGGTGGGGGGGGGGGGAGGTGAGGGGTAGGGTGGTGGGGCACAAGAAAGGGGTAGAGTGGTGAGGACAGGAAGGGGAATGGGAGGGGGATAGGGTGGTGGAGGAGGGGTGATGAGAGGGGGTGAGGGAGAAGGTAGGGGGGGGGAGGGTCAGTGTACAATATGTCAAGTCCATTCATCATCAAGAAGATAGATACCTGTTGGGACATGACCTGTCCTTGTCAACACCTGTCTTACCTGAGGCTCACCACCACCACCACCACCACCACCCACTATCACCACCACCACCACCCACTACCACCACCACCCACCACCACCACCTGTCACATCTTATGACGCCACACTAATCTCTTCATCTGTCTCTTACCTGAAGACACGAAAGCAATTGAACCCTTTGAGGACGATGCTTTAACCCTTTGAGGACGATAATTTAACCCTTTGAGGACGATGGTTTAACCCTTTGAGGACGATGGTTTAACCCTTTGTGGACGATGATTTAACCCTTTGAAGACGATGGTTTAAGGATATTTGTGTATCATTTTTCATTAGTGTTTACCAGCGTCTGCTTACATCACGTGACTGTTTTTATTTGCTTACACACACACACACACACACACACTTCATCAACCCCGTCATAAAGAGCAACAACATCTTCACTTCAACCAGATTTATATAATAATAATAATAATAATAATAATGATAATAATAATATAAACGGTTTTTTAATAGAGTTGCAGCCGGTGGCTGAAAATATACAAACTTACATTTGATGTAGACATAATGATATAATATGCATTGAATGCATTTACAGGGCTGTACAGTACATAAATCAGGAGTTGTTTATTATTTTAACAATAGATGGGATGGTGCTGTTCTTATATCTATCGGTGCGGGCTCTTATGGGCTGAATTTTGTTGTAGTGGCGAGTTGGGTGGGGGGCTGCAGGAGGTGGCGATGACGAGGGTGGTGCAGTAGTCCACTGCCACACCTTTCCAGTGCTTGGTGGTGGAGGTCACTGAGGGATAGCATTTCCAGGGTGGAGAGAGCGTTGGTGTAGCCGAAGTATTCTGCGCCGAGCATGATTCTGCAGGCCCTTTTCTGTACCTTCTCTAGCTGACGACCAGGCTGGTGATGCATACGTTAGTTTGGGGAGAATATAGGCGTTGTAGATGGTCCTCAGCTCTGGCGTGGGTGTCCCAAGTGACCTAAGTCGTCGTAGCATGTAGAGACGATACGAGGCTGCCTTGACTGTGTTATTTACATGGGCCTTCCAGTCAAGTTTGTTGTCTATGGTTACACCCAGGAGTTTGGCAGACTGCACCAGCTGGAGAGGATGGGCACCCACTGTGACTGCTGGGGCTTGCACTGGAGTGGTGGCGGTATTGATGTGCATAACTACGGTTTTGGTGTGGTTGATGGTGACCTTGTTCTCCGTGGTCCATGCCTGTAGCCTGTCCAGGGTGCCTTGTAGCGATGAGTAGTCTGGTGCGGTGTTGTCCACTGTAGCCCCCACAGTGTAGTCATCCACGTACTTCCACCTGTGAGGAGTGTCCGATAGAGCGTCGTTGATCAGGATGAGGAAACACAGTGGTCCCATCTTGGTCCCCTGGGGAACACCGCAGGTGAGGTGTTGGAATGTGGAGACCAAGCTCTGATACCTCACTGCCTGGCGACGTCCACTCAAGAAATCAGTGAGCCATGAGACCAGGTTGGTGGGCAGCTCTAGTGCAATAGCCTTGTTGATAACAGTGCAGTGATCAGCAAGGTCAAAGGCCTTCCTGAAGTGTGTGTGTGTGTGTGTGTGTGTGTGTGTGTGCAGTTGTCGTCTCATCACCACCAAAGGCTTAAATATTCAGGTATTGGATGATCGTGTCTCTTATCTGCTGTGAGTATCTCGGGCACTAAAGGGGGGGGGGGGGGGTGGAGGTTGACGTAAACAAAAAACAGCTGATTATATCTTCATCATGAGAAAGGTGATAGTGGGTGTAAACATTGCCACCACCTGCACTGACACCATTGCCACCACTACTACTACTATTATTATCATCATCACCAATAGCACCATTACTACTACTATTACTACTACTACTACTACTACTACTACTACTACTACTATTATCACTACACAAGCATCTAGCACCACCATTGCCATCATTACTACCCTCACTACAACCACTATCACCATCACTATCCCCACCAACACAACTACCACCACCATCACAATCACGACCACCATAACTACTACCATCACTACGGAGACCATCACCATCACTCAGCCAATCAGAACAAAGTATCTCCCCAAATAGCTGCTGTTATCGACGGTGATTGGTCCCTTCCAACTAGTGGCTAATCCAATGACATTCAACTAATCGTAGCGTAACTAATCTTAAGTCTAAACTGTGATTAGACTTATATTAACTTAATCCAATGTAAATCAACACAATCTTCTTAAGACTAATCTAATCTAATCTAATCCAAGTTAATCAGGGCTAATCTATTATTGACTTAATCTGGGGAGGAGAGAGGGTGGGGAGGAGAGAGGGTGGGGAGGAGAGTACTATGCGTGAGAAGTATGCTCTCTCTCTCTCTCTCTCTCTCTCTCTCTCTCTCTCTCTCTCTCTCTCAAATGACTTACGCTTAACGATTAAAATATAACCTAACCTAACCTAACCTAACCTAAGCTAGCACTAGCCTAACCTAAACAGTAGTGAAGATAACGTAATCTTGGTTGGCCACTAAACAAAACCTTCCTTCTTATCTGATGTACTGTGTGTGTGTGTGTGTGTGTGTGTGTGTGTGATAATTTATGTACCAAATTCTCTCTCTCTATCAACTCTCTCACCTTGTCTCTCTCTCTCTCTCTCTTCTCACTGTTTTCTCCTCATTTTACCTCACTCTCTCACCCCTTTCTCACTTCCTTTCTCACTTTCTCTCTCTCTCTCTCTCTTCATTACCCTCCTCACCATATTCTCCTCATTTTACCTCACCCTTTCCTCCTTCTCTAATCTCTCTCTCTCTCTCTCTCTCTCTCTCTCTCTCTCTCTCTCTCTCTCTCTCTTACTCCTCCTTTCTCACTTCCTTCTCCTCTCCTAATCTTAGCTCCCTCTTCCCCACCCCCCCTTCATTTCACCTCACCCCCCTCTTCCTTCCTCCTCCTCACGCTTCCTCAAACCAAATTATTTCTCTCTCTCTCTCTCTCTCTCTCTCTCTCTCTCTCTCTCTCTCTCTCTCTCTCTCTCTCTCTCTCTCTCTCTCTCTCTCTCTCTCTCTCTCTCTCCATCTGATATACATATAAAGTTGATAGCGGTAATGAGTTGTGGAAGGAACTTAGTAAATAATATTAATGAGTTTTAACACGGGGGAATAATTTAATTGTTATTTATATTAAGGTGTGTGTGTGTGTGTGTGTGTGGACGATAAGTTTGACCCTTTGAATACGATGACATGACCTCTTAACTGGGTTTCCTTTATATAAGTTGTTTCCTTAGCTCACACCATCAAGGAAGCCAGTTGTACACGTGCATCAAGACACCATCATTTAAGAGGATGGATCGCCCGTGTGTTTAAACCTCCGTGTTGGATAATGTGTGTGTGTCGTGCTGCACCTTAAGTCAGAAACGCCCACCCGTCCATCTCAACCCCCGCCTATCCCTCCCGTCCACCCGTCTACCTATATTTGACAGCACCCCCGACAGGTAAAACGGTGCTGGAGTGTTGTGTGTACTTTTATAAAAATCCCATCAAATATTTATAATTTTTTTGTGTATTTTTAAGTAGAGTTTAAGTGTGTAAGAGCATTTGGATATCATGTAATAGGTGTGTGTGTGTGTGTGTGTGTGTGTGTGTACTGTCAAACTCTGTACTTTCTCTCCTACCTACCCACCCCACCCACCCCACCCACCCATCTATCAATCGGGTCCCAAAATACATCAACGAGAGATTAAGTGTCTTGACATCTCGTGAAGGCGTAGACTATGTGTTGACTGGCTGGCTGACTGACTTGACTGACTGATGGCTGGGTGACTAACTGGCTAACTAACTGGCTGATCAGTCTTAATTAATTGGTAAAAGACAAGTATTGTATTATCAGTATCAATTAAGTAGTAGTATTTTCCTTGGTGTCTGAGTTATGACCACAGGAGGCGGTTTTAATGTAAGCGCGATGGTTTGAGTTTGATTAATTGGAGTGACATTTTATTAACCCAGGTAGATATTTAATTAACGTTTAAAGAGTGAGTTCGTCGTTTATACACACACTCACTCACTCACTCACACACACGCACACACTCACTCACACACACCTGCTGAGCAACTGGCCTTTGTAAATTAGGTCTAATATTCTAACTACCTGTGTTAATTGATTGGTGATGGCCAGACAGGTGTATTAGTGGTTCGGGGGTGATATTTATTTGTTTATTTATTTGTTTATTATTATTTCTTATTTGTTTGTTTACTTTGGACATTATGGTTAATTCCTCAGGTCTGGGATGGTATGGTTAGGTATGGTTAGGTTAGGTTAAGAAAACACCTGTGTGGGTTTGTTTTTAAATGGAGAATTGCTTTTTGGGATCACCTGAAGATTAGCCCTCCCCCCTCTTTGACTTATTTTACATGGTGATTAACCTAACCTAACAGCTTGCCCAGACAAGACACACACACACACACACACACACATTCATCCTCTACCTCGTATCAACAAATTTCGACAACAAAATAGGATATTTAATTTAATAACATTCTACCCTGCCAGAAATTACCAGGTTAAAAAAAAATTAAAACTGGTTTATTATTAATTATATTTTTCATAACTTGTATGTCGTGGATACATTACAGGTGACGTGTAAAAAAATAATAACATGTTAGGAACTGCTCTGGTATAATATTTAATTACATAGAAAAAATATTATACGCTGTACCATCTCGTAGTTAGAGAATTTATTTTTATTTTTATTTATAATTATTGATTATTAGAAACTACAACTATATTCTTATCATTCTTATCAAGGTATTTTATTATTATTTTTTGTTACATCATAATTCCTTTAAAATCTCAAGTAATTTAATCATTAACTTTAAAAGGATTAACATACGTCATTCTTGGTTTAGGTTAATATTATCATGTTAATATAATAGTAATATATCTGTCTGTTGTACCAATGTGTCTGTCTGTCTGTTCACTACACAAGAAGACACCACACGAAAAACTGTCCCTCGTCACACCCTGTCACTCCCCCGTCACACCCCCGTCCCCCGTCACACCCCTGTCCCCCGTCACACCCCCCGTCACATTCCCTGTCCCTCGTCACACCTCCCGTAACACCTCCATCCCCCGTCACACCTCCCGTCACACCTTCATCCCCCTTGCCCCGTCACACCCCCCTTTCTCCCTCCCGTAACACCTCCTCCCCCCCCCCCCCTCGTCCACAAGCGACAAAGGTCACTGTACTTTTCGGAGACTCACAAGAATTAGAGGTATGTCTACCATGTGACTCGGGTTAAGTTAGGTTAGGTTAGTTGATTTAATACTACATTACATTAGAGTTCATTAATTACAGGTGACCAAGACTGGGTTAAGTTACCTGGCCTCATAATACAGGTAAGTGGAGGAGGAACAGCACCTAATTAAACACCTCATTTAAACACAGCAGGTGAGTACTGTGTAACGAGATGGTTAGGTTAGGTTAAGTGAATTTTCGTAAGGTTAAGTTAGGTTAGGTTGGTCTCATCACCCCCCCCCCCTCCCCTTACCTGCTTTACACCTGGCTAGTTTTTGCACAGGTGAATCGATAAGCAGGTTTTTAGTGGCAGGTAATTAATAAGCGAGTTTTTGTTTTTTGTGTGCACTAGTTTGATAGATTGTCATAGTGAGGGTAAGGTTGGTAATGAGGAGACCAGGCCAGAGTGAACTATACGTGTGTGTGTGTGCGTCTGTGTGTGTGTGTGTGTGTGTGTGTGTGTGTGTGTGTGTGTCTGTCTGTCTGTGTGTGTGTGTGTCTGTCTGTCTGTCTGTGTGTGTGTGTGTGACGGCCAAGTGATCGCGGTAATCACTATACAGCATACCACACCTACCGTTATTTACATACACACACACACACACACAAAGAGGTCAGCCGTCCTATAACTCAACCTCTTATCGACCTTTCAAAGCGACGGGCGTTTACCTCTGTCAGTAATCCAAGTGCTGAAGACCCTCGTGGCCTCGGGAGTGTTAAGTGAAGTAGTGTGTCTGTTTGTCTGTCTGTCTGTCCGAATTTCTCTTCACTTACCGACCTGTTATGATACTGTCACAACTTACCTGTTTGTTTACCTGTGCACTTAAATTAATTGCTTGTCTTGAAGTTAGTTAATTAAATAGAGATTAAAACATTACCTGTATGTATCATTAACGTTTGTATTGCTGTCTACCTGTGCTTTACACCTGTTGTTGATAATGAGGATATGTTTGGAGTCACAGGTAAGAGGTTCTCGTTGGCAGTACTTTCACGGGTCTCGAGTTCTTTCCTACCTTCCCTCCCTCTCCCTTCCTCCCTCTCCCTCCCTACCCTTCCCCTCTCTCTCCCTCTCCCTACCTAACCCCCCCCCCCATAATGGTTGTGTTGGCTCTCGTTCGCTTCAGGTTCTTGGTCTTAATCCCCCGATATGCCATCAAGGTTGTCTGTTGGGGCCAAGAGGTGTATAGCGGTGAGGTGTTCTTATTTGCATACCTGTGTTGGCGAAAGGTGTTGTGTTGGTGTGTTTCTTGTGTGTGTGTGTGAATACCTGTATATGTTGTGTTGTGTGTGTGTGTATGTTGTGTGTGTGTGTGTGTGTGTGTGTGTGTGTGTGTGTGTGTGTGTGTGTGTGTGTGTTTCAGGTATATAAACCGAGTTATCTAGCGGCACTATACCGAGTTATGATGACCGTCCGACTTGTGCATAAAAATCCCGGACGCTGATAAGACTTAGGGAGTGAGGTCGCGGGGTTACATCTCTCTCTCTCTCTCTCTCTCTCTCTCTCTCTTCTATATAATCCGTTATATGGGGGTTTCACATTTAACGGACCCTCGATATAACGGACTATTATCTCCATGTACTCCGTTAAATAGAAGTTTCACTACAGCTAATTGAGGTGAGGATGGAGTGGTCAGGTAGAGTCAACCAGTCAGTCAGTCAATCAGTTGGCCTATGGTGGTGTACCGAGGCAGTCAGTCAGTCAGTCGCCTTTTCCCTCCAATACTCCGTACATAAATATCTTAGAGGGAAAGTCGACGACCTCCTGAAGACGCCCTCCCTCCCCCCCTCCCTCCTTCCCTCCCTCCCTCTCCCCATCCCTCCCTTCCTTCCTCCCTCCCCTCCTCCCTCCCTCTCCTCCTCCCTCCCCCCTCCCCCCTCCCCCCTCCCTCCTTCCCTCCCGCCCTTCCTCCCTCCCTTCCTCCCTCCCTCCCCTCCTCCCTCCCCTCCCCTCCTCCCTCCCTCCCCTCCTCCCTCCCTCCCCTCCTCCCTCCCTCCCCTTCTCCCTCCCCTCCTCCCTCCCTCCCTCCTCCCTCCCTCCCCTCCTCCCTCCCTCCCCTCCTCCCTCCCTCCCCTCCTTCCCTCCTTCCCTCCCCCCTCCCTCCTTCCCTCCCTCCCTCCCCTCCTCCCTCCCTCCCTTCATCCTTCCCTCCCTCCCCTTCTCCCTCCCCTCCCCCCTCCCTCCTTCACTCCCCCCTTCCCTCCCCCTCCCTCCCCTCCCTCCCTCCCCTCCCTCCCTCCCTCCCCCTTCCCTCCTTCCCTCCCCCTTCCCTGCCCCTCCCTCCTTCCCTCCCCCTCCCTCCTTCCCTCCCTCCCCTCCTCCCTCCCCTCCTCCCTCCCTCCCTCCCTCCCTCCCTCCCTCCTCCCTCCCTCCTCCCTCCCCTCCTCCCTCCCTCCCCCCTCCCTCCTTCCCTCCCCCCTCCCTTCTTCCCTCCCCCCTCCCTCCTTCCCTCCCCCCTCCCTTCTTCCCTCCCCCCTCCCCCCCGCAGAAGGACGTACACCACTACCTGAATGGGAGGAGGGGGGCGAGTTGAGGTCTTATTCGTTGATGAGATAAGTGTGGTGGTGGTGTGGCTGGGGGGGGGGGGCTGGCTGGGGGGAGAGGACTGTTTGGGGTGTGGCTGGGGGGGTCTGTACACATGCTGGGAGGGGAATTACCTTCTCATCTTTTCCTCCTAAAACCTTTATGCAAATAATTGACTTCTCTTCCTCCTCCCGTCTTTTTCCTCCCTCCTCCTCGTCTTCCTCCTCCCGTCTTCCTCCTCCAACCTCCTCTTCGTCTTCCCCCCTTCTTCCTCCTCCCCCTCCTCTTCTTCTTTATCCTCCTCCCCCTCCTCTTCTTCTTTATCCTCCACCTCCTCCCGCTCCTCCTCATCTTCTTCCCTTCTTCCTCCTCCTCCTTCTTCTCCTCCCCCACCGAGACTATAATGAGTCGCTACTGAAAATGTAGAACATGATTAATTGGTGGTGGTGGAGTGGTGGTGGTGATGGTGGTGGTGTTGGTGGTGGAGTGGTGGTGGTGATGGTGGAGTAGTGGTTGGTGGTAGTTGTGTAATTGGTGGTGGTAGTTGATGGTGGTCTTGGTGGTGATAGTGGTTGATGGTGGTAGTGTGTTGGTTATGGTGATAGTCATTGTCAATAGCGCAACAATCTTCCCTTCCACTCTGCGTACAACCCCTCCTACAACCCCCCTCCACACCCCCCACAACTCCCATCCCTCTACCACAACCCCTCAATCTCCTCCACTCCCCATCCCACACCCCCTCACACCCTCCCACACCCCCTCCAGCCCTCCCACAACCCCTCACACCCTCCCACACCCCCTCACACCCTCCCACACCCCCTCACACCCTCCCACACCCCCTCCATCCCTCCCACATCCCCTCACACCCTCCCACACCCACCTACACCCCCTACCCTCCCACATCCCCTCACACCCGTCCCACACCCACCTACACCCCCTCACACCCGTCCCACACCCCCTCCCACACCCCCTCACACCCGTCCCACACCCCCTCACACCCGTCCCACACCCCTTCACACCCTCCCACACCCACCTACACCCCCTCCCCTCCCACACCCCCCTCACACCCTCCCACACCCACCTACACCCCCTCCCCTCCCACACCCCCTCATACCCCCTCCCCTCCCACACCCCCACAAGTCCCCCCCCTTCCCCCGAGAGTCATTTAAACAAAACAATCTTGGCGGCCCAAAAGGGAACTATAACTTCACTAGTCTCCTCCGCCGTTCTCTTGTCTCCTTCATTTTTCATTAGATTAAAGTTTGCTAGGGGGGAGCTGTGGTGGGGGGAGGAGCTGTGGTGGGGGGGAGCTGTGGTGGAGGGAGGAGCTGTGGTGGGGGGAGGAACTGTGGTGGGGGAGGAGCTGTGGTGAGGGGGAGGAGCTGTGGTGGGGGAGGAGCTGTGGTGGGGGAGGAGATGTGGTGGGGGGAGGAGCTGTGGTGGGAGGGGGAGGGCGTCTAACCCGAGGATAATTGTGGTGATAACTGATAAGGGGGAGAGAGGAGTAGGGGGGGGGAGGTAAGGGTGCATAGGGGAAGAGGAAGAAGGTTGGGGAGGGATATAGAGAATTGGAAGATGGGGAGAGAGAAGATGTGGACAGGGTGGGGAGAAAGGAGGGAAGGAGAAAGAGAAAGACAGTCAAAGGGAAGGAGGAGTGAGGAAGGAGGGAAAGAGATATTAGGTAAAGACAAAGAGGAGAAGGAGAGAAGAGGGAGAGATAATTTAACTCCTCCTCTCTCAGCTCACAACCTCCCTTCCTTCTCTCCCACCTCCCCACCCCTCCCACCTCCCCACCCCTCCCACCTCCCCACGCTGGAGTTGGGTCGACACCTTGAAAACTGGGTGATGTGCAGCTGGGCCTGACAACTATTGAATGAGATTTCCTGGTAAGAGTTGTGTGGAGGAAGAGGTAGGAGGGGGTGGGGAGGGGGGGCTCCGGACTTAACCCACGTCCCCCCCCCCCACCACCACATATTAACACCCCTTCCCTCGTGTCATCTGAGAGTCTTTACTGTTAATTAATTTCAACTTTGAGCAAAATATTGATAGAGTTATTAAACACTTGATGTATAGATATATTTACAAGAAGTTATTTACACTATTACTTAAGTTCTCTGAATTACGGTCATTGTTTACCATGTCCGCCTTAACTGATGAGGGTGGTGTAAGTGGAGATGAGTGAGGGGGTTTTGTTTTTTTTTTGTTTGTTTTTTTTACCTCGTCTAGCGTACAAGACAACAAGCGAGGTATTGTCACGGGGTTGGCAACTATGTCAGGTGTGTGTGTGTGTGTGTGTGTGTGTGGGGGGGGGGTCTCTTCTTCTCGCGTATTTGAGATTTTAAAAGTTACATGGGTGGGACTTTGTTTTGTTTATGAAGGTTAGCTCCCCCTACTTCCCTCTCCCTCCCTCCTCTCCCCTTCCCTCCCCTACTAACCTCCCCCTCCTCTCACCTCCCCTCCCTCACCCCCCCCTTTCTACTCCCCTCCCTTCACTTCCTCTCCCCCCGTCCTCCTCCTTCATTAGCTTATATCACCTGGTGATTGGGACAATATACAGGTTAATTGAACGTGCATGGCGTTTTGTGCAGGTGGGTAAGAGTCTCCTTCATGCCTGTCTGTCTGTATGTATGTCGGCGTCTCTCTCTCTCTCTCTCTCTCTCTCTCTCTCTCTCTCTCTCTCTCTCTCTCTCTCTCTCTCTCTCTCTCCACCCAGGTTCATGATTGCCTCTAATATTAAACGTTGATAAACACACTGTCAACACAACAGGTGTCAAACCAAAGTACTGAATTACATTTTGTATTTTCCACCTCTGTGTGTGTGTGTGTGTGTGTGTGTGTGTGTGTCTGTGTGTGTGTGTGTCCGTCCGTCCGATAATTACCAAAGCCCTGCATTGAATAGGTGACATACTGGTGCAGGTGTGTGTGTGTGTGTGCACCGTATATATATGTATGTATGTTTGTATGTATATGCGTCTGTTTGCCTGTCTGTCTCTGTCTGAATGTATGTATGTATGTGTCTGCGTGTACATAAGATTGTAACAGTGTATATGTGTGTATATGTGCGTGAGTGACTGTATCTCTATATGTATGTATGTATGTATGTGAGTCTCTTTGTTAGCGGGACGTGTAAATATAACCCCACCAGCCCGTCATTGTTGTGTTATTGTTATTTAAGTAATGACCACTAGGCGCGACCGTCCAATTGTTATTACATCTGAGTAAAGCGATATATTAATTGGTCGACAGTTTTTGATTGTTCCGGCACGTGTGTGTGAGTAACTGTGTTTGTGGGTGTACGTATGTTTTGTGTGTGTGTGTGTGTGTGTATATGTGCGTGTGTATGTATGTTTTTGTGTGTGTGTATATGTGCGTGTGTATGTATGTTTTTGTGCGTGTGTGTGTGTGTGTGTATGTATCAGCACGTGTGTATGAGTATGTTACCCTTGTATACTTACGTGTGCAAGTCGATGGCGTATTAGTGTTTATACAGGCAGGAGTGAGAGAGCGTAAGTACTGTATTTGTACGTGCGTTTGTACATTATTGAGTGTGTGAGTGAGTGGGCCACGAGTACACTCAAAAGCAAGCGTGGTGGGAGAGGTGATGAGTAGGGCTTTAACTAAACATCATGAACTTGTATCTCACCCCCCCCCCCCCTCACCACCCCCCCCCTCTCCTCCACTCATGCCATCAGACAAATCTAACAGCACTCTTCATACACTCAACAACAACAAACAACCCGTTATGTATACTTAGTCATTTTTTCCTACTTTCCATTTTTAAACTCGGGCAAAAAAAAATATAATGTTTCTTATTTTTTTTTTTTTTTTCATGTTGATGGGAAAAAATTTGTCTTCGGAATATGAAAAAAAAAATTGAGTGTTGAAGGCCCTTGTTGTGTTATTCAATGGGCAGGTAAGTGCAAGCAGTGTAGTGAGTGCCTTTGTACATCATGGGAGAGACTGAGAGAGGGGAGGGGGGGGTAGAGGGAGGCAAGGGGGGGGGGGGGGATGCCAGATTACTCGACATCAAATATCATAAAAATCAAGGCAGGTAACGAGTGGTAAAAATAATGCCTGGAAAAAAAATTTAAACTCTGATTTACAATTTTACGCTCATGTGATGCTTCTGTGTGTGTGTGTGTGTGTGTGTGTGTGTGTGTGTGTGTTTGCTACTTCCTGGTGTTTGTGTTTGTTATCTCTCATCTTCCTTTTCTCTCTATCTTCTCTATTTCCTCCTTTCTCTCTCGTGTTTTCTTCTCTCACTCTCTCTATCTTCCTTCCTTCCTTCCTTCCTTCCTTCCTTACTTCGCTATCTTTCTTCTCCATCCATCTTTCTCTCTCACTCTTCCTCACCATCCTGTCCTCACCTCCTCCCGGTTCTCTCCCTCAGTTGCCAGTTAGGGAGAAATATGATGCGTATTTTTCAAACCAATTAAAAAAAAAATTATATCATATCAAAGTACAAGAAATAAGTTAATATTTTGTTGGCCAATTTTTTTTTTACTTTTTTTATTTTTTTGTTGATTTATCTATTAGTTGAAGCCCTGGGGTCTTAACATAGTGGAAATAGTTATTGTTCAGGTGTGCTCAGGTGATATGCAAATTAGGGCTTTAATTAATTATTTGAATGTTAGACTATTTTGTATTTATTCAGGTAAGAGGGGAACCCGCACTGTACACATGGGGTTTAGTCTACCGTAATGATGTCTTAGTATTTGTAAGTTTAACGCAGTATTTGGAGAGTTTCGTGTGTGTGTGTGTGTGTGTGTGTGTGTGTGTGAATTTTTTTACTTTTTTTTTTTTGCCTTTTAAAAATATTTGGCCAAAAAAACACGTGATGGTTACCTCATAGTGAAGGTGAGTGTGTGTATGTCATTACCTAGGGATGAATTTATGACTATCAAAACACACACACACACACACACACGGGAGCTCTGTGTATATACGTACATTATACTCCCTTGTGACTTCGTGTTGTTAGGGAAAGAGTGAGGGAGGTAGGGGGGAGGGAGAGCGAGTGACGGAGAAAGGTAAGTAGGTAGGGGAGGTGAGGTAGGGAGGGAGGTAGGGGAAGGGAGGTAGGGGAGGGGAGGTAGGGAGGGGCGGGGAGAGGTTGGTGTGAGGGAGGACGATGTTGTCTGGGTGATACAGAACCACCCGTTACCGTAGCTGCTAGGAACAAGATCTAGTGTGTGTGTGTGTGTCCAGTGGCTTGAATAATCCTGTCGCTGAAGTGTGTTTATAAAAGTGAGTCTACAAATCGTAATAAAGAAAGAAAGAAAAGTATATTTAGGGTGAATATGTCGCAGTTAGGTTAGGCTTAGGTTCGCATTACGGGTGTGTTCATCTTAGGGTGAAATAACCCAAGCGGGATAAATCTTCAAGTGATCCCATAACCACTAAGGAAATTCTATATCTTTTTGTCCACTTAATCATTATATACCTATCATCATTTTCCAACCATCATCATATATTTCTTTATTATCTCACAAACAACAAATTCAACCACACTCGTTAAATGTAAACAAAGACAAACAATCGACTTTTTCTTGTTTTTGTTTTTGTTTTTTTAAGTTGCAACAAATTATCGTAATGAAATCTCAACTACAACTCAACTGCAAGCAACTGTTTATATTCTATCGTTTGTTACTAGTGATACCTGGCTACCTGTCCTGCCCTCCCTTGTCTCCTATCTCTCTCACCTGTGCTGCCCTCCTCCCCTCCTCTCTCACCTGTGTTGCTCTCCTCCCCTCCTCTCTCACCTGTGTTGCCCTCCTCCCCTCATCTCTCACCTGTGCTGCCCTCCTCCCCTCATCTCTCACCTGTGTTGCCCTCCTCCCCTCCTCTCTCACCTGTGCTGCCCTCCTCCACTCTCGCCTGTGTTGCTCTCCTCCCCTCCTCTCTCACCTGTGCTGTCCTCCCTCCCTCCTCTCACCTGTGCTGCCCTCCTCCCTTCCACCATGCAGTGTACACTCGGACCTGAACACTAGCCCCGAACAACACTGGACCTGAACACACTAGCCCTGAACACACTCTAGGGTTACAAGGTCCAACACACAGCCCTGACCCTTGGTGTTCCCTTAACGTAAACACAGTGACTCTCCAAGCATACTGAAGTAATTGTCTTGAAACATGACCCCAAAACAGCAATTCCCTTATGACCTTGCTTGTGATGAGTGTGATGACCCTGATGTAATGATATTAACTTTTAGGGGCATTCAGGACGTTCAGGGATATATAGTGTGCTCGATATCCTGCGTGTAGTTGAGGAACATATAACAGGTGTAAATTCCCTCCCCCCTCCCCCCCCCGCCCCAAGTATCTTCACACTGAGGTTCGATAAATATCACAATGAACACTACGACTCCTGTTGTCTCGGCAGGGTTGTCAAAATGCTTGGTCACTTGTGTCATATTGTCTCACACAAAATCGTAAAGGTATTATTATTATTTTTTTTTTTTTAATGGAGTGTGTTGTACCTCATTAACTGGCTGATAAACTGGTTCTTAACAGTGAAGGAGTTAGAGAAGTGTTGCCACTAGACGCGTGACAACCTGATTAAACCTCTCGTTAAAAATTTTCCTGGTGTTAAAGTCTCTGTTTATCCTGTGACACATTCTGATATAAACAAACCACGTAGTTGTTAAAGAGTTATTTGATGCAGTTAGACTTAAGGGTCTTCTTTGTTCTTGTTATTGTTATTTTTGTTGTTGTTCTTCCTCACATTCTTTGTATATCTAGTAATATTTTTCCTTCTCTCCTTCCCCCCCCATCCTCCTCCTCCACCTCTTCTTCTTCATCTTCACATTCTTCCACTCACTTGATTCGTAAAATCTAAAATTGGCTCCTGAGATAAAATGCAGACAAGTTAAGATAAGGAAACAGTAGACGTTCTCTTGCACCAAATTGTCTAGCTAGGGTTGGGCGAGGCGAAGCGAGGCGGCATGGCGAGTTGGCTGGTTAGGTTGGTGAGGTTAAAATATTACCTGGAATTGTCCTATTTTGGTGTGTTAGTGTTGATGGTGGTAGTGGTGGTAGTTGTGGTAGTAGCAGCTCCTGAACAATAACACCACTACCACACCTCCTCCACCACCTTCACCGCCTCATCCACCACCTTCACCGCCTCATCCACCACCTTCACCGCCTCATCCACTATCGCATCTTGTGGCAGACGGATCCAATTACCGCGACAACCTTGTGAGATGAACGAGGTTGTCCGCTGCCGCCACACATGAACCTTCCTGCACAACAACAAAAACTTTTATGTATGTGCACCTGCCGCTCGCTAATTGTCATATGCATACGATACACCTTTTGTGGAGAGAGAGAGAGTAGTGTAGACTGTAGAGGGATGGAAGATAGAGAGAGAGAGAGAGAGAGAGAGAGAGAGAGAGAGAGAGAGAGAGAGAGAGAGAGAGAGAGAGAGAGACGTATATTTTTATTGGAGAGAAAGAATAGTGTAGATAGGTAGGTAGGTAGGTAGATAGGTAGGTAGGTAGGTAGGTTCTTCCCCCAGGTAGGAGAGTCACCGATGTTGTGGTTGTGTTGTAAGATGGCGTCCGTCCGTGTACTGTATATTGTATCTGACAGAAATTCCTTAATATTGTTGATTTGGGGATTTTGTTTGTTTGTTTGTTTATGTTGTTTTGTTTGTTTGTTTATGTTGTTTTGTTTGTTTAGTTGTTGGGTCAGAGTTTAAGAAGCTTATTTATGAAACTTAATTATGAAGCTTATTTATGGAGCTTAGTTATGGACTCGAAACACTTTAGTCATATTATTAAGTTGGGTGATTGTTCGTCTGGCGTTGATTTCTTCAGTGTTATTGTAGGGTGATGGGTACGCCAGGCGCTGTTTATTGCTCGTGGTGGCGATGTGTTTTTGTCGTCTGGAGTTCAGCTAAGGTGCTCAGGGTTAAGGCAACTATCTGTCTCTGTCTAATCTGTGTCTGTCTAATCTGTCTGTTAGGTTGTACTGCTCCGTGTGACGCTACCACTATCTTAGTGCTACCACCACCACTACTACCACCATCACTATCACTACCACCACCACTACTACCACCATCACTATCACTACCACCACCACTACTACCACCACCACCACCACCACCACCACCACCACCACTACCACTACCACTACCACCGCTTGGCCAAATATATATTCACTTATTGATCTTGACATTTATTTAAAGTTTACGAAGTAGTGGCACCCGATCACACACACACATCACCACTTTGTATCACCACACATCGTCACAACACCACCCAACATCACCACACATCGTCACAACACCACCCAACATCACCATACATCATCACAACACCACTACAATATCACATTACCACTCACCACATCACCCAGTATCACAACACAACATCATCACACATCACCACATCATCACACATCACCACATCATCATCACACATCACCACAACATGGAGGTTTTTTGTAGGACTAAGTAATTACCTCACCTGTCTACTCCTACCTGAGAGAGAGTTCACGTATATTAGTTCTTGCTTCTGGTTATCAGGGGTGAGTAGACAAGAGTAAGTATTATTATTATATACGTTGAGTAATTTACAATGGAAGTGCTCTATGTACAGTAAAACCTCCATATAACGGACTTTTTTCTTTATATAGTCCGTTAGATGGAGGTTTCATATCTAACGGACCCTCGATATAACGGACTTTCATCTCTATATATTCCGTTAAATGGGGGTTTCACATTTAACGGATCCTCGATATAACGGACTTTCCTCTATGTAGTCCGGTAAATAGAGGTTTTACTGAATAGATAATATTACATTTATCTAACTTATTTTTGGGGGTAATATTAATTTTACAAGTAACACGTAGTAGTAGTAGTAGTAGTAGTAGTAGTAGTAGTAGTAGTAGTAGTAGCAGCAGAAGTAGTAGTAGTAGTAGTAGTAGTAATATTAAAGTAATAAAATGGCGGCGAGGGTGTGGCTATTGGGGGAGGCTGGAGGCCACGTTAAAAAAAAAGTAGAAGTAGTAGTAGCAGTAGTAGTAGTAGTTCAGTATCTCGCCTCTTGTTCGCCTGACGTGTGTTCGCCGGTCGTTAGTGAATGCCAGCCAGGTAATAGTGGGCCAGGGTTAGATTAACCTGGTGCCAGGTAACTCGGACCATTTATGTCTCATTAATAAACAACAGTGAGCAGGTGCGGCGTTATCCATCATGTATGGTGGTAGTGACTCTCTCTCTCTCTCTCTCTCTCAAGAATTTACCAACCTTGAAAACTCTTCGCTACACTCTGTACCACCATCTCCGACCTACTCTTGCCCTCTGTTGCCACCCAGTCACTCCTCTCTTCTGGTTTGACACAAGCTGGTAGTCCCCCTGTAAGCCCCCCCCCCCCCTGCTCACAGCCTACTCCACCGCCGACGGCCTTCACTACTGGTGTAGTGCCTACCGGGCCTGCCCTGGTGTGTCCTGCTGCCCCCGAGCGAAGTCCTGCCTCATCTTCACGACACTTGGTGCCTCAACCTGTCCTCCACCCACCACAAGCCGCGCCCGCTACTGTGTCTGTGCTGTCTCCACCAGGGCCACCTATTGGACCTGAGGACACCATCCCCGGCTACCTGTACCCCACCGGCATGTCGACTCACACGCCATCACAATAACACTAAAAGGTGTGTCCCTCAATGTGGTCAATGCCTATGTTCCTCCCTCCACCCCTACTGTACCTGTCCCACCACACCATATCACCTCCACCCCCACTGTACTTCGCCACGCCTAGTACATTGGCAACCCTGAGCCTGGCCGCACTGTTTGTAAACTTTGTGGTCAACCGACTCTCACACCCTCTCTCACTACATCCTCAGTTACCTATGACCTCCTACATGTCCCCAGCCGTTACCAACACCTCTTCCCTCCCTGACCAGATATCCCTCCTCCTAGTGACAGGCCTGGCACTTGACATTATTAGGGACCTGCCACACTTTGCCATAAACAGATAAATTGTACTGAGAATTTCCCCCCACTTTATGTAACTTGCTGACAAAACTCATGACCCTTCAGGCTTTTACGCCCTTAATGCACGAGTCATAAAGGCAAGCATGAACTACGCATGCTTCCCAGGTGGGCGCTGTAAACGCTTCTGCGCTTCACCTTGCACAGGATGTAAGGGGGTGCCCAATAAACTAGCTCTCTCGGGGGCAATCTAAAAAAAATAATCTGTGTGTAATAATAATAATAATAATAATAATAATTAACGGTTTATTGAAAGAGCTTGGCAGCCAGAAGGCTGAAAATATACAGTTACATATTTGGGGAATGGGTTACGAATTACAAATAATATACAAGTAACATAAGTGACACAAATAAGACATATAATAACTTAGATGGGGAAAAGCTCAAACTACAGTTCAATTCAACATAGTGACAGTGTTACAGTATTACAAGTTATTGATAATTTTTACAATGGTTGGGACTGGGCTGTTCTTATAGCGATCAGTTCGTGCACGTATGGGCTGGATGCGGTTGTGGTGTCGAACAGCAATTCTCGGACAAGGGACCTCGGGTGGTAGTAGGAGCCGGTGTCGGGGATGGTGTAGAAGCTTCTTACCAAATTTGCAGATGAGGTCGTGGTGATGGTCAGTGAGAGTCGAAAGGGTCAGTGTGTTGAGCGCTTCTTGATATGTGGAGTAGGAGGAGGAGAGAATAATCTTGCATGCCCTCTTTTGCACTTTTTCTAGGTGTTTACGTTGTGTGGCATTTAGGGAGGAAGACCAGGTGGGGGAGGCATAGGTGAGCTTGGGAAGTATGAATGTTGTGTAAACACTGAGGAGCTCGTGTGCAGGAACTCCGAGGGACTTGAGTCGGCGGAGGAGGTGGAGACGGAAACTGGAGGATTTGACAACTTCATTGACGTGTGGTTTCCAATTTAGTTTGTTGTCTATGGTGACGCCGAGGAGCTTCGTGGAATCTACGACCTGGAGTGTGTTCGGACCTAGAGTAATGGAAGGAGGTGGGACAATGTCGGAGGAGAGGTTGATGTGCATAACCATGGTCTTGGTATGGTTGTTGGTAGCCCAGTTTTGGAGACTGTTCAATAAATCCTGAAGGGCGGTATAGTTGGGAGCAGAATTGTTGACGCTGATCCCAATGGTGGAGTCGTCGACATATTTCCAGCGAGCAGGGGTTTCTCTTAGGGCATCATTGATGAGCATAAGGAAGCAGAGTGGTCCCATCTTGGTGCCTTGGGGGACGCCACAGGTGAGTGACTGAAAGGTGGAGACAGCCCCTCGGAAGCGTACAGCTTGGCGTCGGTCACTGAGGAAGTCTGTAAGCCATGGTATGAGGCTTCTTCGAAGCCCGAGGTCAATAGCTTTGTTGATGATTATATTGTGGTCGACTAGGTCGAACGCTTTAGTGAAATCAATGAAGGCGACAGCTACAGACGTTTTTCGTTTCTCGAGATGGCGGTATATGTAATCGAGAAAGCTGACAAGACAGTGAGTGGTGGAGGAAGTTTTCATGTTGCCAAATTGCTGAGGGTCTACGACTCCTGCAATATCAGCATAAGCCCAGTCGAACACAAAACTTTCACAGATTAGGCTGGGTATTGGGGTGATTGCAATAGGTCGTAGCTGATTTAAGGATTGTGGGCTGGTTGACTTGGGCACTGGTGATACATAAGAGGTCTTCCAGTCAGCTGGGCATCTGGCTTGACTGAGAGAAGCATTGATGATGGAGCAGAGGGGTTTAGCAAGCTCCGGGGAGAACTCCTTGAAGAGTTTCATTGGTAAGTCAATGGGGGTGGTAGAGCGTTTTAATTTTAGTTTGTCCAGGCGTTTTGCTACGTCAAATTCTGTGTGTGTGTGTGTGCGCGTTTGTGTGTGTGCGTTTGTGTGTGTGTGTGTGTGTGTGTGTGAGGTCGTCTTATACAAGGTTAACTGTATGTCTTTCACCCTCAGTAGCATCACCAGTATTAATATCTTTCTTTTCCTACTACGCCTCCTCCCCTTCTTCCTTTTATTACTCCACTTCTTCTCCTTCGTAATCTTCCTATTCCTTCTCTTCTTCTTATTCTTCCTTATCCTCCTCCCACTTCTCCCATCACCTCCCTCCCACTTCTCCCATCACCTCCCTCCCACATCATCATCATCATCCTATCACCTCCTCTTCCTCTTCCTCCTTCTCCTCCTCCTCAAACTTCTCTTCCCCTCCCACCACCCCCCTCCTCCTCCCAACTAACACCCCTCACCCCCTCTCAGGTAAGCTACACAGGTATGCCCACCACGACGTTAATCATCTCCTCGTAATGATTTAATAACGCGATGCTCTAATGAATGACGTCACAGGTTAATATATAGAGAGAGATCCACTTAAAGAGTTATATACAGATTATATTACGGCTTTGAAGGGGTCGGTGAAGTCGTGTGTGTGTGTGTGTGTCTAAGGGTTAGTAATTAAGGTGTAATGAATGGTCGTTGAATGTTTATTTTATTCATTTTTTATTTTTTAAGGGAGTCTTGTGGGGATGTTATTTTTTTTGTATGGTTGAAGGTTCGTGTGTCTGTCTGTCCATCTGTGTCTGTTTGTCCATCTGTGTGTGTGTGTGTGTGTGTGTGTGTGAGGCTGAGGATGATGACTTGATTTTAAACTGTGATAACTTGTTTTGATTTTAAAGGTCATAACTTGTTTTGATTTTGGCCTCTACCACAATCACATATATGACTACTAATAACAGATGATAACTACTGTATCCGCTTAACTCTTCCCTCTCACCAACCCGGAAAGTAAACACAACAATGTATCGTCTCCTTCCGTTGGTCCAAATATTGCCCCCAAATTCAAAACCCAATAACTTGAAAAATTACTAATTGATTTTAGCTAAATTTGGTGAGTAGGTGTATCAAGGAAAGGTCTAAGCACAGATAAAAAAATCAATGATGTATCTCGTAAATTTCAAGAGTTATGACCGTTTTTATTTTGCTTAGGTATGGCGAGTGTTTGGTGATTGCTGTGGTGTGGCAAATGCTTGGTGGTTGCTGGGGTGTGGCGAATGCTCTGTGATTGCTGTGGTATGTGGCAGTAACCCAGGCAACACACATACACTGTTGGTGAATAAAGGAATGTGTTTCATGTGAGGAATTTGGTTTATTAATAGTGAGAGATAATGAGTTTGTCTATAGTGAGGTGCTGCTATGGTTTATATCATTAACGCTTTATCTCTCTGTCTCACTTTCTTTCTATCTTTATTTCTGTCTGTGTCCATCTCACTTTTTTTTTTTGTCTCTTTACTTCTCTCTCTTTATCTCAGTCTGTTTGTGAGTCGTGTCTCTCTCTCTCTCTCAGCTGTACACAGGGCCACCTCATACAGGGTTCAGATGACACAAATCCAACTCTATGGATACACTAAGTCTCGTTTGACTCATCAGGAGACGCGACACTAAACGCTTCACCACACATCACTACAATGTAAACAGAGTCGCAAATTAATCCCAGGTGGAATTTTTCTTCGTGTGATGTAAATTTCTACCGCACGAATATATATTTAGATCTTTTTTTTTATAAGTAACACGAAATATTAAAAAAAAAAATCCTGTGAATGAAATTGTTATATTATTGAATGTTGATATGGATAATATGGAAATTAGTGTAAATGGGGGGAATATTTGTAAGTGTAGGAAGATTTTAATATATGTAAAATGATAAGATCTTTTGTTATGATTAGATTTAGGGATTTTAGTAACTTTTTTGTTTTGGAGTATATACAAAAATATTCAGGTGTATTTAAAAGATAATTTGGAAGGAAGGTCAACTCAGACAAACACACACACACACACACACACACACGAGACAAAACATTAACACAAAAAAACTAACACCTCCTAATTTAACAATAACTTAGCACCTTTAACACACCGTCATTATTATTTTAACATGTACACAAACCAAGACAGAAATTCCCAAACCCATAAAAAATAAATAAAATGTAATTAACAACAAAAAATAAATATAAATAATTTAAAACCTATTTTATTTAAAGAGCAACTGGGGGTCATTGTCGATTTAGGAACAGGTAATGTCACTAATTAACTCAAATACCTGGTCATTAGGCACTGATTTATGCCCTCCTCACCGTCACTGTTATAATATACTGTACACCGTGTTTATGAAGGGTTGTGCTGAGTTATGGGTGTGTGGTGGTGGTGGTGGTAGTAGTTGTGGTGGTGGTGGTGGCGGTAGTTGTTGTAGTAGTAGTTGTGGTTGTTATTGAAGTGGTAGTAGTAATTGTTTTTGTAGTAGTAGTGATAATTGTTATAGTAGAAGTAGTAAGTGATGTAGTTGTGATTGTTGTAGTTTTAGTAATAGAGACGCTCACAGAATGATATACATAATTTAATACATTTATGCCGCCATATGTATACTATTCTGGGGGGTTTTCTGTTTACATGAGTACATTACTACGCACACACACACACACACACACACACACACAGTAATTAGATATAATATGTAGACCCTCCATTATAACATGTGGTACAATAATGTGTTGGAACGAGTCAGCCCCTACCTACCACACTACCAGCCCTCACTCACCACACTACCAGCCCTCACTCACCACACTAACCAGCCCTAACTCACCACACTACCAGCCCTCACTCACCACACTACCAGCCCTCACTCACCACACTACAGTAAAACTCTTAAGCTCCTTCTCCCCTCACCACCACCCCTTCCCCTCCCACTCCCCCCACCCCTCCCACTCCCCCCCATTTCCCAGTACTCTCCACTTGGCTGAGCAATTCATCTGTACACAAGGTGGGTTAACCTACCCGTAAAATATTGCAACACGCCTTTAATACCCGACTGCTCTCTCCCGGGTGACATATTTTACACGCCGGGGGAACAAGAGAGTGCTATACCCCGGTTTTTATAAATAACTAAAGTATTTTCACCACCAAAGGGGGGGGGAGTTTTTCGACCGTATGACCTAAGTGACGGCGGCCTCTTCTTGTACTGACGCCCGTAACTCATATCTTCTCGAGGACGGTTTGTTACCAGTAAATATATATCTCCGTGGGTGTGTTGTTGTGTTTGTTAATCTCTCTCACTTTCCTCCTGAGCTAAGATGAGGTAATACCCTGAGCTTGTTAGTGACGAGAACCCCGCTGGCAGAAGAAGAAAATTGTTGTATGAATGTTTATTATACAGTACCGTAATGTATGGTGTTGTTCACTCTTGTATGATGATGATGGTGATGGTAGTAGTAGTGGTGGTAATAAAAACAATAATAACTACAATAAGAAGAAGAAGTACAATAATAATAATAATAATAATAATAATAATAATTGTTCTTTGATCTGTCTCTAAGGAGTTAATTAATCACCTGTGTGTGTGTGTGTGTGTGTGTGTGTGTAGAGCTAAACAAATGAGTGTGGGATCTGTTAATTGAGGGATGGTGGATGTCTTAATTGGCTCATTATACCACATAATGGCTGTTGATCTTTGATGGTTTTTAACGTGTTGTAGACGTGTCTTAAGGGGGGTCGTATACCTCGCTTAACCTCTTTAGGGTGATGTTAACCTCTTTAGGGTGATGTTAACCTCTTTAGGGTGATGTTAACCTCTTTAGGGTGATGTTAACCTCTTTAGGGTGATGTTAACCTCTTTAGGGTGATGTTGACCTCTTTAGTATGATGCCAACCTTTTTAGTGTGATGTTAGTCTCCTGTTATTGTGACAGCACACACACACACTAGGACTACTTGACTACTTTGCTGTCATTCGGAATCGAGTATGACGATCATCCATCTATGATACAATGATATGAGGTATTAAGGATGTCACCTTCGCTGGTGAGCTCTGAGGTGACTCAAGAGGCCGATACGGGACTGGCAGGGTCGATCACAGATGTTGCACGTGTGGAGGGCTACATCTACTGCCGGGGGGGGGGGGGGGTGGCGGCAGCAGCGTCTTTCCGGCGATGACGTTTGTCTGCCTCGTTATGCAGTCGGGCTAACTCGAAAGTATTGACACCTTGTGTAGTGCTCCTCCAGGCGTTACGGTGTGGAGTAATCGACTCCCAGGTGAGGGGGGTCGATTTGGCACTTTCTCAGGTGTGTCTTAAGACTATCCTTACACCTTTTATGTTGCCCGCCAGCGTTACGGTTACTATTCGTTGGGTGACTGTAAAGTAGCTGCTTTGGTAGTCTACTGTCGTCCATGCGGGTAACATGGTCAGTCCAACGTAGTTGTTCATGGATAATGGTAGCCTCGATGCTCCTACAGTTGGTGTCAGCAAGAATACTGGCATTTGTTCTCTTGTCTTCCCAGCGAACTCGGAGGATGGAACGTAGACTACGTTGATGAAAGTTTTCAAGTGCCTTGAGGTGCCTCCTGTATGTGACCCATGTCTCACTGCCATATAGCAGGGTGGGGAGGACCCCCCCCCCCCCCCACAGACACCACCACCTCAACATTTTCCCCCTCTGAATGTTATACAGTGATTTTTTTTTATTTTTTAATATATTCCATTCAAACGTCGTGGACTCATTAAGCTAGAGTGTTACCACTAAGTTTTCTTCCGCCTCCACCTCACTAACACACTATTTAAACTTGCTGCATTTTCACTTAATCGTGTGTGGGTGGGGAGGGTGTGTGTGTGTGGGGGAGGTGTATGGGGAGGTGGTGGGGGTTTGGGGAGGGTGGGTGGGTGTGTGAGGGTGCTTGTATGTGTGGGAGAATTGGTGTATGTATGTATAGATACAGCCAACTGGTAAGAGAAATTTTGTACCCAAGTAATCATATTTGTATTTTATGTAATTTAACTCCTACTCTACCTGTAACAAATCTGTAATCCTGAAAATATTATGTAACTACAACTTTACACACACCCACACACCTGCCAGTCGCTTTACCTGTACTAATTTTTACCTCATTGTCTTATACACAGGTGAGGTTATTGTTGGAGGGGGAGAAGGAGAGAGGGTGGGGGAGGTTAACGTTGGAGGGAGGGGAATTATCATTGGCTGGGGGAGAAGGTGGAGGAGGAGAAGAGAGGGGAGGAGGGGGAGGTAGGGAGGAGGGGGAGAGAGGGTGGGTGGAGGGGGGTGGGATAATAGCCTAAGTGAACGTATCATTTTTAATTGTTTCGTTCATCCTGACAAACAATAAGTATTTAATATTTAATGATTTTATTTTTGTTTTGTTTTTTTGTTTCAGTGAGAATTTAATCAGATAATTAATATTTTTTTTCAAACCAGGTGAGTTTTCTTTGTGTGTGTGTTTGTGACGGTGAAAAACATTAAGCTGGTTTGTTGTTGTTTTTTCTCTGCCATTGTTTTTTTTGTTTTTGTTTTTTAAGTCAGGGTTTATTAATAAGTATTGGTTGGTTTAATTATTTTCATTGTATTTTTTGTTTGTTTTTGTTTTCTCTTGTTTTTTTTTGTTTCGTGTTTGTTTATTGTTTTGATTTGTTTGTTTATAGGTGCATTATGAATTTGTTTGGGTATGTGTGTATGGACGGGTGTTTTTGTGTGTGTGTGTGTGTGTGTGTGTGTATTAATGGATAGGTGTATGACGCATGTGGGTGTATCTGTGTGGTTCATGTCTGAGTGTTTGTATCCTTATGTATATCTATATATCGAATCTAACCTAACTTGACCTGACCTGTCCTGACCTAACCTAACCTAACCTTCACCTCTGCTAACCTAACCTGACCTTCACCTCTGCTAACCTAACCTGACCTTCACCTCTGCTAACCTAACCTAACCTAACCTGACCTTCACCTCTGCTAACCTAACCTGACCTTCACCTCTGCTAACCTAACCTGACCTTCACCTCTGCTAACCTAACCTAACCTAACCGGACCTTCACCTCTGCTAAAAACAACAGGACGCCACACACCAACTATTGATGCACAATATTTAAACGATGAACTACACCAATAATCAATCTCATAGGTCACACTCAAAGGTCACACAGTCTGGCGGAGGTCAAAGGTTACCTATCTATTTGTATGTTTGTTTGTAATGCATAACCATAAGGTCACCTGGAGGATCTTCACTATAGTTTAATTGACCAAAAGATTAATTAACCTAACTTAACCTAACCTAACCATGTCTTGGGGGATGGTGTTAGGTTAGGTTAGGTTAAGTAATCATTCTCAAGCCAACAATAGTCACCTCGGGTAAATTCCTTCTCCTGAATATTAATTGGTAGGTCTTTTATATCGTCCAAAAGGCTTTTACAAAACTTTCATGTGATTTAAACGATGCTTAATGACCCCACCAGGTAGTTGAATCACCTGAACACAAAAGAGACAAACTACTAACTAACAAATGTGTGTGTGTGTATGTTAAGTAAACGTTCATAGC
The DNA here is from genome assembly GCA_958450375.1 of Homarus gammarus. Lineage (NCBI taxonomy): Eukaryota > Metazoa > Arthropoda > Malacostraca > Decapoda > Nephropidae > Homarus > Homarus gammarus. The sequence continues at coordinate 1,027,852 of CAUDMG010003231.1, forward strand.
GTGTGTGTTTATGCGCGTGTATATATGCACATGTATGTGTGTGTGGCGTGTATATATGTACATGTGTGTGACTGTGTGTACATGTGTGTGTGTGTGTGTACATGTATGTGTGTGTATGCATGTCTCCATTCAACAAATCGTAAATAGAAATCACTTCATCAACTCATTACATTTTCCTCCCTAAAAAACCAAAACAACTCATAACTTAACTTGCAGTATTTCAAAAACGACTGAATTAAAAAAAAAAAAAAAAAAAAAAAAAAATCATTTATCTTTTTTCTTTCTTTTCTTTCAAACTCGTGTCTGTGTTTGAGCGGCTGGTTCGCTGCCTGAAGCTCTACCTGTCATTTATCAACAAACACACACACAAACAAATGACGTTATTATTCAGTCGTTAGTAAGTATCTGTCTGTCATTAATGTATAGAGATGAATAACATTACTAAACATAACCAGTGGATAAATGTACTGCCTCTACCTGATGACTTGTTTATACGCATCTTACTACTTATATAAAGATGTGATATAATTAAATAATAATAACATTGGTAATTAGAGAACAAGTATTGCAGGTAATGTGTTCGCGTTTAATTAAGGTAAGTGAAAGGTCGTAGTGATGTTAAATAAGAATAGATGGATTATATTGACATTTAAAAAGAGTCTTTAAATAGGAGGTAAGTGACCTTTAAAGACCCAATTAACCAAGTTATATTGACTGTGATGTGAACTACTGATCTATTAAGGTTGGTTACACTGGGGTCTATTGGGACTGGGGTCTATTGGGACTGGGGTCTATTAGGACTGGGTTCTATCGGGACTGGGGTCTATTAGGACTGGGGTCTATTGGGACTGGGGTCTATTGGGACTGGGGTCTATTAGGACTGGGGTCTATCGGGACTGGGGTCTATTAGGACTGGGGTCTATCGGGACTGGGGTATATTAGGACTGGGGTCTATTAGGACTGGGGTCTATCGGGACTGAGGTATATTAGGACTGGGGTCTATTGGGACTGGGGTCTATTAGGACTGGGGTCTATCGGGACTGATTAGACTGGGACCTACTAGGCCTGAGGTCTTATTTCCGTGGAGCAGAGGAGCCTTATAGTGTTCCGTGGAGCAGAGAAGCCTTATAGTGTTCCGTGGAGCAGAGGAGCCTTATAGTGTTCCGTGGAGCAGAGGAGCCTTATAGTGTTCCGTGGAGCAGAGAAGCCTTATAGTGTTCCGTGGAGCAGAGAAGCCTTATAGTGTTCCGTGGAGCAGAGGAGCCTTATAGTGTTCCGTGGAGCAGAAAAGCCTCAGTGTTCCGTAAAGAAGAAGAGCTTGAGATGTTACGTATAGATAGATCAGGGTACCCTTAAGTATCACGTGGAACAAGGTACAGTACCATTAAGTATCGCGCGGAACAAGGTACAGCATCATTAAGTATCACGTGGAACAGGAAGGCATAGCGTGTGTTAGCAGAAGGTCACAATTATACTGAAGAGGATGTTGCGGCGTGGATGAGGTGGCGGCCGTAGACATTATCAGCAACAGCGGGTCATCATTATCCTTCGTTGTTGGGTGAGGGGAGGGGGGGGGGGGTAGAAGATCGGTAAACACAGGTAGGAGTTTAGAGACGGTCCACCAGACGCTGCCACTCCTCTCGCTCCAAGGAACAGGATATGCAGATTACCTGTCCTCTCCGCTCGACGGTTTCATCGGCTTTATGAAGACTAGTCGAGCGGTTGTCGGGGTTATCTTTGGTGAGAGAGAGAGAGAGAGAGAGAGACTGACGGGCAGATAGATAGACAGACAGACAGACAGACATACAAGCAGGTAGACAGACAGACAGACAGAGAGACAGACAGACGCCGAGGAGCAGGTATACTGTAAGTGGTCGACGCGTGTGACAGCCTAACCTAGCCCAACCTAACCTAACCAAGCCTCCCCCCCTCAGGTAACGTTACGATATTCAATTTCCAGGTGAAATAAACTAGTATGGGGGAGGAAGAGGTAGATGGGGAGGTATGGGGTGGATAGATGGGTGGGGGAGAAGGTATTGGTTGGGAGGTAGGCGTGGGGTGGGGGGGGGGGCTTAATCTACAGGTGATCTGCTCCCCCCACGTCTTGTCTTCAGTGACTGTGATGAATGGTCCGTCGTCACCCATCACCCACCCTCTTCGATCCCACCAGGACCCAACCCAGCAGCTGATATGACGAGACCTTATTAACGGTGATAATAGATAAGAGAGTTTGGCAGATAAGGCGAATGTCTGTCATGGGGGAGGGGGAGAGGGGGGAGGTGCTAAATAAGGGACGTGGTGATAATCTAATGATACCCAACGATACCCAACGATACTCAGTGATACCCAACGATACCCAAAATGACATTATTACTCCACTGTGACTATACTCTTAACTAATTATGTTGAGTTTTACCATAGAATCTTTCATTAGTTTCTGTACGTTGTTGATGTTTACCTGTTAATTAGTTATCATTAATGTATCTTAAACCTTCAATAACACCTTGGCCTCGTGTGTGTGTGTGTGTGTGTGTGTGTGTGTGTGTGTGTGTGTGTGTGTGTTCATCACACCTCATCAGTGACCTGTACCCTCCGTCCACCACCACGCCACCATCACACCGTACCCACACAGGCCACCCACCACACTACCCACACGCCCCACCCACCACACCAACCCCCACACGCCCCACCCTCACGCCACCCACCACACCATCCCCCACACGCCCCACCCATCACACACTACCCACACACACCACCCACCCATCACAACATTCACCACGCCACCACCCGGGTCAGCATCAACAAGCACAACAACAGGATGCAGACGTGAGGGTTGTAACTACGGCCGTGTACTGTACTTCCGGCCGTGGAGGGGGGGGGGAGGGGGCAGGGCATCTAGACCTCCTCTCTTATCTAATTACTCCGCCAGATTAATGAAGACGGAGTGGGTGAGGGAGGAGGGGGGGAGGTCACAAGAGGCGTAACCCATCCACCAGGACCTACATGAACCGTTCGTGGAGCTCTTCTCTTGTTGACATTAGTGACGTCACGTAGCTCTTTTGTTGACATTAGTGACGTCACGTAGCTCTTTTGTTGACATTAGTGACGTCACGTAGCTCTTTTGTTAATATTAGTGACGTCAAGTAGCTCTTTTGTTGACATTAGTGACGTCACGTAGCTCTTTTGTTAACATTAGTGACGTCAAGTAGCTCTTTTGTTGACATTAGTGACGTCACGTAGCTCTTTTGTTGACATTAGTGACGTCACGTAGCTCTTTTATTGTGATTACTGACGTCACTTAACGTGTTGACATAGTGACGTCACGTAGGTCTTTGGTTGAGATTAATGACGTCACATAGTTCTTACCTGGCTTACCGGATCCCAAGATAATCCTCCCGACTTTTTTATCTTGTCGTTGTCAAATGGCTTCTCTGGTGTTGACATAAGTGACGTCACGGATCTGTAGACAATCCGGCGACGTTCTTCTAGTGCAGGTTAAATGACGTTAAATGAGAGAAAGAGTAAAAAGACGCAGAGAGAGAGAGAGAGAGAGCGTGGGGGTGATGCTAGATGGTGTTGACGGAGGGCAGGTCAGGGCAGGGCTTAAGGGAACACGAGTTGGGTATTTTAGGTCATTACCGCGGAGCCTTTGATGGTACACCTGGGGGAGGGGGGGTAGGGGGACTAAGGTGAGGCAGCTGTTCACCACCAACAACAACAACACTACCACCACCTCCACCTCCCTGGCATCACTACCTCCACCATCACCCTGGCACCACCACCACCACCATTACCTCTTATCACCACCCTGGCACCGTCACTACCACCACATCGACCCCTTTCTCTCACCATCACCGTCACTATCACCCTCACTTCACCATCTCCACCATCATCATAACCCCCTCACCATCATCCAATCCTCTCTCACCAACACCATTTCCTCCACCATCCCCCTCACTCTCTCTATCACCTTCACCTCCCCATCACCTTCCTTACCCCTCACCATCACCCCTTTCCTCTTCCCTGGGTGATAATTAAGTGCCAAATATAATCATCCCAACGACAGGTGTATTCGGGGTAATTAAGAGTCACCTGTAATTACCGCAATAATCTCTCCTGGTGTTGGTAATTAACTGTGAGGTAACGAGCAGGTAGATAGGAGTATGACCCACCCACACCCTCAACCCACACCCTCAACCACACCCTCACGCACCCATACCATCATCAGCCACACACACACACACACACACACACACTTATTGATATTCTTAGCCACACTCAGGTAGCTAATTGGTCTTACCTTGAAGCTACAGGTAAAGAGATATTCCTCAGACAAATAACCAATCGTAATCACTTTAAAGCCTCGATGATCTTTCTGATTGGACGAGAGATCCCACCTTGTTTACCTTGAAGTCACTGCCAGGAAAGAACACTCGCCACTTAACAAATGAACCAATAGCAACCACACATACACCTTTGATAATCTTTCTAATTGGCTGAGAGAGATTCCGACCTAGAAGCCACAACCGGAAGACTTGTCCCGTAAACAAATGGTCTGTGGCAAGTCCTTTTAAATCTCGAGATGATCATTCCTTTAGGCCGAGAATCCCGACCTTGTGGTGACCGTGGCTTGGCATTCTCTTGCCCCCTCGCCGACATCACTGACAAATGGTAGTGGCGGACTGGGAGCCTTAGTGAGGGGGGGGGGGTTAACCTTTTACTGGTGACGTGGTTGACTGTGGGGTGCCTGGCTCTTAGATGATGTTTTTTTACCCAGGGTCATGTTGTGGCACTCTGGGTGGGGGGGGGGGGTGATATTGTGGCACTGGGGGAGAAGAAGAGGGGGGGTGAGAGGTAAGTGGAAGATATAGAAAGGGATAATGGAGGTAGAGGAAGAAGAGAAGGAGTAATGATGAAGTGGATAGGAGTAGGAGGAGGAAGCTGACGAAGAAGAGTGATAGAGGAGAGGGAGAAGGAAAGGAGATTGTTAGGGGAGGTGGAAGGAGAGAGAGAGAGAGAGAGAGAGAGAGAGAGAGAGAGAGAGAGAGAGAGAGTCCACCACACTGTATGCCAAGGTACAGGGGAAGGCGCAGAAGGAGGAGGAGGTCAGAGTGCTAAGGGCGTGTGTGTGTGTCAAGTGTTGTGAGGTGAAGACGGTGTTGTGTTGTCCCCTTCAGGATTATTGGCTTTGGGTAGTCGGTTAGTTTACCACCTCTCCTGACTGACTGACTGACTGAGGGACTGACTGCCTACTGACTGACTGATTGACTTCCCGCACTAACGCTGGGGATGCTGTCTACGTCACTCCTGGATCATGACGTAGCAGCAGTGACGTAGAGCAGGTGTGGGGGGTCAGCTGGCGTGGACAGGTGAACGCAACATATATAGTGTGTGTGTAGGAGAGGTAAGAGGGAGGGAGGGAGAAAGGCAGCAGAGAGAGAGAGAGAGAGGGCAGCAGGGAGGGAGAGAAGGCAGCAGAGAGAGAGAGAGGGCAGCAGGGAGGGAGAGAAGGCAGCAAAGAGAGAGAAAGAGAGAGAGAGACAGTGTGAAGGTATCCAGCACAATATGTCAGTAAGGCAGGATGATATTAGCCCTGGGACTGAGAGGCGGTCGTCCTATATCTCTCCTGTGATTGGCTGGGAGGTGCTGAGACTCCTAGGAGATTTATCCCTCTACAAATAAATAAAACAAAAAGTTGATAAGAGGAGATGCTTAATAGAAATAGGTGTGTGTGTGTGTGTGTGTGTGTGTGTGTGTGTGTGTGTGTGTGTGTGTGTGCTTATGAATGTATGTTTCTTGACTCAAATTCCTAAAAAAAAAAAAATCTATACACTTGAAGTATAATTTAAAACCATAGCAAAAGTATATATAATAATAATAAATTTTCTTATGGTCAAAGTAAGATATTTTTATGAATCATTTTTATTTCCCACCCACTCAAAAATTCTGCCCACGAACTATTTTTGGAAATCTTCAAAAAATGTCCAAAAATTTCCCTTCACTTCAGCTCGGAACATTTACTGGAGGAATTTACGTGTTGTTACAGGGGAAAGAAAGCTCCTGCTGCTGCTCACCTTCTGACAATAATACCAATGTGTGTCAGGGATGAAGGAATGGTGTCAGCAGGTGTGAAGATGGTGTGAGTAGGTGTGATGGTGTCAGCAGGTGTGAAGATGGTGTGAGTAGGTGTAAAGGTATAGTGTCAGCAGGTGTAAAGGTATAGTGTCAGCAGGTGTAAAGGTATAGTGTCAGCAGGTGTAAAGGTATAGTGTCAGCAGGTGTGAAGATGGTGTCAGCAGGTGTAAAGGTATAGTGCCAGCAGGTGTAAAGGTATAGTGTCAGCAGGTGTTAACACAGCATAAAGTGTTTTTGATCTTTGGTGAAAATTAAATAAAAACAACATTACCAGAGTTTGAGGCAGGTGATTGAACAGGTATGCGAGCGTGTGTGTGTGTGTGTGTGTGTGTGTGTGTGTGTGTTGAGGCAGTATTGTTGTTTCCCTGACCGGTGTTCTGGCTGTGTTATGTATCGCTAGCTGTATTCACAACACGTAACATTTTATTTGTATCAGAACATACAGATCGGACACAGATTGGGTTAAATGCATTATATTCATTTGGGTGTAATTCATATACACACAGAGTTTCCATACCAATATTACACTGTGTTTGGCCAGAGGAACATATTTTAATTAAAAACACGAAAATGTAAATATAGTACAGTACTCATATTACATGGACGAAAATTAATTCCCTATTATTTGTATATATGTATGTATGTATGTATGTATGTATGTATGTATGTGTGTGTGTGTGTGTGTGTGTGTGTGTGTGTGTGTGTGTGTGTGTGTGTGTGTATGTAACGCTAAATACCAATAACCTCCAATAAAGCTTTAAAAATCAACTAAATTTTTGTCTAATCAGGATAATTTTATTTTTTATTACTTATACTTAATGGAAACTAATTCGTTTATTTACAGTGTTTCATTTGAGTCGTCATTTACCACCATTATATAATAAAACTAGGTAAGGTTAGGTTAGGTTTGGTTTGGTTAGGTTAGGTTTGGTTAGGTTAGGTTTGGTTAGGTTAGGTTTGGTTAGGTTTGGTTTGGTTAGGTTTGGTTTGGTTTGGTTAGGTTAGGTTTGGTTAGGTTTGGTTTGGTTTGGTTAGGTTAGGTTTGGTTAGGTTTGGTTTGGTTTGGTTTGGTTAGGTTAGCAAGGGTACTATGTATCTACAGTGTATGGTAATGTCTCCTCGTGTCATCTTGAGCGAGGTGGGATAGTGTTACTTCACATAACACAAAACAAACACCTTTTTTATCGTACAGAATTAGATGTTAGTCATTCATTACTTATTCTTCCGAATGGTCATTCATTCATTCGTTCATTCATTCATTCATTTGTTCATTCATTCATTCGTTCATTCTTTCGTGTGTTCATTCTTTCATTCATTCGTTTGTTTATTCTTCTATTCAATTATTCATTCGTTTGTTCATTCATTCATTCATTCGTTTGTTTATTCTTTCATTCATTCATTCGTTTGTTCATTCATTCATTCATTCATTCGTTTGTTTATTCTTTCATTCATTCATTCGTTTGTTCATTCTTTCATTCATTCGTTCATTCATTCATTTTTTAGTTTGTTTTTGTATTATTCATTGATTTATTTCGTTCAGTTTCTTGTTTCATTCGTTCATGGATAAGTGTCATTCATTGATTTCATTTATTTATCTTTTGTTCTTCATTCCTGCATTCAGTGATGGTGTCTCCTCCTCTCCTCTCCTCTCCTCTCCCCTCTCCTCTCCTCTCACCTTATACAACCATACACATTAGCGTTGTCCATCTAATCTATGACCCTCCCTCCTCCTCCCCCCCCCCTCTTTCCCCTCGCCTTCCCCTTCCCTCTCCTTTCCTCCTCCCCCTCCCCCTCCCCCTCCCCCTCCACCTCCACCCCCCCCCCGTACCACCACCAGTTCAACCAATTTAGACTATGTCATAATTAAAACCACGCGCCCATTACTGACTCTAAATCAGAAGACTATAGTTTAATATAGTTATTTTGGGCGTGGTTTCCTCTCTCTCTCTCTCTCTCTCATACAGTTTCACATTAGCTTAAATTTGTTCTCAGATTCACTTGCCTGTAACCTAACCTAACCTAACTACATCGTTGAAATAAGTTATAATTCTTTAAGTGTCTACTGTACTCTATAGTGATCATGTACTATTACGGGAGTACATTTTTTTCTGTACTCTAGGGTGATTATGTACTGTAATATGTTCTTTTTCTTTAGTACTCTCGTTTCTTCTGTACTCTAAGGGGATAATGTACTCTAATATGTACTTTTTCGGTAGTACTCTCGTTTCTTCTGTACTCTAAGGTGATAATGTACTCTAATATTTACTAAAACACACTTAATAATGATCCCTCCCCTAAACCAATGTGTATATATAATTTTACCACAGTCTGTCAGGTGTGGGGTTCGAACCCACGCACTCTTACGAGTACCAGAACTTAAGTCTGGCGCCTTAGACCACTCGGCCAACCTGACCTTATATGTAATGAACTCATTCATTCTGTGAAGGCTGAGTGAGTGTGTGTGTAAACGTGTATTCGTGTATGTATAAATATGTTTGTGTAAGTATGTGTGTGTACTGTATGGATAAACATGAATTCGTAAATGTATAAATATATATGTGTGCATGTTTATATGTGCGTGTATATATGTATTGTCTGATGTATATATTTGTATATGTATGTATGTTTGTATGTATGTATTTGCGTGTGTCTGTGTATGTATGTTTGTAGGTATGTACAGATATCCGTGGCGATATCATGTCATCATCCAGGTAGCTCGAGTGTGTGTGTGTGTGTGTGTGTGTGTGTGTGTCCACCAGAGTTTATAAAATCAATTAGTGAGGAAATGAGGCGCCTGGGGGCTAGGTAGTCTTATTATAACTTGTACCTCACCTTGACCTCTGACCTTAACCTCTACCTCAAACATTGATCTTTAACTTTTTTATCTCTGACTTTGACCTCTAGCCTTGACCTCTGACATTGACCTCTAACCTTGACCTCTAGCCTTGACCACTGACATTGACCTATCGCCTTGACCTCTAACATTGACCTCAAATCTTGACCTCTAACATTGACCTTAACATCTAACATTGACCTCTGACCTTGAGCTCTAATCTTAACATCTAACCTTGACCTCTAGCCTTGACCTCTAACATTAACCTCTGACCTTGACCTCTAATAACCACATCACTTGGTATACTAATAAGATATTTTTGGGGAGGCTGTTCTTTAGTCATCCCAAGATCCGCCCTTCCTGACCTAACAGCCACTGCTCTACCCTCCTGAGGGATTATTATTATTTTTTTTCCATCACAATGACCAGTTCTTTAGTCGCTTTTGGTCATCTGTCAGCTACATCATGTCAGCTGTCAGTCATGGTCGTTGGTAGGCTGTAATCTATTCATTCTTGAGGGGGATTTTCACCTTTGACCTCTGCTGTGGGTTAGTAAGTGTCAGCTGTCAGTCAGTTGGATTGTGTGGGTTAGGAGGTGTCAGTTGCCATTTGTATTGTGTGGGTTAGGTGTCAGCTGTCATTTATCTTGTGTGGGTTAGAAGGTGTCAGCTGTCAGTCAGTTTTCCTTTGTGTGTGTGTTATGATGTGTCAGCTGTCCTCCTCCTCCTCCTCCTCCTCCTTCCACCACTGTACTCGTCTCTCTCTCGTGATTATTTCCCACCAGCTATAATTGGATATAATTACTCTCCTCATGGATTCTCTGCTCCATTTATTTGGCATAGAGATCTAGGGTGGGGTTGTGTACGTCTTTGTTAAGTGTGTGTGTGTGTGTGTGTGTGTGTACTAACAACAACAACAAAGAGTGAGAGAGAGAGAGAGAGAGAGAGAGACGCCTCGGGGACAAAATAATGATACGCCACACATGATTTAAGAGCGATGGTCTGGTAGAGAGGTAATGGGACTCTAGGCTGTATGGAGGGGGGGGGGTCGTGGTGTTGCTCTGTTGGTGTGTAAAACAATGGAATGGGTGTCCAGTGATTAGAGTGGGAAGGGGAGGAGGAGAGGGAAGGGGGGATGGGAGTGAGAGGGAGAAGGGTGTTTATTTTGTTATTTATTTGTTTATTGTTTTTCTTTGTTTTGTTTTGTAGTAGTAGTAGTAGTAGTAGTAGTAGTAGTAGTAACAGCAGTAGTAGGTGTAGTATAAGTAGTAGTAGTCTTATTATTTTTCTAATTTATTTTTTCCTCACAAATTTTTATTATTTAAGTGTGTGTGTGTGTGTCCTAACAAGATACTCCTCCTCCTCCCTCTCCTCCTCCTCCTCCTCCTCCCCCTCCTCCTCATTAACATAAACACCTTCACTCACTTACCTTGAATGAACCACTGAACCTCTTGTATGAACCAATGAACCCCTCTAGTGAATCATTAACCTGAATCGTTTGTGTATGATCGATGTACAAATTGAACCACTCATCTCTCAGGAGGTTCACACACACACACACACGTACACACACACACACGTACACACACACACACAAACACGTACACACACCTACATTAACATCCTGTGCTTCGTGTGAGTGATTGCTAGTGATTTGTTCAATTGACAGGTGACTCTTGCACGGGCCTGTGAGTATGTGGTGGTGGTGGATTCGTCGGTGACTACAGTAGGTGTACCAGGTGACTAGGTGTATCTTGACCAGGTGACTAGGTGTATCGTGACTAGGTGTATCTTGACCAGGTGACTAGGTGTATCGTGACTAGGTGTATCTTGACCAGGTGACTAGGTGTATCGTGACTAGGTGTATCTTGACCAGGTGACTAGGTGTATCGTGACTAGGTGTATCTTGACCAGGTGATTAGGTACCAGGTGACGAAACATTAGGATACATTCATACACAGGAAGATAGATAGATAGATAAATATTCAAAATAAAATAGACTTACTGAAATTAATGTGTAGTTCAGAATCTTGTTGACACCTCCTGCACCTCCCCTCCCCCCCCCCCCCACCTTCTTCTGTGTCTCCTCCAGGCATGAGACACATCAACTGCTCCCAAGCCACACACACACACACACACACACACACAACATTACAGAATGGTAGACAAATTGAGACGTTAACAAATAATGAGGAGATGTGAGGGGGGGTGGGGGAGAGGGTGAGGGGGGTGGGGGAGAGGGTAGGTGAGAGGAAGTGAGGGTGAGGGGAAGAGGGAGTAAGAGAGGGTAAGGAGGGAGAGAGAGTGAGGGAGATAGAGTAAGTGAGAGACAGGAAGGGAGGGAGGGGGGGGGGCACAAGACGTTCTGCCAAGGGGCTTAACGAGCTGTTGAATAATTACCATTTGTTTTGTGGTGGTTTTCTTCGACTGGTGATTACTACTGATGCCTCGTGTGTGTGTGTGTGCGCGTTTCTATATGTGTTTGTGTGTGTGTGTGTTTTTTATATGTGTATGTGTGTGTGTGTGTGTGTGTGTGTTTTGTGTGTGAGGTTCATTAAGGAACAAAGGGTTGGTGATGGCTGGGGTGTGACGTGTACAGGTGTGAGAGGGGCGAGTAGGGGTGAGAGGGAGAGAGAGGGAGAGGACCACGCAGGTATCTGATTGAAATGCGGTGTGTGATGGCGCTATAAACACGTTTTCTCTTTATTGGGGCCTCCTGAGATTGACCATATTGCTGGGCCTTTACAACAACCTCCTCACCTCCCTCTCACCCCTCTCACCTCCCTCCCTCTCACCTCTTGTTTTTCCTAACCCTCTCCCCAAACACCCACTCCTCCTCACCGTATATGCAAAGTCAATTTAAATCATTGAGGTCGAAAATGCAAGCGTGTTTGTGTGAACGTTTTGTAACCAGGGGTGAAACTACGACTCCAGCCGCTGGTAATTGAACATGATTCCCATCCAAACGAGAAGGAACGGCGAACGAAAAGCTGCGGGAAGACTCGACTCGTTCACCCATCTACATGTATAAACAGCGAGTGTATCTATTTAGCGTTGATTGCCGGCCAATTCATCCAAGCCAATATTGTAAATCTTCTCTTAACAAGGCAATCAGCTGGCCCACGATACCCACCTCCTCCGCCCCCACCTCCCCAGACACACACACACGCCCTCAAGAGCTGCTGTGGTGGTGATGATGATGGGTGGTGGTGGTGGTTGGTGGAGGGTGTTAGTGGTGGTGGTGGATGGTGGTGATAGTGATAGTAATGTCACATATATTAGTGATTGGTGGTGGTAGTGGTGGTGATGATGATGATATACAAGTAACCAGTACAATTATTATCTTCACTACTACACTTAAGTTTTATATAGAGAGAGACAAGATGGAAGATTACGTTAGGTTAGGTTAGGTTAGTTTAGGTTGGGTTAGGTTAGGTCAGTTTAGGTTGGGTTAGGTTAGTATCGACAGAAGAGTTATTGTCCTTATGCCACTGATGTGTTAAAACCTGTACTGTACGTGATGTTAGGTAATAGATTGTGACCATTAATATCTAGGTCACTCCTGGCGCACCTTATGGTTAGCCTCATCAACAGGTGTCGGTGTATACATATGTTATAATTGGCAGATGGTGCAAGACAGCGGTGAGACGGAACAGGTGGTGCTGAGGAGAAGGACCCCCCCCCCTTGTGGAGCCCCGCCAGCCTGCGGTACCATGCCACCACACCCACCATCTGCCGCCCACCACCTGCCGCCCACCACCCCACCACCTGCCGCCCACCACCCCACCATCTGCCGCCCACCACACCACCATCTGCCGCCCACCATCTGCCGCCCACCACCCCACCACCTGCCGCCCACCACCTGCCGCCCTCCACCTGCCGCCCACCACCCCACCACCCACCACCTGCCGCCCACCACCTGCCGCCCACCACCTGCCCACCACCCCACCACCTGCCGCCCACCACCTGCCACCCACCACCTGCCGCCCACCACCTGCCACCCACCATCCCACCACCTGCCGCCCACCATCTGCCGCCCACCACACCCACTATCTGCCGCCCACCACCTGCCGCCCACCATCTGCCGCCCACCACCCCACCACCTGCCGCCCACCACCACACCACCCCACCATCTGCCGCCCACCACCTGCCGCCCACCACCCCACCATCTGCCGCCCACCATCTGCCGCCCACCACCACACCACCCCACCACCTGCCGCCTTAAATATCCATTCCTCCTTCAGCAACAACTTTATGGAGTTTCAACCCGCCTGTGTCACCCACCTGTTGATGTTGTCCGCTCTGTAATACACTAAATTGGTTCTGTATTAAGATGAAATGATTTATACCTATGTTGATTTAGATATTCAAGGATATGATTTAATTCAACAGGTGAGTTAATTAGTTTGGGGGTGTGGTGAGTGGTTGGTAGAGGTAGTGAGGCTTCTTGCGTGATGCTACACCTGCGTGTTACCTGGGGCGAGGACTTAACCTGGGTCGTGTAGAAGAGCTCGCTGGATCAACCATTGTAGTAGGGGGGATGGGGGGTGGTAGCCAGTGCCCCTCCCCCGTCCCAGCAGGTGTGTCCGTCCTCTTGTCACCTGCCCCTCCCCCCACCACCCTCTGTCTCCACTCTGACGGTGTTCATAAATCTCCCCTGGCGTCGCGGGTTAAGAGTTCACAGATGAAAGGTTCCAATTTCGGATAATGTGGAGGTGTTGTATCGAGGCTCAATTAAAGTGAGACAGGGAACCAGTTCTTATCTGGGGGGGCCATGTGTTGTTGTCGCCTCCTGCTGCTTCTGCTGACTACTGCTGCTGCTCCTGATGCTGTTGTTGTTACCTGCTGCTGCTGTCGCCTCCTGCTGCTCCTGCTGAGTACTGCAGCTGCTGCTCCTGCTCCTGATGCTGCTGGTGTTACCTGCTGCTGCTGTCGTTTCCTGCTGCTCCTGCTGACTACTGCTGCTGCTCCTGCTGCTGTTGTCGCCTCCTCCTGCTGACTACTGCTGCTCCTGCTGCTGCTGCTATTGTCGCCTCCTTCTCCTGCTGACTACTGCTGCTCCTGCTGCTGCTATTGTCGCCTCCTGCTGCTCCTGCTGCTGGTGTTGTCGCCTCCTGCTGCTGGTGTTGTCGCCTCCTGCTGACTGCTGCTGTTTTTAGTCTGAGTTTCATGGTATTATAATCTTATATAATTTTTCCAGCCACCACACCACTACATCGGCCACATATGACCCCAGGTGTGGCCTCTTAACCCCAGGTGTGGCCACATAACCCCAGGTGTGGCCACTTAACCCCAGGTGTGGCGACTTAGCCCCAGGTATGGCCACGTAACCCCAGGTGTGGCCACGTAACCCCAGGTGTGACCAGATAAACGTGGTAACAGGACTTAAATTTAATCCTTAACACATTTGTCACAAGTTTATTCAACCATCAACTCTGCTCTGAGTGGCCAGGTGAGCGGAGAGTGACTTAGTGTACTGGTTTAACTTAACTTAACCTAACCTGACCTGACCTAACCTTATCTAACAGGAGTATTAGTATGACATAACCTAATGTAATCTAATGTAATCTTACCTTACCTTACCTTACCTTACCTTACCTTACCTTACCTTACAGGAGAATGAGTGTGACCTACCCTAACCTAATATAATATTTTGTGGCGTTTAAAGACATATGTATGAATATGTACCTCTAATGTACAGTCGCTTGCACTTACATCTGGTACAGTTGCTGGTGCGTTGTGAGATGTGGCACCTGGTACAGTTGCTGGTGCGTTGTGTGAGAGGTGGCACCTGGTACAGTTGCTGGTGCGTTGTGTGAGAGGTGGCACCTGGTACAGTTGCTGGTGCGTTGTGTGAGAGGTGGCACCTGGTACAGTTGCTGGTGCGTTGTGTGAGAGGTGGCACCTGGTACAGTTGCTGGTGCGTTGTGTGAGATGTGGCAAGACTGCAGAAAGCTTATCTAGCATCATTAGTCTGGCTGTACTATTGGGAGGTTCCTTAGGGGCTATTTAAATAGTTTTAATGCAATGTCAACAAACACAGAGTTGACACATCTCACAACAAATAATCACGCTAGTTACTGTACCAGGTGTAAATGTAGGCGACTATACAGTACATACATATATACATATATATTTCCAGGTTATATTACTGTATATATATATATGACTATGCATAATTGATCATCATATACATCTCCCACACGTATATATTCCAGGTTGTGTTGCGTGTGTTGACCCAGGAGGAAGGAGGAGACGAACCCACAATCCCCTAGTAAGGTAAAGGTCAAGTTTTTGTTGTGTCTGTCTGTCAGTCCGCATCACACACACACACACACAGACAGACCAACGTTTGCGCGTCCTAATGGCTTTACCCGAGAGAGGTGGACACAAAGTTTATCTCTAGCGTGGTATCTTTATGGACGGCCACGTGGGTTGGGTTAGGTTAGGTTAGGTTAGGTCAGGTCTAGTTAGGTTTAGTTAGGTTAGGTTATGGCGCTAAGGCTGATGTAGAGAGAAAGAGAAAAGAGAGAGAGAGAGATGGGGTCACCTCCTGCTGCAGGGGTCAAAGGTTAAGGGCACCTCCTCCTCCTGTCACACAACTTTACACCTGAGAGATATTTAGAAGATTATTTGGTAAGAGGTGGTGGGGAGGGGTGTTGGGGAGGTGTGTTGGGGAGGAGTGTTGGGGAGGTGTGTTGGGGAGGAGTGTTGTGGAGGAGTGTTGAGGGGAGGTGTGTTGTGGGGAGAAGTGTTGGGGAGGTGTGTTGGGGGAGGAGCGTTGGGGGAGGTGTGTTGTGGGGAGTGTTGGGGAGAAGCGTTGGGGGAGAAGTGGTAGGGAGAATTGGTGGGGAGGAACACGTCTTCGATATTCCTGTTTTGGAGTTGATCTTTGCACACACACACACATTTCTTACTAATTGTCAAAATAACCCAATGTTGTTTTCATAACCTAACCAAACCTAACCAAACCAAACCTAACCAAACCTAACCTAACCAAACCTAACCAAACCAAACCCTTAACACACCCGTCAATTAACTCTATAACACAACTATTGTCTATAAGAAAATAACAAAACAATATCTCAGTTAATCTCCACAGAACTGAAGGTGTTTCAATATGATTTAATAATAGGGTCTCTCTCTCTCTCTCTCTCTCTCTCTCTCTCTCTCTCTCTCTCTCTCTCTCTCTCTCTCTCGCTCTCTCTCTCTCTCTCTCTCTCTCACAAAACACAAGCACCGTCGTCGTCCTCATTTGCACCATTAACCGAGCCACCATCATCGCTACACCTTTCATCACTATTTGTTAGGGGATTGTATTTTTGTCGCCAGGCTGAAAGAGAAACACAATTGATCTCGTTACAGCCTCGTGCAAACACCTGATCCGCGTCCTCACCCCCTCCTCTACACCGACCCCTCCAGTAGTGTCCCCTCCCTCCTGCTGTCCCTCCACTATTCCCTCCATTAGTCCCTCTACACCGACCCCTCCAGTAGTGTCCCTTCCTTCACTATTCCCTCCTGCTGCCCCTCCTCCAGTCTGTCTTCATTAGTCTCTTCACTAACCTCTCCTCTAGCCCCTCCTCGCTCCTTCTTGCCTCTCCTCTATCCCCTTCTCCCCGTCCCTCCTCCTCCAGCCCCTCCCCGCCCCTCACACACACTCAACAAGGATAAATAAATATGAACGTACAAAGGTAAAGTTTAAGCAGGTGTTTTGAAGTAAATTCCCAGGTGCTTCTGAGCTGATTGTTCCTCATAGCTACAGGACGATCTGACTCAGTCCTAAATATACCTTAAGAAACTCCCTCTGACAAATTTCACGTCCATTCTACACTAGTTAGGGGACAACATTAACTCTTATCTAACCTAACCTGACCTGACCTGACCTGACCTAACCTAACACTCGTATCTCAGAAAAGCGATTGACTGACATCTCGGCTACCATCAGTGACTCTAGAGGGACAGCCGCCAGCGGATAATGAGTCACCAATCAGAAGTAATCATGGGGGAGATGAGTGGAGGGGAGAAGGGAGAGGGGAGAGAAGGGGGAATAGGGCAGGGGAGGGTGTAATTTACATCGATCCGCTATAGTCGATTGGACAAATTGCTATCACCACCCACGCCATGATGACTCTCTTTCCCCCTCCTCCTTCCTCTCCCCTCCCCCTTTTCCCTCTTCCCCCTCCACTCTCTCTCCCCTCACCCCCTCTCATCCCCCACCCTTCCCCTCCACCTCCCCCTCCCCTGCCCTCCCCCTCCCCTGCCCTCCCCCACCCTTCCCCTGCCCTCCCCCTCCCCTGCCCTCCCCTCCCTCCTCAAGGTATAAGGTTAGTGGCCCTGGATACTGTCACCTCTAAGGAGTTAATTAGGCAGGTGTGAGGGTCAGGAGAGACGTGTGTGTCATCAAAGGCTCTCTCTCTCTCTCTCTCTCTCTCTCTCTCTCTCTCTCTCTCTCTCTCTCTCCTTCACTTGACCTTATGCCTGTCATTGCTCCCGCTGTCATGGACCTAGAGTTGTTTTTTTGGTGGACCGGTGGACCAGTTGCGTATGTGGTGGACCAATGGACCAGTACAGTGAAGGGAGGTGTGTGTATATTTGATGAACCACTGAATCAACACAATGGACGAACCTGAATGAAAATGAACCAATGAACCCAAATGACTGAACCACTGAACCGATACAGCTGAGGTCATTCGAACCCCCTCCACCTCCACCCCACTCCACCATAACCCACCCCACACCACACCACCATTACCCCACCCTCCACCATTACCCCCACCACCCCACATCAACCCCCCCCCCCCAATCTTCTCCAACCCTCCCGGCACGACAACTTCTCTCCGTCAAGGTGTTATGACCCCTGTAATTACCTGTGCTTCTTGTCGTTGTACACCTGTCCATTGTATCGTTTATCTCCGAGTTGATTATGTTGTTAAAATTGACCAACGTGGCTCCTGGTAACACGCTAGAATGTTTGGTTAATGTTTGGTTAATGGTTGGTTAATGGTTGGTTAGAATGAGCTATGTTAACATTTATTATATCCAGGGCTATGTTAAAAATGAGTTATGTTACCATTATTTAACTTGGTGTTTATGGAGTCTATTAATATGTTAAATTTGACGTTAGTTTTATTTAACAGTTTGTATAATAGAGTTTGATTTAACTTAGATATGGAAATAGGAAAATTATAATCGTGTTGGTTATTTTGGGGGAATTTAAAATCACACAGGATTTTTTTGTTATCATTGAGAAGGAAATTATTGTTTATTATCAAGTTAACATCATATCATTTTGTTAACATTTATCTCCTGAGTTAGAAAAGAGTGAATGAATGATTGTAATGTATTAACGAATGACTGATATAATGAATTAAATTATTATACATGATTCTTTTTAATTAGTAGTTAGTTAAGTCTTGATTCTTGGGAAATTATGAGACCTTTGATGTTATCTAAAGTATATAATTGTTATAGAGTTATTAAAACGTGTTATAATTATCGTCTTTGGTCTACTTCAATTATAGTGAAGCCTCCATATAACGGATTTCTCTCTCCATATAAAATCCGTTAGATGGGGGGGGGGGGTACATATAACGGACCCTCGATATAACTAACGTATCTATCACCCCCCCCCCCCCCCGAAACCATCCCACCCCTACTAACCACCCCCTCCCCTTCAAACCATCACCTCTCCCACTAACTACCCCTCCCACTCACTACCCCCCCTAACTACCTCTCCCCCCCCCTTCAACAAGCTAAATCACTCACCTACCATGATGGATAGTTGACGTCTTCATCTATACACTTATGCCGTAATTATTTCCTTAACGACCAATTAGAGGGTCATTTATCGAGGCTGCTTAGGGCGGTGATTGGTCGTAGAGGGTCACAGGGTGGTTGGCTCCTCGTACAATGGCTGATTTATGGTGCAGTGACTCGAGATGGTGAGTGATAGTCTGTCTGAATGACTAGACTTATTGCTGTAGTTTTTGTGTCTGTCTGTCTGTCTGTGTCTACCATGTGTTCTGTCTGTCTGTGTCTACCATGTGTTCTGTCTGTCTGTGTCTACCATGTGTTCTGTCTGTCTGTGTCTGGTTCTCTGTTTTTGTCTATCTCGAGATAAAGTGACGTGGATTATGTCTGTCTGTCTGTCTATCTGTCTGTCTGTCTGTGGTATGAGTGCTTTGTATTCTGTTCGATAGAGTTAGGTAGGTAGGTAGACAGGGAAGACAGAGGGGAGATAAGTAGGTAGGGAGGAGTGGTAGACAGGAAGAGGGAGGAAGTGAGGTAGGGAGGAGTGGTAGACAGGAAGAGAGAGACAGGGAGGAAGTGAGGTAGGGAGGAGTGGTAGACAGGAAGAGGGAGGAAGTGAGGTAGGGAGGAGTGGTAGACAGGAAGAGAGAGACAGGGAGGGAGTGAGGTAGGGAGGAGTGGTAGACAGGAAGAGAGAGACAGGGAGGAAGGGAGGTAGGGAGGAGTGGTAGACAGGAAGAGAGAGACAGGGAGGAAGGGAGGTAGGGAGGAGTGGTAGACAGGAAGAGAGAGACAGGGAGGAAGGGAGGGAGTGAGGTAGGGAGGAGTGGTAGACAGGAAGAGAGAGACAGGGAGGGAGTGAGGTAGGGAGGTAGGGAGGGAGGGAAGGTGAGGTAGGGAGGGTGGTAGGGAGGGAGGGAGGGGAGGGAGTTGTTGAGAATAAACAATCAGAGAGCCGCTGTATATTGGCCGTGCCGCTAAACAAAGCACAAATGGCATCCAATTATACATAAAAAGGAACTAGAGTGTGGGGGAGGGCGGGGAGGGGCGGGTGGGGGAGGGGCGGGCGGGGGAGGGGCGGGCGGGAGGGTGGGCGGGGAGGGGCGGGCGGGAGGGTGGGCGAGCATTAACGATGTGTATGGCAGGTGGAGGGTGGCTTGGGATGAGGGAGTGGGGGGATAGGGAGAGGGTGGAGGGGTGAGAGAAGGGGTAGGTGAGGGATAGTCTTGTGTTTTTCTCGTTCTCCTATCTACTCAACCCCCCCTCCTCCCCCCCCTCCTAGCCCCTAACCAATCCCTCCCTCTCTCCCTCCATCTTTCCTCCTAATCACAGCCTCCCTCTCTAACTCACCCATCCCTCAATCCCTCTCCCCCGTCTCCGCCCCCTCTCCCCCCTCTCCCCCTCTCCGCCCCCTCTCCCCCCTCTCCGCCGTTAATATTCGAGGGCCGGTACTAAATATGCATGTGTATATTCTTTGATGTTTGTCACCGCCATTCGCTCGCTTTGATTTGCCCAACATTTCAAAAGCGTTACAGCCAAAGTTCACAGAATTATTAACTTGGTTTTCAAATGGCCGGACAATCGGGCTGTAATAATTGGACTGTATTGAATCTGAATTTCTTTTGATTAATCATTTTATTGTTGGAAGATGACATAGGTGGGTGAGGGGAAACAGGTGAGGGGAACAGGTGAGTGGTGTACAGGTGGGTGATGAGGGGTGCAGGTAGGTGATGAGGGGAACAGGTGATGAGTGGTGAGGGGTGCAGGTGGGTGGTGTACAGGTGGGTGATGAGTGGTGAGGGGAGCAGGTGGGTGGTGAGGGGAGCAGGTGGGTGGTGTACAGGTGGGTGATGAGGGGTGCAGGTGATGAGTGGTGAGGGGGTGCTGGTAGGTGGTGAAGGGAACAGGCGGGCGGTTATGGTAGTAATGAGGGGAAACAAGTGGATGGTAATAGTAGTGCGTGTAGGTCTGTGTGTATGTATGTATGTATGTGTGTGTACGTCTGTGTATCATCCCAAGAAACACACACACACACTCTACTACTTTGCTGTCACTCGGAATCGAGTATGACGATCATCCAGCTATGATACAATGATATGAGTTATTAAGGACGTCACCTTCGTTGGTGATCTCTTGAGGTGACTGAAGAGGCCGATACGGGACCGGCAGGGTCGTCGACGGATGTTGTACGTGTGGATGGAACGTAGACTACGTTGGTGAAAGTTTTCAAGTGCCTTGAGGTGCCTCCTGTATGTGACCCATGTACCCCTGCCATACAGCAGGGAGGGGAGGACCACAGCTCGATATAACCTACCCTCATATTAAATCATACACGATAAAAATATTAAAACACCTTCGCTCGAATAAATTACCACCAGCCAGGTCAGGAAAGGCATGTAGACCTGACATAGCGCAGCCCTAAAAAAAACTCTGTTATTTATGATTTTTCCGATTGATAACCACAGAGGCGGATGCGTACCTAAATAGTCTGGCAAAAGTTGGGGCAGAAAATTATTAAAATCGCTGGAAGCCGCCGCCAGTTTTATGGGTTCAAGTTGTGAGGTTCATTGTGACGTGTGTGTGTGTGTGTGTGTGTGTGTGTGTGTGTGTGTGTGTGTGTTTACTAGATACTGGTAGAGGGTAGGAGAAAGACGAGGGTTAAGGAGAGACAGAGAGATAGCGATAGAGAGAGAGAGAGAGATAAAGAAGTAATGAAGGTAATAAAGAGACACATAAATCCTTCGTGGTGGAGAGATTGTGAGACAGAGATAAAAGTTACCAACAAGAAGAGATAAGAGAGACACTATATAGGTGATACAGGTATGTAAGAGAGAGAGAGAGACTTGATCACTTAGGCATTGGAGATAGAGAGACGTGATACAATGCTAGAATGCGAGATAATAAGAGAATAGAGATACGATGAGATAACAGAGAGAGAGAGAGGACTCCTGACGATGCCCTCAGGTAGTAGTCTCATCTCACCTTATCTTCAACATCAGAATCCAGCAGTAAACTGTTCGGCCACGCCCCTTCCTCCCTCCTTCTGCCTCTGACCAACCACAATTACTGCTGGTTGTGGTAGTAGTGAGGGCGCTTGAACTCTCCTCCTCCTCCTCCTGCTCCTTCTCCTTCCTACTCCTGCTACCTACCACACCAACTACTACTGCCGCTGGTGGTAGGGGGAAGAGGCGGTGGGTGAAGGTAAGAGGGTCTAAAGTCTCTCCCTCCCTCCCTCTCCTCTCCCTCCTTCCTCCATCTTTACTACCCACTTGGCCCACGCTAATTACACCATTAATACCTCAATTACACGCGTTATCTCAGACAGTTATCTATTGTTGTGTAAGTGGATATGCGTGTGTCGCGCTGCCCGCCTCATTGTTCATCGACCCGTCATTATATTATATACCGTCTGTGTTAGATGAGGGGTGTGTGAGGAAGAGGGGTAGGGGAGGGGTAGAAGAGGTTGAGAAGGAGACGGAATGGACAAGAAAAGGAGGAGGAGGTGGGCGAGAGGAGAGAAGAAGAGGAAGAAGGGAAGGGTGGTTTTAAAACTATACTGTTAGACCAAGAGACGTAATAATATATATACTTAAATCCATCACAGGTACAATATGTGTTTAGGAAGCTCTATTTACACACACACACACACAGGTAATATACAGGTGTGTCTCATTAATTAGCCTCCAGAATGTATTAGTAATAAGTACATACCTGTTTACCTTATACTTGTGCTAATGATCAGGTACTAATGTTGTTGTATAAGTTAATCTCAGGTGTATGTGGGGGGTTTTTTCTCTTGGTTTTCTTAATGATTAGGAGTGGTAAGGTCCCAGGTGTGTTTCTCTACAGCTGGTGTTTACTGTACTGGGATGTGTGGAGTGGTGAGGTTGTGGTTATTGTCGTTGTTGTGTTTGTTGTTGTTGTTATTGCTATTATAGTTCTTCTTCTTCTTCTTCTTCTTCTTCTTCTTATTCTTTTTCTTCTTACCATCACTATTATTATTACACACTCATCATCCCATCTTCGTCTCACTCTCGTTGTAATCCTTCAGTAATCAGCTACCATTGAGTGTTACAGCATTAGGTGTACTTAACCTCTCTGGACCAGTGTGTGTGTGATGCCCCCACAGCTCTCATCCGTCATCGTTGTGGTCATCTACACACACACACACACACACACCTGTCTTCCTCTGTCTCTCACCTGTTGATTGATTCAAATGTTTCTCTGTCTCTTTAGGTGTGTGTGTCGGGGGGGGGGGGGGGTGGACTTGGGGGAAGGAATGGTTAATGCTACTTATCCTTGGGTTCTGAGTCACTGTTAAACCTTATACCCGCTGAAGCTATCCTGAGTCACTGCTAAAGCCCATTGATTCACTGTTAAACCTTATACCCACTGAAACTATCCTGAGTCACTGCTAAAACCCACTGACTCACTGTTAAACCTTATACCCACTGAAACTATCCTGAGTCACTGCTAACCTTACCCACTGACTTTATCCTTGATCCAGTTAGAACCATAATCCTTCCTTCAGTCGCCCGCTGCATACTCACTTACCTATATAAAAGATTGCCAGGAAATTGGTTGATTCCCATTTCGATATATTGGTAGTATACATAATAAGGAAATGCGTAAAGTATACATACCTACATAATATACATACATGGATAAGACTGGACCAGATTAAAAAAAATTGGTTAGGTTACGTTAAGTTAAGTTAGGTTAGGTTAACATTAGGTTGTTTAATCATCAGTTGAAATAAGCAGGGGTGTCTAATCTTCACGAGGTCCTTCAAAACACGTAGGGGTGTCTAATCTTCACGAGGTCCTTCAAAACACGTAGTTAACCTTCTTCTTGTCAGTGTTTGATGAAAATGACCTTAAAACTCTGTATGAATACGGGACATAATTCTCTGATCTGTCATGATTCGCCAATTAACCTGTATTACCTTAATGACACCTGAGTGATGGTTTAGGGGTGTCTCTCTCTCTCTCTTTCTCCCTTTATTATGATTATCACATTTTGAGGTATTTTAAGGTACGTCAACGACCACGCACTTGGACTATACTTCTGGAAGGGATGACGACTACGCACTTAACGACCACGCACTTGGACTATACTTCTGGAAGGGATGACGACTACGCACTTAACGACCACGCACTTGGACTATACTTCTGGAAGGGATGACGACTACGCACTTAACGACCACGCACTTGGACTATACTTCTGGACGGGATGACGACTACGCACTTAATGACCACGCACTTGGACTATACTTCTGGAAGGGATGACGACTACGCACTTAACGACCACGCACTTGGACTATACTTCTGGAAGGGATGACGACTACGCACTTAACGACCACGCACTTGGACTATACTTCTGGAAGGGATGACGACTACGCACTTAACGACCACGAACTTGGACTATACTTCTGGAAGGGATGGCGTCTACGCACTTAACGACCACGCACTTGGACTACTTCTGTTTCTGGATGGGATGACGACTACGCACTTAACGACCACGCACTTGGACTACTTCTGTTTCTGGACGGGATGACGATTACGCACTTAACGACCACGCACTTGGACTACTTCTGTTTCTGGACGGGATGACGATTACGCACTTAACGACCACGCACTTGGACTATACTTCTGTTTCTGGACGGGATGACGACTATTCACTCATCATATAATAACATGTTTGCTCCCACACTGACTCTATCGTTTAAGTTTATACGGATATTGTTTGCCTTGACCCGCCTCTTCTCTTACTAGACACACTTGGTATCTGTCGTCTGTGTCGTGGAATTTCTCTTTATATGTGTGTGTGTGTGTGTGTGTGTGTGTGTGTGTGTGTGTGTGTGTGTGAGATAGCAGACAATACAAAGAAAGAGAGAAAGAAAGGTAAGCTATGTAAACAACATCTTTATCTATTGACATTAGTTTATATATAAAACACATCAGGAAGAGTTGACACACATCTCTACTTTCGTCCCCCGCTAGACCTCACGTACTCCCACGGTAGACCAGTATAATCAAATACCCTTTTTTGATCCTGTGAAGCAAAAAAAAAAAAAAAAAGAAAAAAAAGACCGTTACGACCGTTAAAACCGTTGATAAACTGTCACTAACATTCAAATACCCGTAATAGGAAGTGTCAGAGAGTCCATGATGCATCGGCTCCTTTGCTGTCACCACAACATCCCACTGCAAACTTATATAGACCAGTCCCTTTCTGTGGCTGGAATGGTGAGTGACAGAGGGCCACCTACTGCCACCCCGTGTCTGCTATCTCCCCCGGGGACTGTGTGACGCGCCCAGGCTAACTATGGAGGGCGTAGGTGACTCCCGGGTATATTTTTAGTCTTGATACAGGAGATATTAAGTGGAAGGATGATAGCTGTCTGTCTCGTATTTTGGATCATCTGGTTTGGCCTCACTTTGATATGTAAAGTTGATCATGGAGGAAGGTTACGTGTGTGTGTGTGTATGTATGTATGTATGTATGTGTATATGGCGTAGTTTTAGTCGTTTCTTCGCTTATAATCCAGGAATATTATGGCATTACACGCACACACACACACACACACTCTCACTCTCCCTCCCCACCCCATCTTAGCCCCTCATTCATACTCTCAAGAAAGTCTTTGAGTTCGTGAGTATGTAAGCCTTGAGTACCGGCGCTAACGAGAACTTGAGTACTAGGTGACGTGTTAGAGAGAGTACTTGAGTAGAAGATGCCTCTGCTACCCTTCAACTCTTCTTGATGTGTGATGACTCTTGAGGGATGATTATGATGAAATGTGGAAAGAGAAAATTGGTTATATTATTTTCTGGTGTTGTTTAATGAGGGAAGTGTGGTGATAGTGGTGGTATGTATGTATGTATGTATGTATGTATGTATGTATGTATGTAAAATGCGTTTTGTCCACAGCAGCAAAAAGACAAATAGGGTTTTAGTCACGGTAATAAAGACATCAAATTATATTCTACTGAGAGCTAAAAGTTGTAGACATAAAGTTTTAGACCAAAGGAAGGCGCCCCCACACAATGTCATTAGCCACAACAGACTCACAGGTATTACAGTAAGTTTCCATCCATACACAGGTTCGTCGCAAGGGCAGGGTGAGATAGGAAATTGTCATTAGGATAAAAGTTTGGGTCGCCCTCCTGCTGCACGGAAGAGGGAAAGCGTAGAAGAGTGTGTGTGTGTGATTACTGACTGCATGGGTTGGACCTCTCTCTCTCTCACCTCCATGCTTACCTTAGCTCCCCTCCCTGCCTCCTTCACCTCCCTGCCTCCCTACCTACCTCATTACCTCCCTCTGTGCCTCCCTCACCTCTCTGTCTCCCTCCTTCACCTCCTCCCCTACCCGTCTATCCCCGGGCTAAACGCATAGGACAGCCCTTCACTACACCCGGAAATTTCACAATCAAGTCGAAATCGAACGCTGGTGCTGGATAATTCGGCACAGGAACCGGGGGAATTTTAACACCTGGGGAATTGGGAACTTAATTGACAAGTGAAGAGGAAATGTATTCTCACTTACACCTGATGCCAACAAATTTCATGATGTATCTTTCCCACACCACTGGAATCGTGATACATACAGTGATACACACACACACACACACACACACCAGAGACACATTGGAATAAAACTCTTATATATATGTACTGTTGTTGGACCCGGCACCCGATCACTCCTCCTCCTCCTCTTCCATCTTTCTCTCTCTCATCTCGTTCCCTACCCCAGTATCCTCTGTCTCTCTATATAGTTTTTTTATCACTTCCCCTTTCCTTCGATGCTGTCCCAACTCTCTCTCTCTCTCTCTCTCCTTCGTTAACCCTCTCCTTCCCTCCCATCTCTTTCATCTGATTCTTCCTTTCTGCATATCTATATCTTCTCTTTCTCTCTTTCTCCACAAACACCCCCATACACATACGCACTCTGTTTCTCTCTCTCACACACAAACACACACACACACACACACACACGTCTAGCTTACCTCTCTCCCTTACATGCCTTTCTTCCTGTCTGTCTATCTGTATGTCCTGAATCTCCCCTCTCTCTCTCTCTCTCTCTCTCTCTCTCTCTCTCTCTCTCTCTCTCTCTCTCTCTCTCTCTCTCTCTCCCCATTACCTTCCTCCTACTCCTCTTCCCCCCTCACTCGACCCTCTGATCCCCTCACCTCCACCCTTGAGTGTGTCCCCTCACCGCTTGTGTTTGATCACCTAGCAACCAGCGACTCTACTCCCCTTGTGAAGAACACCTTGCTGACTGTACTTCATACCACAGTAGAGTACATCACAGGGGAGTACATCACAGGGGAGTACATCACAGCAGAGGGGAGTATATCACAGCAGAGGGGAGTACATCACAGCAGAGGGGAGTACATCACAGCAGAGGGGAGTACATCACAGGGGAGTACATCACAGCAGAGGGGAATACATCACATCACAGGGGAGTACATCACAGCAGAGGGGAGTACATCACAGGGGAGTACATCACAGCAGAGGGGAGTACATCACAGGGGAGTACATCACAGCAGAGGGGAGTACATCACAGGGGAGTACATCACAGCAGAGGGGAGTACATCACAGGGGAGTACATCACAGCAGAGGGGAGCAGTTCAGAGTAGACGCTTGGAAAAGATACACATTTATTCTTCACTTTAAGTAGATTTAGGACAATAAAGTGAAGTAGATGTAGATTAGTGTTAGGGTAGATTAGTGTTAGGGTAAAAATAGAGTCGAATGTAATAGAATAAACCAGAGTAAAGGGGAATAAACGAAGAAGGTATTTTACTCTTCCTTGATCTGTGACACCGCCATTTTTTTTTACCTCCCTCTCTCTCCCTCTCTCTCTCTCTCCCTCTCTCTTCATTCCTCCCTTCCTTCCCCTCACTTTGCCTTCATCCCTGCTGCTTCCCTCACTCAACCTGCGCTCTCTTCTGAATTCATTTTGTCTCCCTACCTCCCTCCCTCCCTCCCTACCTATACCGTCCTTCTACCTACCCTACCCTACCCTACCCTACCCTACCTCGTTCTACTTGTCTGCTATTCTTGTCACAGTCTGTACTCCAATGCTCTGCTCTACTCTGCTATGCTCTGTCGTATTCAATATCTGTATTCTAGAGCCTTAGGTGTACAGTGCTCTAATTGTAGCTATACTCTGCTCTACTCGTGCACTCTACTCTGCTCTACTCCTGTACTCTACTCCTGTACTCTACTCTTCTACTCTACTCTACTCCTGTACTATGATAAACTCTATTGTGTTGGGCCAAATTAAGCTCTACGGTGGGCTCTATTCTGACGGCTATTCTGATGCAGTATATTTATATAGATTGGGAGTGTCTGTCTGTATCTCTTCTGTCTGTCTCTCTTCTGTCTGTCTGTCTGTTTCTGTTTGTCTGTTTTTCTATTCTGTCTGTTGGTTTTCACTCTCTCTCTCTCTCTCTCTCGTAACCTGTGGAAATATGTTTGTGTGTGTGTGTGTGTGTGTGTGTGTGTGTGTGTGTGTGTGACGATCGAGGGATGAAGTATGAAAGGCTCTGAATAAACATGAGGAGACAGGTGAGGTCTCAGGTGTGCATCCAGGTGTGTGTGTGCGTGAGGCAGGTACACACACACACACACACACACACACACTAATATAATACCTTAACCTGATATAGAATAATATACTTAAACCAAAAAATAAAAAAAATAAAACAAAGACAAAGAAAAACAAAACAAACAAAATAAATAAAACAAAAACAAATAAATAAATAAATAAGAAAAACAAAAGAAAAACAAATAAAAGCCCCAAAACAAAAACAAACAAACCTTTACCTACAACACACAGCGAGACTCCCAGCCACATAGCGTTGTTGTTTTTTCTGTATCACATAACATTCAAACGCTCAAAACTTTCTGCTTCAAATATTTTTATAGTCTTTGGCAAGGTGTGTGGGTGGGGGGGGGGGGGTTGGTTCAGGGGGGAACGCTTTAGGTGGGGGGAAGCTTTAGTAAATGGCTGTTTTAGGTCCAAGTGTTTCATCTCTCCATTTGTGTTAGTTTTTGTCTGTCTGTCAAAAATAGTTAGTTGTGTGGGGTGTTTTTGTTGTGGCGTCTTGCATGATTTAGATTATTAAGGCGTGGCGAGTGTTGTTGTTATTGTTGTTATTATTATTATTATTATTATTATTATTCTTATTCGTAGTAGTAGTAGTTGTTGTTGTAGTAGTACTGTAGGTGTGTAGATGCCATTCCTCTAAGGTACGGTAGGCCAGTAGAAGGTTTGCCCTCCCAATGCGTGTGTGGCTCTTCCTATGACGTCGATCACGCCATGGTGTGCAAGAAAGGGGGGCTTCGTATGCATGAGGCATGACGAAGTAAGGGATCTCACAGCAAATATGTTGAAGGAAATCTGCCGGGATGTCAGGGTAGAACCGACCCTTCTTCCATTGGACGGTGAAAATTTCCAACATAGGACTTCAAACACATCCAACGAAGCCCGTGTTGACGTCAGTGCTCGAGGATTCTGGACGCGGGGACAGCGAGCCTTCTTCGACATCTGGATTTTTTATCCCATGGCCGCATGTCACCGTAACCTAGCTCTCGATGCTGAACACAGGGGGAACGAGAACAAAAAGATAACATAAGAAAATAAGGAGTCTGCAATAGGCCGGTTGGCCTGTGCATGGCAGCTCCTGTCAAGAGTTACTACCACTCTCTATCATCCATGAATCTATCTAGCCTCCTTTTGAAACTTTCCAGCGTTGCAGCACTTACTACAAAGTTGCTAAGCTTGTTCCACTCGTCCACCACCCTATTTGTAAACCAGTTCCTTCCTATCTCCCTCCTAAACCTAAACTTATCCAACTTCAATCCGTTGTTCCGAGTCCTATCCTGCTCGGATATTATAAGAACTTTATTTATATCACCTTTATTGATTCCTTTCAAACACTTGAATACTTCTATCGTATCTCCCCGCACTATTCGTCTTTCTAGGGAATGCAAGTTTAGTGTCTTTAACCTATCCTGATATGGAAGGTTTCTAAGTCCCGGAATCATTTTCGTCAGTCTTCGCTGCACCGACTCTAATGAATTGATATCCATTCTATAATAGGGGCACCAGAACTGAACCGCATAATCGAGGTGCGGCCTGACTAGCGCAAGATATAGTTCCAATAAGACCTCTGCACTCTTATTACTTACACTTCTAGATATAAAACCCAATACTCTGTTTGCCTTATTTCGAACATTAACACACTGTTTTCTAGGCCGTAGGTCCGGGCTTACAAGTACCCCTAGGTCTCTTTCACAAGTCGACTTCTCTAGGTTGATGTTGTTAAGGCTGTATACATTGACAGTATTTGTTCTTCCAATATTAAGTACGCTGCACTTGCATACGGGGCATACGGGGAGAGAATTCAGAACGTTGATCAAGGCAGCTTCACTCCTCTAGTGTTCACAACCTCTGGTGGGATGGTACCAAGTGCGAGATGCTTCTATGCCAGACTCGCGGAGGTGCTATCCGAACAGAAGCAGCAGCCCAGAAGTTATGTTACAGCCTGGATGAGATGTCGACTGTCTTTCTCTCTCCTTATGTCGGCTTTGCTGTGCCTGAGGGGAACGAGAGCATCGGCCCCAAAGCCGACAACAGTTGCAGATATTTACTATGAGGCAACAGTCACTGAATGCCGCATAGATCTGCGGCTCAACTAACTCACCACAGCCAGGGTAGCTACTTATGTATTAGGATATTTAATTTTAAGGTAATAAAATGGTGGCGAAGGTGTGGCTATTGGGGGAGGCTGGAGGCCACTTAAAAAAATTGTTGTAGTAGTAGTAGTAGTAATTATCTTTTCAATTTCGTAACACGTGAGTGTGTATGGAGTAGGCTCTCTCCCTCCCTCAAGTTGTCCTCCCTCCACACACCCCTCCCTCCCCTCTTTTTACCCCCTCCCCCCCCTCAGGCATTTGCTTAATTAATTTCCCCCCTGAGTGTGGTCCTCCCCTCCCCCCTCTCCTCACCCCCCTCCCCCCTCTCTCACTACGGTAATCTGCCTCTCGCTAATCCTCCTCCTCCTCACTCATTTCCTCCATCATCAGATTTCCTCTCTCTCTCTCTCTTCCTTATACCTCCCTCCTCTCTCCTACCCCCCACTCTTCCTTCTTCTCCCCCCCATACCCCCCCTACCCCTCCCTCACCAGTTCGGGTCTATCTCACAACAGGTGTCGGCCACAAACAATTACCTTGGGTGAAGACAGTGCCATACACCTTACCTCCTCCTCCTCCCATCACTCATAACTCACTACCATTACATTTCAGTTTCCTTAACTTGGGAGGGGCCCAAATCAACCATAATTATCATCATTTGGTGTTTTTGTATTTTATCTTTGTACTTGTTTTTGTGATTTATTTTGTTTTTTACTTTTGTTTTTATTTTTTCCCGTTTTTTGTTTGTTTGTTTTATTTTATTTTGTGTTTTCTTTATTTGTGTTTGCTTTGTGTCTTTGTATTAAATTTTGTGGTTTTGTGTTTGTTGGTCTCGTATTTGTTTTATTTTGTTTCTGTTTTTTATTAAGGACAGGAAAATATATTCGAAAAAAATATAAATATATTCTTGTTATACAATTTACCACAACGCAAATATATTCAGTAATCAGTGTTTACCTGTGTGTTACCTGTGTGTTACCTGTGTTCACCTGTGGGTTCACCTGTGTTCACCTGTGGGTTCACCTGTGTTCACCTGTGGGTTCACCTGTGTTCACCTGTGGGTTCACCTGTGTTTACCTGTGTGTTCACCTGTGTTTTCACCTGTGGGTTCACCTGTGTTTACCTGCCTAATATTCCCTGTTGTTTGAGCTTAGGACACAACATTAGTCAGATCTGTAATAGTGGTTCGGTAAATATATAACTATAACGTTTAATTAATACCTGTGCCGTGAGGTTACGACACAGCACTGGTTTAGGTATACGTACACGCCACTACCATTTACCCTACACCTGTACTATGAGCTTACGACACAACACTGGTCAGACACATCACTACCATTTACCCTACACCTGTCCTGTGACCTAACAACACAACACAGTCCAGGTATAAAACATTAACTACCGATCATTTAATTAACACTTGTACAATGAGCTTACAACACAACACTGGTTTAACGCCTGTGATATTATCTGCCAATATTGTTACATCAGGGTCATGAACTGGCGGCCCGGGGGTGTGTGTTTAAATTACTCTAACAATATTCGCTAAATGAAGCTCATCTAACTTTGTTGATATAATTTGAGCATCAGTTTTTGGAGGGTTGTGTCGGTGTTTTGTTATTGGTGAGGTGGTGGTTATTGCTGGCTGGATACACGTACAGACATGCACGTACAGATACACTCACACAGACACACTCACACAGACACACTCACACAGACACTCACACAGACACACTATCTATGGTCATCTGAGTGTTAGTGGTTTGTTATTATTATTACCACAGAGACTTTATTGTCAGATTTAAATAATAGTTCATGTATGTTACGTGTATGTATGTATGTTATGTGTATGTATGTATGTTACGTGTATGTATGTATGTTATGTGTATGTATGTATGTTATGTGTATGAAATAAAGTTAAAAGTTGCACGAAATATTTTGACACAGTATAATAATTCTCATATACCTAGGTTATTATATTTTAATTTTGCCGTTAAGTAATTACCTGGCTTAAACATGATAATTGTCTTACCTGTTCATGTTAGATATACACCTGTGACTGTTGTTGTTGTTGTTGTTGTTGTTGTTGTTTGTGTATTTTTTGGGGTTCGGTATAAAGTTAAGAGTTGCGTTTATCTTTTGAGATCACACACACACACACACACACACACAAGCGTAGAGTCAATCATAACACACACACACACACACAAGCGTAGAGTCAATCATAACACACACACACATACACACAGTCAGTCAGTTATTACACACAAACACGCACAGACACACACACACACACACACACAGTCAGTCATTATACACCAACATACATAGCCAGTCATATCACAGCCACACACAGTCAGTCATTACACAGTTAGTCTCGCTGCCCAACAGTTTACGGACACTCGGTCTAAATAACTTCGTGTATACTTTTATCATTGGTCGACTTTACTCATTATATTACCATCAGCCTCCCACCTCCCTCAGTATGTGTAGTCTAGGTGAGTAATACCTGGAGAGAGAAGGGGGGGAGGAGGGGGGAGAGACGAGACAGGATAAAAGAGATAGACAGACTGAGAGAGAAAGAGAGATACAGGATAAGAGAAGAGAGAGATAAACAGAGAGACAGACAGACATAAATAGAGAGAGATAACACAGAAAGAGATAGACAGATAAACAGACAGCAGACAGACAGACAGTAGAATGTTAGATGCTCCATTTAAATTCAGTTTATGATAACCTTCCTCACTTTGATTATAAATTAATTAAATTTTAAGTAAAAAATTCAATAAAAAAAACTTCCATATCCCTTCAAGTTTTCCCTTTAAATTTCCATCCAATTTATTTACAAAAAGCAATAAAAACAACAACAACAACAACAACAACAATATCATTAACTACAATAACAACAGCACCAACAACATTAACTACAACAACAACAACAACAATAACACCAATAATAACAACAACAATAACAACAGCAACAACAACATTAACTACAACAACAACAACAACAATAACACCAATAATAACAGCAACAACAACAATATCATTAACTACAATAACAACAGCACCAACAACATTAACTACAACAACAACAAAAACAATAACACCAATAATAACAATAACAACACCAATAATAACAGCAACAACAACAATAACACCAATAATAACAATAACAATAACACCAATAATAACAGCAACAACAACAACAATAACACCAATAATAACAACAACAATAACACCAATAATAACAATAACAATAACACCAATAATAACAGCAACAACAACAATAACATCAATAATAACAACAATAACACCAATAATAACACTAACAACACCATTCTAATACACAGATTGAAATACAGTGAAACCTCTATATAACGGACTTCTTTCTTCATATAATCCGCTAAATGGAAGGCTACTTCATATCTAACAGACCCTCGATATAACGGACTTTCCTCTCTATGCAGGTCATTAGTTGGAGAGGCTTCGCATCTAACGGACCCTCGATATAACGAATTTTTCTCTATGTAGTCCGTTAAATAGAGGTTTTACCGTAAAACCTCGCCCTTGTCACAACACGTATGGATGACTGGCTTGGGTTAGGTTGGTTAGGTTAGGTTAAGTGTTGGCGGCTTAAAACTGGCTTTATGTAACACCTGTATAAGCCACAGGTGTACTGGCTTTGTTTAATGATGACTAAGATTATTATTATTTCAGTAAGTCAGTTTTGGGGGAATTATTTCAAGGTTAAATTACTTTATTTCCTCAAGTTTATTTAACCTTAAATTTAGCTTAACCTAACCTAAGCTAACCTAACCTAACCTAACTCACTAGTATCAACTATTCTCTCGATTTAAGGTCAACCTGATGCTCGAGGGTTAGAAGAAGGGGGGGGGGTGAGGAGGTTATCACTATATATAAATAACTATAAACATAATGTAAACATGTGTAAATCATCGTAAAATTGAATCATTTACACCCAGCAAGACGAGGCTGCAGTGCCTGGAGCATCATGTCATCTCCCTCTAAGTTGGCAACACTGTCTCACTGTCATCACACATCAGTAAAAAAAAACTAAAACTATTATTTTCTTTTAATAAATCTCAATGTTTACACAAAAAAAACGCGACAAAATCTGAACCAAAACACGGTGAGAGGGATTGAATCTCTCTCTCTCTCTCTCTCTCTCTCTCTCTCTCTCTCTCTCTCTCTCTCTCTCGGGCGATTAAAATTACTGGTGGTATCTGGCAATGTGTTTGTTTTTTTCTCTCTCATGTTGAACTGAGCTACACTAATCCTGATGACATTTCCTGTTAAATCTATTGTGTTAATTAGAGGGTTTTTTCGTTGCCCTGTACGTCGTCGACCACATAGTGTTTCCCTTCGTTGCCCTGTACGTCGTCGACCACATAGTGTTTCCCTTCATTGCCCTGTACGTCGTCGACCACATAGTGTTTCCCTTCATTGCCCTGTACGTCGTCGACCACATAGTGTTTCCCTTCGTTGCCCTGTACGTCGTCGACCACATAGTGTTTCCCTTCATTGCCCTGTACGTCGTCGACCACATAGTGTTTCACCTTCATTGCCCTGTACGTCGTCGACCACATAGTGTTTCACCTTCATTGCCCTGTACGTCGTCGACCACATAGTGTTTCACCTTCATTGCCCTGTACGTCGTCGACCACATAGTGTTTCACCTTCATTGCCCTGTACGTCGTCGACCACATAGTGTTTCCCTTCGTTGCCCTGTACGTCGTCGACCACATAGTGTTTCCCTTCGTTGCCCTGTACGTCGTCGACCACATAGTGTTTCCCTTCGTTGTATAAATGACAAACAGGGAGTGAATGTCTCTCTTAGTGTTTTGTTTACAGTCATAGTATGTCGGGGGGGGGCGGTTCTATACGATACATAATACATAGGATAAGACGTAATGTGTGTGTTTACTGTGTCACCATAGAGAGGGGGACACACACACACACACACACACACACACACACACACACACACACACACACACACAGTAAAAGAAAACGTCTTATGTTTTTTTTTGTTTTTGTTTTTTTTTTTTGCTCGTGGCTGTGGTGGTGGATGTTGGGTACGACAGGTGATTTATTTACTTAGTCTGGCCAGGTAACATGTCTTCACTACCTTTCAAAACCACTTCATCTGGAACTTCCAACCACCCATCCACCTAACCCGCCCAACCCACCCACCTAACTCACCCAACCACCCATCCAACCCACCCACCCATCCAACCCAACCCACCCACCCACTCAACCCACCCATCCACCGCGCTCAAAACATCACATTTTGATTATTAAAAGGCATCCGGACTGGTTCTGTAGTTAATTGTTCAGTAAAGGTAATTTGGCTCGTGTGTGTGTGTGTGTGTGTGTGTGTGTGTGTGTGTGTGTGAATTACCTATACCTAACCCTACTACACACACACACACACACACATAAAATGCTTGTTGCTGAAGATGAAAAAGATTATATTGTTATGTCAAATGCTCACAATACCGGACAGGGAAGGTAAAGTAACTCTATCAAAGCAACAAACAAGGGGCGGTGACACAGCTCTCAGAGGGGGGTGGGGAGGGTCCATCGTCAGCCGGTCACTGATTGGTTTAAATAAAATCCCATCATGACGTCACTCTACCTCATGATGCTTCTGATTGGTGCTTGATGAGTATAAGGCTAAAACATGAGAGGTAGTAGGGCTTATAGGATGAGTCCCAGGTATCAGGTGTTGGGTGGTGAGGGTTAGGTTAGGTTAGTTCCTGATTCATTGAAGTGGAATTTATCTTTTTTTTTTTAGTGAGGTGAAGCAAGGAGGAGAGGTGAGAGGAGACACTTTACCTCTGTCCTCAAGTGTGTTAGAGAATGTTGTACGCTAGCCCCACTAATTAAAGCTGTGAGTTAGCCAATTACATCCACTAATTCCCCTCTTCCCTCACTACCGTCCCCTCTCTTTACAAAGAATTTCAATAAAAGCTTCCACAATGAGAGGCTGCAGGGCCTGACTCGCCCCCTCTATCGCCCTTCACCATAACATTGTCTGCCTCCCCTTGTTACTGCTCCGGCAATATTGCTTCACCGCTGTCACCTGAGCCCTCCCTCCCTCCCTCCCCCCCTCCCTCCCTCCCCCTCTTTATATACCTCTCTCTCTCTCTCTCTCTCTCTCTCTCTCTCTCTCTCTCTCTCTCTCTCTCTCTCTCTCTCTCTTCCTCCACCACACACCACTCTCCCTCTCTCTTCCTCCACCACACACCACTCTCCCTCTCTCTTCCTCCACCACACACCACTCTCCTCTCTCTCCCTCCACCACACACCACTCTCCCTCTCTCTCCCTCCACCACACACCACTCTCCCTCCACCACACACCTCTCTCCCTCTCTCTCCCTCCACCATACACCACTATCCGTCTCCCTCCACCACACACCACTCTCCCTCTCTCTCCCTCCACCACTCTCCCTCTCTCTTCCTTCACCACACACCACTCTCCCTCTCTCTCCCTCCACCACACACCTCTCTCCCTCTCTCTCCCTCCACCACACACCTCTCTCCCTCTCTCTCCCTCCACCACACACCTCTCTCCCTCTCTCTCCCTCCACCACACACCTCTCTCCCTCTCTCTCCCTCCACCACACACACCACTCTCCCTCTCTCTCCCTCCACCACACACACCACTCTCCCTCTCTCTTCCTCCACCACACACCACTCTCCCTCTCTCCCTCTCCACCACACACCACTCTCCCTCTCTCTCCCTCTCCTCTTCCAATCAGTTTATAATCTTCCTCACCTCCTTCAACACTCACTCTCCTCTCTCAATCTATTACACTTAAATTTCCCTCTCACCAACCCCCACTCTGTTTCCCACATGATTTATCCCTCTCACTTCCCCTCTCTGTCTTTCCCACTCAGTTTTTCCTCATCTCCCCCCGCCTCATTTCCCCTCAACCTCTATTTAACGAACTGTATGGAGAGGAGAGTCCGTTATATCGAGGGTCCGTTAGATGAAATACCTCCATCTAACGGGATTAAGTTTGGGGTGTGTTGAGGTGTGTTACTGAGGTGTGTTACTGAGGTGTGTTAGTGGGGTTACTCTCCATGCAAGTTCTGATACCACATCTCTTCCTCTCCCTCTCCTCTTTCCCCTCCCACTCTCCCTCCCTCTCCCACTGTCCCTCCCTCTCTCACCTTCCCTTCCTCTCCCTCCCTCCCACCCTCCCTTCCTCTCCCACCTTCCCTCCCTCTCCCACTGTCCCTCCCTCTCCCACTGTCCCTCCCTCTCCCACTGTCCCTCCCTCTCCCTCCCTCCCACCCTCCCTTCCTCTCCCTCCCTCCCACCCTCCCTTCCTCTCCCACTCTCCCTCCCTCTCCCACCTTCCCTCCCTCTCCCACTCTCCCTCCCTCTCCCATCACAGGTCCTTCCTCTCCCACAATTAATTTTCCTTTATTCAGACTTTTGGCATAAAGGGAGGAAGGAGGGAGGGAGTGAAGCGATGGAGGAAGGGAGGGTAAAGGGAGACAAAGGGAGAAGTAAACAGTGAAAAGGGAAAGAGGGAAGGGAGAAGGAGACGAGAGGGGAAGGAGGAAAGAGGAGAAGGGAAGGAGAGACTAGGGGAAGGAGGGACAAAGGGAAGGGGAAGGTAGAGAGACGAGACGAGGAAGAGGAAGGGGGTAGAGAAGGGAAGGGGTAGAGGCAGGTAGGGAAAGGGAAGAGGCAGGAAAGGGAGGGGGAAGGGAAATGGAGGAGGATGGACAAGGGGGAAGAAGGGGAAGGGAATGTATCGGGGTGGAGGAAGGGGAAGAGGAAGGGCAAAGGGGAAGGGGGTTATAAACGAACCTTAACCTTTGACTTGTGCTTACTGAGGAAAAGTGTTTAAAGCTGTGAACAATTACAGGTGGGGAAAAAATGGCTACTGTCGACACTGATCACTATTCACACGCCGGGTTAAAACTGTCTACACTTTTACCTCGGATTAAATTGTGTTAATATGTGTAATTTTTTTCTTTTTAACACAGGATAGTGGTATTTAATTTTCTGATTAAAATCTTTCTGATGATTGTGTGTTTGGGGGGATTTTTTTGGGGGGGGTGTTTGGTTTTTTTTGACAGTGACAATAACCCGACGAATTAAAAATGGCTAATAGAGGTTTGTATGGAGTGCAGTGTACCGTGTTTAATAACTCGTATACAGATACATACACGCAGAGATACACGACAACTACACCCTAAGTTAACGAGCTGCATGACCCAGTGTCAAGAAATAGTACGAGAAGACCGGACAACTCGCCAACTGCACTGGCTAACCATTTCCCCGGAATACGATCCGCAAATCGATTAACATCCAGGATCCCAATTACTGCTGGGTGGACAGAGGCAAATGGTGTATAGAAACTTACATATAGTTCCGCCTTGAACTCGGGTCC
Source organism: Homarus gammarus (assembly GCA_958450375.1). NCBI lineage: Eukaryota > Metazoa > Arthropoda > Malacostraca > Decapoda > Nephropidae > Homarus > Homarus gammarus. Next base: position 1,066,714 of record CAUDMG010003231.1, read on the forward strand.
CCATGCTTGCGAGGCGAGCATGCTGACCATTACACCACAGGTCGCCACATTCATACATACATACATACATATAGACGTAAGTACACAAACATATACATATACAGTACATACACAATCATCACCATGGCGTCACTATCATCATCATCATAGCGTCACCCTAATCATCACATCACCATCATCACCACATCACCATACATCACACCTTTCCTTCATCACACTTCAGGTACAAATCACATTCCTAATTAGCACCTGTACACGACACATTGTTTTGTTTTACCTGACAAAGGAGGATTCTTGTCCACACATGTTGTAGGGTTAGGTTAGGTTAGGTCAGTTCAGGTCAGGTCAGTAGGTGTGTACTGTATGTCTTTGACCTTTAATAGACACAGGTGAGAGAGTCTGTTGAGTTTGTCTTTGTTCAGTGACTTAGGTAGTGGTGGTGGTGGTGGTGAAGGGTGGTATTTTCACCATCTTGTCACTATAACTCTGGCGCCACCTTCACTCTGGCATCACCATCACTCGCGTCAATATCACCCAAGCGTCACCATCACCTTAGCATCACCATCACCCAAGCATCACCATCACCCAAGCGTCACCATCACCCTAGCATCACCATCACCCAAGCGTCACCATCACCCCAGCCTCACCATTACCCCAGCATCACCATCACCCAAGCGTCACCATCACCCTAGCATCACCATCACTCAAGCGTCACCATCACCCTAGCATCACCATCACCAAAGCGTCACCATCACCCTAGCATCACCATCACCCAAGCGTCACCATCACCCTAGCATCACCATCACCCAAGCGTCACCATCACCCTAGCATCACCATCACCCAAGCGTCACCATCACCCTAGCATCACCATCACCCAAGCGTCACCATCACCCTAGCATCACCATCACCCAAGCGTCACCATCACCCCAGCATCACCATCACCCTAGCATCACCATCACCCAAGCGTCACCATCACCCTAGCATCACCATCACCCAAGCGTCACCATCACCCCAGCATCACCATCACCCTAGCATCACCATCACCCAAGCGTCACCATCACCCTAGCATCACCATCACCCAAGCGTCACCATCACCCCAGCATCACCATCACCATAATTACTCACTGCACAACAACAATACAGTGAAACCTCTATTTAACGGACTATATATGGAGAGAGTAATCCGTTATTCAGATAGTCCTTTACATGTGAAACCTCCACGTAAGGAACTACACGAAGATTAAAGTCCGTTATATCGAGGGTCCATTAGATATGAAACCCCTCATCTAACGGATTATATGAGAGATAGGAGTCCGTTATAAGGAGTTTTCGCTGTACTTTGTTTTACCTCCAAGCTGGCAATTCACCGAAACCAAAGGACGCCCCTGATTGGTCGAGCCACACCAGGTGATCAGAGAGGCTGCTGTGATGAATGATAAACTTTGGTCTTTTTTCATCATAAAATATCTACGTCATCATTATGTTTCTCATGATAATTTGCACATCCCCGGCTTCTAATATCATTCTAGATCAACACTTAATTATTTATATCGCCTACAATTGAAGGATGTAAACGATATAAAGTGATTAATGAAGAGATGTAGATTTAACCCATTGCGTATCCCGCCAGCCAATCAAGTGCTTTAATAATATCTGCTGATGCGGTAAAATTAAAACTATATTATAACGCTTCTTCCTCTTGTTATAATGCTTCTTTACTTCCTCTTGTTATAATGCTTCTTTACTTCCTCTCTTGTTATAATGCTTCTTTTCTTCCTCTTGTTATAATGCTTCTTTACTTCCTCTTGTTATAATGCTTCTTTACTTCATCTTGTGTTATAATGCTTCTTTTCTTCCTCTTGTGTTATAATGCTTCTTTTCTTCCTCTTGTGATATAATGCTTCTTTTCTTCCTCTTGTGTTATAATGCTTCTTTTCTTCCTCTTGTTATAATGCTTCTTTACTTCCTCTTGTTATAATGCTTCTTTACTTCATCTTGTGTTATAATGCTTCTTTTCTTCCTCTTGTGTTATAATGCTTCTTTTCTTCCTCTTGTTATAATGCTTCTTTACTTCCTCTTGTTATAATGCTTCTTTACTTCCTCTTGTTATAATGCTTCTTTACTCCCTCTTGTTATAATGCTTCTTTACTTCCTCTTGTGTTATAATGCTTCTTTACTTCCTCTTGTGTTATAATGCTTCTTTTCTTCCTCTTGTGTTATAATGCTTCTTTACTTCCTCTTGTGTTATAATGCTTCTTTACTTCCTCTTGTGTTATAATGCTTCTTTTCTTCCTCTTGTGTTATAATGCTTCTTTACTTCCTCTTGTGTTATAATGCTTCTTTTCTTCCTCTTGTGTTATAATGCTTCTTTTCTTCCTCTTGTTATAATGCTTCTTTACTTCCTCTTGTTATAATGCTTCTTTACTTCCTCTTGTTATAATGCTTCTTTACTTCCTCTTGTTATAATGCTTCTTTACTTCCTCTTGTGTTATAATGCTTCTTTACTTCCTCTTGTGTTATAATGCTTCTTTTCTTCCTCTTGTGTTATAATGCTTCTTTACTTCCTCTTGTGTTATAATGCTTCTTTACTTCCTCTTGTGTTATAATGCTTCTTTTCTTCCTCTTGTGTTATAATGCTTCTTTACTTCCTCTTGTGTTATAATGCTTCTTTACTTCCTCTTGTTATAATGCTTCTTTACTTCCTCTTGTGTTATAATGCTTCTTTTCTTCCTCTTGTGTTATAATGCTTCTCTACTTCCTCTTGTGTTATAATGCTTCTTTACTTCCTCTTGTGTTATAATGCTTCTTTACTTCCTCTTGTGTTATAATGCTTCTTTACTTCCTCTTGTGTTATAATGCTTCTTTACTTCCTCTTGTGTTATAATGCTTCTTTTCTTCCTCTTTTGTTATAATGCTTCTTTACTTCCTCTTGTGTTATAATGCTTCTTTACTTCCTCTTGTGTTATAATGCTTCTTTACTTCCTCTTGTGTTATAATGCTTCTTTACTTCCTCTTGTGTTATAATGCTTCTTTACTTCCTCTTGTGTTATAATGCTTCTTTACTTCCTCTTGTGTTATAATGCTTCTTTACTTCCTCTTGGTATAATGCTTCTTTACTTCCTCTTGTGATATAATGCCTCTTCCTTCTCCTCATCAGTGGCAGCAGATGACAGACAAAGAGCCAACCGCAACACACCCAGGGGAGATTAATAATGCCTCTCACCTAATTATCCACGAGGACAGGTAAGAGACAACAGGTAGTGAGCTTTAATTGTACACAAGAGAGAACTTTATAGGGGGGGTTACCTGGTGATGACTCTAACCTAACCAAACCTAACCTAACCTAACCTAACCAAACCTATCCTAACCAAACCTATCCTAACCAAACCTAGCCTAACCTAGCCTAGCCTAACTACTATGGATATGTCAACAGGCTGATCGATACTTAATATAATTCACATTTTTCATTAGTAATTACTGTGTCATCACCATCATCATCACTATCACCAAAACCATCACCATACTATCATCATCATTCTGTCATTACCATCATCACAACCACACTATCACCATTCCATCACCACACCAGCAATCTATCACAATATCACACCGTCACCATCACCAATATCACACCAATATCACAACTACCACAATATCTCTAATCTATTTCCATACCACACCACACTATCACCACACCTACATCACCACACCTCATCAACATCACCACCACCCCATCACAACCACCCCACCACCCCATCACCACCACCCCATCACACCCACACCACCACCCCATCACACCCACACCACCACCCCATCACACCCACACCACATCACCATAGCGTCACCATCACCACAAATCCGCTACTCTCAGTTTCAAAAGCAATTAGTGTGGCCAGTGTAGGTTAATTACATCACTCAGGCCTTGTGTACTCTCCTGGTCTAATTGATTAAAGTGCCAGACCTGCCTTCCTGGGACGAGGGGCGGCTAGGGGGAGGATAGGGGCGGCTAGGGGGGGGAGATAGAGGCGGCTAGGGGGAGGATAGAAGGAAGAGTGAAGGGGTGGAAGGAGGATAGGGTCAGAGTTAGGGGTAGGGGTTGGCTAAGGGGAAGGTGGGTTAAGAACAAGGTAGGTAGTTGGTAACGGTGGGTTGGAGGTGGGCTAAGAACGAGGTAGCTGGTAACAATGGGCAAGAGGTGGGCCGGGAAGACGATAGAGATGTTCTTAAAAGACTAAATGGTGATGGAGGCGAGGTACCAGGTATTCGGTAACACGGGGTGGGGGGAGCGGTTGTCAGGTAGGTTAATGAACGTGTCACAGGTAAGTTAAGTGTTGACGGAGGGATGGGCGGGGTGAGGGTTGCATTACACTGCTGTTGAGGTATAGGGAGGTGAGGGGGGTGAGGGAGATAGATGAGGGAGGGAGATGAGGTAAGCGATCATCTTCTCTGTCTTCTCTCTTTATCTCCCCGTCCTCGTGTGTGTGTGTGTGTGTGTGTGTGTGTGTGTGTGTGTATGATAACTGAACTATTATTTACAAGTATTCCTTTAACTTACTTGTCAATAAATATCCATTCATCACACACACACACACACACTGAGATGAAGCTGAAGAATCTGCCACCCAACATCTCCTTTATACCAGACAAGTAAACTGGCTGGGTGGGTGGCAGGGTGGCAGGGAGGGCGGCGGCAGACTGTTAGTGAGTTACTGACTCCTTGATCCATCGCTTCATAAACCGATAGATTCCTGCCTAGAGTTGCCCCGCCCCTTCCCCCTTGCCTTGCCCCTCCCCGCCCACCACCCCGCTCCACTCCTCCCTACCTCGCTCCCTCCCTCCCTCCCTAGACCTCCACACTGTTAAGATATGATTCCCTCCCTCCCCCCTCCCTCCCTCCCTTTCTCCTTCCATCCATCCCTGCTCCTCCCCCACCCCGCCCGTCCTCACCCCTCCTCTCCTCCCCCGCCCCGCCCCTCACTACTCCTTGTCCACTAACTTTTTAATGTTCCTCGGCGTTAAGTTTTAGCTGTGGTTGATAAATTGTGAGGTAGTTGTGTCATGTATCTCTTAAGTACCCTGTGTGTGTGTGTGTGTGTGTGTGTGTGTGTGTGTGTGAGTGAGTGAGTGAGTGAGTGAGTGAGTGTTTACATATACATACTTAATTTTAAAGATTATCACTGTAAAATCTGGCTATCTTCATCCGGGAATTAGAGAGAGAGAGAGAGAGAGAGAGAGAGAGAGAGAGAGAGAGAGTTTTTTTCATTCCCTAAATCAGTAACTGCATTATTCATACTGCATTAACATCTCTATGATATGCTATGTGTTTCTTCACAGGGCATATTCCACTAAATCCTGACATTATCCCGTGAAATACATCCCTTCCACTTGACGCTCTTGGTAAACGACTCTCACCCTTGTCTCTACCTGGCTTTAAGACTCACCTCGTCACATGTTATAGCGTGTGGGTTACAGCTAAAATGATCTGTAGCTGAGTATTACATTTCAAAAAGCCCTGGAGACAAGTAAGTGATGTTGTCGAGACCCGGTGAATTATCCTCTAAGTTTTCGTTCTGTTTCATAATGATTTGAGTTCCTTTGGTGGAAGGGGAGGGAGGGGTGGTGGTGGAAGGGGGTGGCGGTGGTGGTGGTGGAAGGGGGTGGTGGTGGTGGTGGTGATGATTGTGGTGATGGTGGTGGAAGGGGAGGTGGTGGTGATGGTGGAAAGGGGTGGTGGTGGTGGTGATGGTGGTGGAGAAGAAGGTGGAAGATAGTGGTTGACGGGTGAGACAGGGTGAGAGGGAGTGGTTGTTCCAGCTCTCAGTGTTGGTAACCTCTCAAGCGGTTTAACTTCATCTTGCTTTATGCCACCACCTGAAGCCTCCCTCGACCGGCAGGAAGTGAGGGAGGAGGAGGAGGAGAAGAAGGAGGTTAGGGAGGGGGGGGGGAGAAGAGAAGAGGGGAGAGGAAGAGGGGAGGGCTAGAGTACGGCAGGGAGCGACAACAACAAAGACCTGAGCGAAGTTTAGCGGCGCAAGATTCCCCTCGGCGTGGTGGAGGGCCGGGGGGCAGGGCGGAGGGGGAAGGAGGGAGGGGGGGCAGGACGGAGGAAAGGAGACGGAGGGAGGGAGAGGGAAGGAATCCAGATGCTATATTTGAGAGTCATTCTGGGACTCTGGAAGAAGACGATTGAAGTGGCTTTTATCCGGCGCCGCCTTCACTTTGAGCCTCCGCTACCGTGAGGTGAGTGCCAGCGCTCAACCTCGTTAGTGAAGCTCACCTGCCCACGACGCCCACCTGAGGGAGGTTTTAGGGGGGGGGGATGAGGGAGAGGTTCCAAGGGGGGTTGAGGGAGGGAGAGTTTCCAGGAAGGGGTTAGGCTTCTGGGGCGGGTGAGAGAGAGGTTCGAGGGGTTGAGGGAGTGGTTCCAGGGTGAAGAAGCTCCAGAAGGGTGAGGTTGAGTCAGGGAGAATGGGGTTAGGTTAAGGTTAGGTTGGGCTGTTAAGTTAGGAAAAACCAGATTAAATATCGCACTTAAGGAAATATAAAATTATCCTATTAAAGATGGAGAACACACACACACACACACACACACACACACACACACACACACACACACACACATGTCGAGCGTTTAGTGGCGCGGACAGAGGCACAGGACTAAACAGATGAGTGGCTGTATAGAGGTTAATGGCGCCTGAGGAAAGTTGAGTGTGTGTGTGTGTGTGTGTGTGTGTATCATAAGGGGAGAGAGAGAGAGAAGTCAGTGGGGAGAGAGGAAGACAGGTCACACACACACACACACACACACACCTGGGCAGATCAAGAAACAAGCCAAGGTGGTCACAGGTACATTATCCTCAAGGACCCTGAGTCTTCTCTTGTCTTCCCTCCTCCCTTCCCTCCCTCCTTCCTTCCCTACCTCTTTCTCTCTTCCCTCCCTCCCCATATGTCTTCTTCTATCACTCTCTCTCCATCTCTCCTCCTTCCCTCCCTCCTTCCTTCCCTTTCCCTTGTCTTAAGAGCTGTATAAAGAGTTTCAAAGTTGTGATGATATTGTCTTTAAGAGCTTGTGTGTGTGTGTGATTGTAGTGTCTTTCCTCCCTCCCTCCCTCCCCCTTTCGCTCCCTCCTCCCCCCCTCCCTTCCCTCTTAATCTTAGTCGTCTGCCCAAAAAGTAAACGATTTGTAAACAGGATTATTGATCTCTGATGCCTCGAGTCCCTGAGTTCGAGTGGTTCATCTGAGTGTGTTGTGGTTCATCTGAGTGTGTTGTGGTTCATCTGTGTGTGTTGTGTTTTGAGTGTATTGTGATTCACCTTATTGTGTTGTGATTCACCTGTGGTTTGGTTCACCTGTATTGTGGTTCACTTACCTGTTCATTTAGCGACTGTGAGAGGGCGTGAGGGAGCGCTTGGCTGGTAATGATGTGAGAGAGAGAGAGAGAGAGAGAGAGAGAGAGAGAGAGAGATAGATAAATTAATGTACCTGTGTTCTGTTCTGGCTCATAACAAGGTAAATTTCGAGTCGTGTCTGCTTCGGTGATTCATTATATTCGTAACAGCGAGTAAAAAAAATATCCAGAGTGTGCAATCCAACATTTTGATATAAAACTTTCTACCACCTTGTCTCTCTCTCTCTCTCTCTCTCTCTCTCTCTCTCTCTCTCTCTCTCTCTCTCTCTCTCTACCTACCCTTAACTTCCTCCCTTATATTCCTCCTCTCCTTCCCTCCCTCTCCTTCTATCTCCTTCCTGCTCCTACTATCTTCTCCCTCCCTACCTCTTCCCCCTCCTCTCCCTCCTGCTTCTACTATCTCCTCTCCTTCGTCTCCCTGCCTCTTCCCCCTCCTTACCCTCCTCTCCTTGTCCCTTCCTTTCCCCCTCTCCTTTTTATTCCTCCTCTACCTATATCTCTTCCTCTCCCCCACCCCCTTTACCTACTCTCCTCTCCTCTACATATCTCTCTCCTGTCCCTCTCCTCTCCCTCTCCACCCTCTCGCCAACGCTAAATCCAGCTAATTTTCACTACATATTCAGCCGTCCGCTTCAGACGTGGTTCAAACCCTGATTATGTCCGCCCTGTTGTACAAATTGTTTTTAAAAAGCCTTCTATACCTAAATTACAAGATACTTCAAATTCATCATATTAGATTTATATCGTGTCTTTGATGCCGCATGAGTTGCTCTTTTGATACATTAACGTAACATTCAACACACACACGCAGGTAAAAACACCGGCTCACGGCTTAAAAGCAATTATTGATAAAAGTGGAGCGAGGCGGGCCAATTAC
>CAUDMG010003231.1:1077500-1147500 GCA_958450375.1 Homarus gammarus
AATGAAGATAGGTTATGCAGGTGAATAGATCCGGTGATTGTATCTTGGTATAAATTGAAAGGAATTATGGGGTGAAATGATAGAAAAAGAGTGAACATATATACAAGGGTGATTAATGTATTGAGGGGACATGTAAAGTGACGGAGTGGTTGTGGTTAGGGAGAGGTTGGGGTTATGGTTTGGTTAGGGATAGGTTAGTTTCATTTACCTGTTGGTGTAATTTAAATGAAACGAATTTGGTGGTTTTGGTGAAGAGACACACACACACACACACACACACACACACACACACACACAGTTTACGGACTTGTGGTGATCATACGCTGGAACATGATACAAGTCGACCTTTGATGCGCATTTGATGGGAGCACCGAGGGAGGGAGAGGTCTTGGCTGGTTGGTACACAAGGGAGAGAGAGAGAGAGAGAGAGGAAGGGAGGGAGGGAGGGAGGGAGAGAGATAGGGAGAGATAAAAATAAAAGAAAACACGTGAAGGGAGAGCAAAGAAGGGATGGTGTGTGTGTGTGTGTGTGTGACGCAGTGTTGATATGTGAAGGAGGAAGAGGAGGAGGGTGTATTGAGGGGAATTGAGTATAAGAGAGGCTATAAGAGGAATTGACTTGAGGGTGAATATTAATAGTCGTGTGTGTGTGGGGGGGGAGGGGGTGGGATGGCTAGCTGGCTACAGGAAAGGTCGTGTGGCAGTGCAAAGGAACCCGGTTTGTGAGGGGTAGGTGAAGGTGTAGAGTGTGTTCTGGGATAGTGAGGGGAAGTTTTTACAATACCAGGTGCAGGTGAGAGAGAGAGAGAGAGAGAGAGAGAGAGACGACAATGATGATGGTTGTCAGTAATTTTAAAGATCAGGCAATGTTTTCTTCAAGCCAGGGCCGTGAGTGTGTTCAACAAGATCCGTCACACAACATCTCTTCGTTTATAAGATTGTCTCTCTCACTCAAGATTAATTACTGAGAAATAATTTAATGTTTCATATTATCTTGTGTAGGAAAGCAAAAATATCTGATGTTATGTATATTATTTTTTTTTTTGGAGGGGGGGAGGTGAAGAAATATATTCAGGAGACGTAGCCAAGAAGTAAGGAAAACGAACTACGGGTGGGAGGTTAGCGCTGAGTGTCGTGTTGCTGCGTTCGCTAGCCACTACACGGAATCATAATGGTCTGATGACGCCAACTGGTGACAGGACAGGCTGAGCAGAATATTACTGAGGTAGTGTACAGCAGCAGTGAGCTATACCGCACACACGCCACATCCTCCATATACGTTTACAGAGCAGTGATGTGCGATGTATTTGTGCTACACTCACTAATTTCAAATACTACAGTGTCGTCTTTACGTAGAGCAGAGAGCTATTGTATTCAGACAGTGGGTTAGGTTAGGTTCTAATGATGTTATTTGATCCATATCCCCCTGCCAGTGATTCAGGTCATTCCTATGGTCAAGATGATGTGTAGGCGTAAGAAACATTTATATTAAGAGAGAAACCTTTTTACCTATAAATTTGTTAAGGTACAATAGTTTATTCTGAAATTGAAATGTAAAGACTATTTCCATGTTGAGCTGAAGTTGGGTAAAGTTTCATTTTGTAGAGATTTTAATATCAAATTTAGGGGAGTTAGGAAGCTTTATACAGAAAATTGAAGCCTTTTGCCAAATTTAGCTGAAATCTATTGTATTTGGTATAGTGAAGCAAGCCTATTACTGTTTGATCAGGTTGCAATACGTGGCCTCACACACAGGAGTAATGCCGCTAAATACTGTATTCCCGTATAGATGACTCGGCTCTTTACACATCAAAACTGACATGTCCATTAACTTTCTTATAGTCGTTTTGTGGAATTTAAAGTCTCAGCATTTACTCTCTTTTTATTTTTGCACATTAAAGGACTAAATTTACGTAAATGAAGTTACCGAAATGTGATAGCGGATGATTTTGTTTTTATATTTTTTCGCCTTTGATGTCTTTAGAACTTGGAGTGGTTATTGACTGATATTTAGTGCTAGTGACCGAGCCTTTAAAATTGCACGTATAGCAGTCAGAATCTCAAAGCTTTAACCACACTAAGAATACCTAATTTTACTTTGTTTTTCACATATTGGAAAGCAGTTTGAAGATGAGGTGTTGCTGTGTGGACATGCCCTCCTCACACCTTATGGTAAACAGCTTCAACACACGGACGGACACATCGCTAACGTGACTAACTCAGTGGCTGTAGGATATTATACCAAGATTAAACTGTGAAGACTCTTGATTGTGTAATGAAGTGGATTATAAAGCTGAAGTAATTCTCGGCCGCACACAGATAAATAGCCTCGCAGAACACACACACACACACACCAGCCTTGATACGGAGATGAAACATATATATAAAATAAATCTATCCGGGAACAATGGAACACGAATTTAAACTACACAACGATCACCACTGGCCGCCAACCAGACTGACATTACGGTACTGAATAATTCGTGGGTACAGGCCATGTGGCTCAACCCAAGAGCTAAAGATATAACCTCACCTGATGATCGTAGGTTAACAATTTGGTTAGGATTGGTTAGGTTAGGTTAGTTAGGACTGTTAACATCTGTGTGTGTGTGTGTGACGACTCTGGCTGTATAGATCCAGTTACGGTTAGGGTAGAAGATCATGCTGTGTAAAGCGAAGCCTATTACAAAGTGCGCGCGAGGAATTGTTGTTTGATGAAATGAGTTTTGCCATTTGCCAAATTTTATGCAATACTAAGTGACGAGTCGTGAATAAACTTTTTCTTGAATGAAAACTTGAAACATATACAAGTTTTTTTTTATTGTTTATTCTTCAGTTGGGTTTATACAGTAATATTTTTTTTCGTAACTTTAAGAAAATAAATTGACAATAGATTTTTTTTGGAAACATCTTTACACAACTGAGATTAAGTAACACATTCAAGTCAACCCTTTTACCCAATAACTACCAAAACAACTCGTAAATAGCGGTATTATCTAGTTTCATATATCAAGTATTTAATTCGTATCAGTATGGCTAAGTAACACAAAAACGTACAAACTCCCGATATAAGACGTCAGAGAATACAAATCTAAACTTTATTATAAACTCAAGTTAACGTTGACCTTCCCAGTCCTTGTTTGCAAATGGCGTGTTGGACTACAGCACTAAAACTATTTATATAACATCAACCAGCTCTACCTAATAAACCTAACGTAACCTATTAACAAATGAATAATATATCTTAGTTAGGATAGCCTGGTTTTTGTTTAAGTCCGCCGTAATATCCTTAGCAGTTTAATTGTTTTGTTCTGTTATCACTCAGATCGCGATGACGTTTGTGGTTAACTGACGTATTTGAAGTCTAGGCCCTAGACTTTCCACCCTAGACTCTAGGGTGGAAAGCATAAGGATATATCGCTTTTTGATAGTTATTTATGGATGACTAAGTTATTTATTGATGACTAAATTATTTATTGACGACTAGTGTATTTACTAACCTAAAATATGCTTGAATAAATGACCTTAGCTGTTAAAATGGTCCAATATACTTAAATAACTTAGGCAGCGGTATTTATGAACGCTGGTGCTGCCATCACGCGGCCACTCGGCCGTTCCATATTGAATACAAAAACTAATTTTATCTTTAATGACTAGTAATGATTATATGTTATGATTTTGCATTTAAAAATAAAGATTAAAATTAAAATAGCATCGGAAAGGAAGGCACGTGTATATTTAAGAGGTAAATAATGCATATTTTAAAATTTACATCCGCCATTTAACGTCTGTTTGTGGGCAGTTGTGTTGTGTTGTGCTGTCAAGACGATCACAGTAATCTTCTCGTTGACATTAAAGTTCTCCTGTGATTAATGTATGACAATAACTGTTGAATGAATATCTAACTGAACTATAAGGCACGAAACTTTTATTTAGTGTTTGATAAAGAGCAAAAATAAGTGTTGGGATTCTCGTCAGGTCGACTTGGTTAAGGTGAGCACAGCCCTGTTTAATACTTTATAATCCTCTGTGGCTATTCCGAGTAGTTTCGTTTGTTACGTTTTATGATAATTGTTTTCTGTGTGTAATTTGTATGATAACGAACTTTTACCAGAAATCGAAATAAGTGAAACTATTTAAAATTTGCCTAATGTTACAAATAAATATTCGTGAATGACAAATTTTACTGATCATTAATTCCCATGACTCGTTTTTACTAGGATAGTCAAGGCTGGTTGGGGCTAGTGGATTAGCATGTGTATAGCCTTACTGGTACGGAAAAAAAAATCATTGTGGCATTTTTTCACCATTATTTAATAAGTACCGACCAATACGAGTCTTAAAACTAAATTCTAAACAGATTTGATGGCTCAGTGTGTGTGTTTGTGTGTGTATGTGTTTGTGTGTGTGTGTGTGTGTGTTTTAAGCCTGGTGTTTCCATTTGTATTAGTTCACAGTTAATTAGCTGGACTTGTGCACTGCTCAAACTGACAACATTTTATTTCTGACGATACTCAAAATAAATACTCTTTCGGTAATGTTAACTCAAGTATCGTGTATATTCATAATTTAATAACGACAATGAATTTATTTGTTTTCATCATAGCATAAATTGTCAATCTACTCATTGGTGTTCGAGGGGTTGTGGTTAGCGCCATTAATTGTTTACGTTGTGTGGCTAAATATGATCTTTTTATTTTATCAGTTAAGGGCGGAATAGACCTGTAAACTCCCCTCAGGCTATAAATATTAGACAACTCTCTTCTCTGTAGTAAAAATAGGCCTGATAGTGACATGGGGGGGGGGGGGTAGTGTATTTCAGATCAGGAAATCATGAGGAGTCGTGTAAAATGGGTGATATTTATTTTATTTATTTTTTAGTCGATTTTATTTTGTTTATTTGTATTTTATTATGATTGATGAATTAAAATTAGTGTATCCTTAAGCTTGGTTATAATAGTAACTTTTCTCACGGTAGCAAGTGGGGGAAAGACAGTGTTTAGTGCTGTAGCCTATAGTCTGCAGCGGGTCACTTACGGAACCACACACACACACACACTTTATCTAATACATTGATTCGTTTGTGTGTGTTTTTCAGTCGAATAATGGAGAATGACGTTTCTTTTTTAATTAACTTTATAGCCAAATTATTATTATTTTTATAATTACGTCGTGTTAGTACAGGGAAGGAAATGATTCATCGAGAATATTATGAATCTTAGTTTTCAGATGCTTTTAATTAACTCTGTACAGTACCCATCTTTCCTGACCAGACATATTGAGTATTGCGTTAGGATTTTTTTTCTCTTCAAGTGAGTAAAATTTTAATCATAATTTCTTGTTACCTTACTGTTGGTGGACGAGTCATAGGGGTTACTAATGTCCGTCTGTTCGTTTATTCGTGTTTAAATAACGTTTGTATGTGAAGTGTAATATAGTCTATTTAGATTTGGCATAATTGTAGAATATTAGAATACTCTGATACGTTGAACCAATTTCACTTTAGAGTAGAAATGTCGGCATGGTGGGGGGGCTGCAAGCTGGTGGTGGGGCTGGGTGCTGAAGGTGGGGCTGATAGTGTGGGCCTGGGTGCTGGTAAATGTGGGCCTGGGTGCTAATAGTGTGGACCTGGATGCTGGTAGTGTGGGCCTGGATGCTGGTAGTGTGGGCCTGGATGCTGGTAGTGTGGGCCTGGATGCTGGTAGTGTGGGCCTGGATGCTGGTAGTGGGGGACTGGGTGCTGGTAGTACAGAATTTCACTTGTTTCACGCTAAGGTACAAGAGCTACACGCGGGGAGCAAATTTACTCCCTTAAACACACCAGTCAGAAACTATCGCCAGTCAACCCACGGCGTAAGGTACAGTACGTGTGTCTGTCCTGGTGTGTGTGTGTGTGTGTGTGTGTGTGTTTCTGAATAAGTTTGTTTTTTTACTACAAGCTGGTGTGGGATGCTCGTTATATTGGTGGGGGGAGGGTGTTCGTTATACTATTGGTACTAAACTCGCACCATATGCTGCCTTTTTAACGAAGATTCGAACCCGGAACTGTAGAATTGTCACGCCAGTTGAATAATCACTGAGTCACTTGGTGGTGGTGTGTGTGTGTGTGTGTGTGTACAGGGCCGAGGGTGTATGTAAGTATGTCACTACTGTTATTGTATTGTCTCGTGTCTCTGTGGTCTTGAAAATTTGATGAAATAGTGTCGTTGCTAGTGACCCTTACACCGGTACCTGTCTGTTTATAATCAGTTCGCTGCCTCCCATTGTCTTGTCGAAAGGTACTCCATGACTAGTCTGTCTCACTGTCTTATAAGGTGATCCATAACTAGGCTTTCTGTTTCTCCCTGTCTATTTGTCTGTCTTCCTGTATGTCTCACGGTCTTATAATGTGTTCCATAGCTAGTCTGTCTGGCTGTCTTTCTCTGTCTAGCTGTCTATCTCTGTCTGTCTGTCTGTCTGTCTACATAATGACCCGGGGGAGTCAGCATATTTTGTTGTTTCTTTGCATTTTTGTTGTTATTAATAAATCAAGGAGCGGAATGGTACGCGTCTAAAAACGAAGTCGTCAAAGTATTTACAGATGCATTTAATAATATTTGTTGAATGCGATTATGCAAATGAGACTCGTCGTAGCCCCCGGAAATGTGAGAGAGAGAGAGAGAGAGAGAGAGAGGGAGGGCAGTTGGCGGCCATTTTTACTGTGTTATATTTATAAGCTGAATCACTGGAGCCTTTTCATAATGTAATGTAATCAGGAGTGAGTGTGTTTCTGGGATAACACTCTGTTGTAATTAACTGTTCAACCCTTGGTTAGAATTAGCAACAAGAAAAGTAACAGAAAGATTGATTTTTTTTTTTTACGAACTGTGTTTTAATAAAGTATAAATAGTGATACATCATCCTGGGGAAAAGTAAAAAAAAAAAAAGATAATTGTTTTGTTGTTTAATAATACAAGTTAAAAGGTAAATAGGATTTCATTTTGTAGAGAAATGAATAGAGATGTAAATATTTCCAGTTTGTGTTGACTGTTGGGGGGAATGAAGAATACTTTTATGTTAAGCTGTTTAGGATATTTTTGTTTTTGTTATATTTCTGTACCTGGTTAATGTTGAGGGTTGGGAGGGTGTAGTGGTGGTGGGTGGTGTGAGGGTGGTGGTGGTGGTGGGTGGGTGTGGCGGTGGTGGGTGGGTGTGGTGGTGGTGGTAATGGTGGGTGGTGGTAATAATGGTGGGCGGGTGTGGTGGGGGTGGAGTGGTGGGTGGTGGTGGATGGTGGTGTGGTGGGTGGGTGGGTGTGGTGGTGGTGGTAATGGTGGGTGGGTGTGGTGGAGGTGGTGGTGGGCGGTGTGGTGGTTGGAAGTGGTGGGTGGTAGATGGTGGGTGGGAAGTGGTGGTGGAAACAGACAGACAGACAGGTGTGGTGGAGGTGGCAGGTGGAGGCAGACATGTAGACAAGTAGACAGGTGTGGCGGAGGAGGAGACAGACAGACAGGTAGGCAGGCAGGTAGACAGGTGTAGTGGTGATGGTGGAGCGTGCCAGTACTAGAGACTTAAGGACGCATAATACCGCCACCTTTAACAAAACAAAAAAAGATTCAGGAGTGGATGAATTCCCCCGGGTGCCGTTGTCTTAACTACACGGGAAAGTAAACAGTTTTAGCCAAGTTAATGACACCGGGAACCCAACTTAGGAACATTATTGTGTAACTTGGCTGACGTATCATGTCTTAATCATGTCGCGTCTCCGCCCTCTTGTCAGTGTTGCCAGTCTATGCGTGTGTATTGGGGGGGGGGGGGGGGGACTAGTCAAGCAGTGTTGCCAGTGTGTCTGTATTGGTACTAGTGGGATTAATGAAGTGTTGCCAATCGTGTATTGAACCTAGATGGGCTAGTGTAGTATTACCAATGTTGGGTGTTTTACTCATGGTGATGGGAATGTGACGGTTAAGTGGGTACACCGCTCACTTCTTGGTTTTTAGGGTAGCTGGTTCGATTCCGGGGGGTAAGACTAGTCCACCCAACCTCAATGGCTCCTAACTTTACAATTGGGGAAGTGGAGGCGGTCGAGTGCAGTGTTACCAACTTGTGAACCGAAGACTTTGTTTACATTTTGTTGTGCAGTGTTGCCAGTGTGTTGAATATAGCTGTTCTAGTGCAGTGTTACCAACTTGAGTTGTTGTTGAAATAAGTCTATCTTTGGTCTCGCCACAGTGTTGCCAATGTGAATCGGAATACTCAGGTTGTTGCAGTATTACCAACAAGAGCTGATTTATCATGTCTTAATCATGTTTAGTTTCGGCCCCGTCCCAGTGTTGCCAGTACAGGCGGGGATAAGTGCAGTTTTACCAACATGCACCAGAGTCAGACAGATTAATGTAATTACCAATTTTCGCTTCAGAGAAAAAGGATAGTACAGTGTTACTAACGTGGGCTGGGGTGGACAGGCTCATGCAGTATTACCAACGGCTGGCTTGGAATCACACTAAGCTTTAAAAAAATCTGCCTCTGTCTGTCAGTCTCTATGTATGTGTTTGTCTGTCTACCTTTCTCTCTCTGTCCACCACCAAGACCTGGCCTCCTCACACCTCCCTATAAGCAGATCATACGCCCTCCAACGGCATCTCTTTTGGCGCGGACTTGAGTTGCCTGTGCTGGACCGATTGGTGTCTCAAACTATCGTGCGGCATTAAGTAAAGGTGTCGACCATAAGGGAAACACTACACTGTATATAAGATGAAATTAAACTGACAGTATTCTTAGGATGGGTAAAAAAAAAGCACTAGGAAATATAATAGTATTTTATTTACATATTTGTTATTGTGGCTATACTTCAATAACATTTGTATACTGTACGTGTGTTGTTCAGTCATTTTTTTCATTTTGTTATACATTAAGGAAGTTCTTATTCATTTCATCTTGAGTTATTAGTATTATTGTATTATTTATTTATTCATTATTTTGACCCATTTGTTTGTTGTATTGGTGGAATATCGTGTAGTGTAGAAATACAACACAAGATTACTATCATAGAGAACGTGTGTGTGTGTGTGTGTGTGTGTGTGTGTGTGTGTGTGTGCTGGCAGGACATATGCAAAATATTTTAATAGGAGCTCATTAATAGTGTGATGCTTTATGGTTCTCGTTACGAATTAATTAAACACTGTGATATTTATGATGATGCATTTGTGTGTGTGCTGGGGAGGGAGGTGACAGCTTTTGATGCGTCTCCCCCCCTCCCTCATCCCCCCTCTTACCCCCTCAACCCCCCCCCCCCCCCCCCTCCCTCCCCCCTCCCTCCCCCCAACCCACTCACAGCTAATGGCTCGGCTAATTAGGTGTGAGGCAGCAAGGTGTGACTACCGGTAATTAGGTAGGTGTGAAGGTGTGTGTGTGTGTGTGTGATTAGGTGTTGTGAATAACAATGGTGATTAGGTGTTGCAAGAGTGATTAGCCATCCCGTACTATACAAAAGATAACCAGTAATTAGTAACCGTGAAGGTGTGATTAGGTAAGTTGATAATTAGTCCTTGCGTTTACAGGTGTGTGAGGTAATTAGGCCTTTCCGCAGGTAGGAGGGTGTGACTGCTGCCGGTAATTAATTAGGTGTTAGGCATAGGCACGTGAGCCTGTAATGAGGTATTTAGCCCGTGGATAGTAATTATATATAAACGTGCAGGTAATTGGATGTGTTATATAAATTATACCAAGTAATTAGGTCTTATTTATGAATATACAGGTGATAATTATGTTTAGTCATTACTCATTAGCATAAAGAGGTCGGGCAGGTAATTAGGCTTGTCTGTGAAAGGTATTTGTTTTACAGGTGTTGACTTGTATGTTAATTAATGACTCGTTACCTGTGGGCGGATTGTTGACTCATTAAGCAGACAGGTGTGACCCTCAATTAAGTGTTAAAGCATGGACTATCGGTGTGATGGTAGGTAAGTGAGTGTTTACAGAAGTTAGTGGTGGTGATTGTGGTGAGGGTGGTGGTGATAATGGTGGTGATGGTGCAATGTATAGACAGTTAGCTAATGCATTTAAACGACACGAGCTGTAATCAGGTTTCCTATATAATGTAATTGGGATATACAGGTGAGAGTAGACAGGTGTTACACAGGTGTTGACCTGAGGTTGTCTAGTGTACACCTATCAGATACACTTTAGCTGTACACCCAAGGTTCTGGCATTGAGTAAATCTGTATCTATTAAACCCAAATCAAAACAAATCAGGAGGGATCAGTTACCCCTTAAAAAAATTAGAATATATTGATTTTCTTCCCTCATTCGCGTCTCAAATTCAGAAAAAACAAAGGATGAAAGTTTTATTAATGTGATAAAATGAAGAAACAAAACAAAATTGAGATAGACATTTGATTTGTGTTTTAACAAGGCCATTGGAGACTGTCATTAACGTGTGTCATCCATGAGTTACGGTGATTATTGTAACTTTTATGATTTAGTTTTGGAATTGGCAAACAACATTATTTTAGTCACATTATAATCATGGTGTGTGTGTGTGTGTGTGTGTGTGTGTGTGTGTGTGTGTGTGTGTGTGTTCTTCTTTTCCTCATCCTCTTTCTCTTCCTCCTCGCCATCTTCCTCTTTCTCCTCCTCCTTCTATTTTCCTCCTCTCCCCCCCCCCCCTCCTCCACCAGCTGGCCTCCTGCAGAAGATATACACTTTACTCTCCCCCTTCCCTCCCTTTTCCCTTCCCCACTAATTCCTCCCCTCACCCCTCTCACCCACCCCCCCTCACCTCCCCTCCCTTCCCAAACTCCTCTCCCCTCCCTCACTCATCACCCCACTAATACCTCGTCTCCTCATTAGTCGCCACCCTTCCCCCGTCACCCCCTCACCCCCCCCCCCCCCTATCCTCTGAGGGAACAAGGCCTCTCCTCGCCAATTAACCGTCCGACTGGGCTATTTTTCCCCTTGATCCGGTGTTTTCCCCTTACTAACCTGATATTGATTCTGTCTTAAGTGGCACAATTAATCCCTCTGACTGTCCTCTCTCTCTCTCTCTCTCTCTCTCTCTGTTTCCTCTAACTATCCTCTTATCTCTTCGTTTTCTATTTCTCTTCTTTCTTCCTTCCCTTCTCCTCTCTCACTTTTCTTTCTTGTCTCTTGTGCTCCTTTGTTAATCTCTCTCTCTCTCTCTCTCTCTCTCTCTCTCTCTCTCTCTCTCTCTCTCTCTCTCTCACACCTGGGTATTGTCAACTAAATTCTTCCGACTAGTCAGTGGTGTGATGGGGTGTGATGTGTGTGGTGAGGTGTGGTGTGATGTGTGTGGTGAGGTGTGGTGTGATGTGGTGTGATGTGTGTGGTGAGGTGTGGTGTGTGGTGTGGTGAGGTGTGGTGTGATGTGTTTGGTGAGGTGTGGTATGGTATGGTGAGGTGTGGTGTGGTGTGATGTGTGTGGTGAGGTGGTGTGGTGTGGTGTGATGGGGTGTGGTGTGTATGTGGTGAGGTGTGGTGTGATGTGTTTGGTGAGGTATGGTATGGTATGGTGTGGTGTGATGGGGTGTGGTGTGTATGTGGTGAGGTGTGGTGTGTGGTGAGGTGTGGTATGGTATGGTGAGGTGTGGTAGTGAGGTGTGGTGTGGTGTGGTGTGTAGCATCTGACATCATCTCTACACATGAATATTAAATTCTCTCTCTTCTCCAGTGTTAAATTTATCTGTTATCTGATTTTGTTTTCATTCTCTCACCAGTAAAGGGAGAGATTAAGAGAGAACGAGAGAGAGAGGACAAGGAGAGAGAGAGCACGGATAGAGATGACAAGAATAGTGACAACGAGAGCGAACAGGGAGAGAGAGAGAGAGAGCGAACAAGAAAAGATAGATAGATAGAGAGATTTTTTTTCCGGGCTACATTTCTTGGGTGGGTTCTTCCTCGAATTAATTTCTAAGTGAAGGCGTATCATTTAAGTCTCTTCTTCCTCCAATGAATGTTGTGGAGGAGGGAGGGGAGAGGGGTGGAGGGAGGTAGGGGAAGAAGGGTGGGAGGGAGGTAGGGGGAAGAAGGGGTGGGGAGGGAGAGGGGGAAGGGGGTGGGGGGAGGGGGAAGGGGGGAGGGGAGGGGTGGAGGGTAGGGGGAAGGGGTGGGAGGGAGGTAGGGGAAGAAGGGGTGGGGAGGGAGAGGGGGGAAGAGGGGGTGGGAGGGAGGTAGGGGGAAGAGGGTGGGGAGTAGGGGGAGGGGGTGGGAGGGAGAGGGGGAAGAGGGGGTGGGGGAGGGTGGGAGGAGGTAGGGGAGAGAGTGGGGGATGGATGGAGAAAAGAGGGGGTGGGAGGGAGGGAGGAGTACTGTATTGCCTTGTCTCATTCCTGTATCAGACACATTCGTATCTCGTGTTGTTAGATGGAGGTCTCACATCTAACGAACTCTCGATATAACGGACTTTCCTCTATATAGTCCGTTAAATAGAGGTTTCATTGTAGTTCCGAGAATTTTCCGGAAATCTGGGAGAGCCGTTATTCATAAACTGTAAATAAAAAGTGATTTAATTACGTGTGTGTGTGTGTGTGTGTGTTCATGTATGTGTGTGTGTTCATGTATGTGTTCATGTGTGTGTGTTCATGTGTGTGTGTTCATGTGTGTGTGTTCATGTGTGTGTGTTCATGTGTGTGTGTTCATGTGTGTGTGTGTTCATGTGTGTGTGTTCATGTGTGTGTGTCTTCATGTGTGTGTGTCTTCATGTGTGTGTGTGTTCATGTATGTGTGTGTGTATGAGTTGTTCAACTGTTCATATGAGCCTTTTATCATGGTGGAAGTGGTGGTGAGAGGCATTTAAATTCTAAGATAACTCAACTTTGGTCTTGAAGCTCATTTTATTATCCATAGAAAACGTTATTTAATACATGAGTGAACAACCGTTAATAATTTCAGTAGTATCCCATAAAAAAATTGAATACCTTCCGTTTTCTTTCAAGTGATTGTTTGGTCCAGTCAGTTGCTGTTAATACTACATTCCTTCAATGTTTTATTATATGTGACTAATTCTTCGAGTGTGTGACTGAATTAATGTAATGCTTCTTACATAACTGAATGTAAGTTGAGTTTCCA
This sequence comes from Homarus gammarus, assembly GCA_958450375.1. Taxonomy (NCBI): domain Eukaryota; kingdom Metazoa; phylum Arthropoda; class Malacostraca; order Decapoda; family Nephropidae; genus Homarus; species Homarus gammarus. The sequence goes on from CAUDMG010003231.1 coordinate 1,090,566, forward strand.
TCAATAACAAATTAAGGTTTAAGTATTCACAGAGTTTCTACAATGTGTTATGGTAAATGACACAGTTTGAACCTATTAATGCGGCCCCCCTTCCAAAAAAAAAAGTATCTGTACGGAGGGTGAACGATGTATTTCAGAATGAACACTGCGACTCCTGTTGTCTCCGTAGGGTTGTCAAAATACTTCGTCCGGTGTGTCATATTGTTTCAACACAAAATAGTATAGATACTTTTTGGGGGGAGAGGAGTTCTTTTCTTGATGTGGTGAGGGTGGTGGTGGTGGAGATGGTGGTGGTGGTGTGATGGAAGTGGTGGAGGTAGTAGTGGTGGTGGAGAAGGTGGTAGTGTGGTGGATGTATGTTGAGGGAGAAGGGGTAGGAAGGAGACATACATACATACCACCACCACCTATACATTAATACTACCCTGTGTTTATACTCTGACGTGTATGAAGGTATAAAGGCTCTCATGTATACAATAATGATGTACTTCAACGCTCATAGATTTACTCCCTCCATCTACCGCGGGAGAGGAGTCACAAAAATACTAACTGCATATAACACATCTATAACCAATGTAATTTCTATACTGTATGTAATTAACCAACGACCAATATCCAATTAGGAACATATACCAGCATCCATTGACATTCATTAGCGTGACTGATTGTGCAATTATTATTAGTTATTTTTTTTTTTTTAGTATTGAGGTATTTTTTTTATAGGTCACTCGTATTTGACCTGAGACAATACTGTATACGTGTGAGGTCAATCTCTGGTTATAGTAAAGGTCAAGGCTGTTGGGGTCGCTGGTTGTTAGAGCACTAGAAGGACTAAGGGGGGATAGTTGTGAGGTGATGATAGGTGTGGGGGTGATGCAACTACTCTCTCTCTCTCTCTCTCTCTCTCTCTCTCTCTCTCTCTCTCTCTCTCTCTCTCTCAGACACACACGCATAAACATTCCATCCTGAAACATTGATGAAACGAGACATATATCACAAGAGAGAGAGAGAGAGAGAGAGAGAGAGTGCGTGTGTATGTGTGTGTATATGTATGTGTGTGTGACCGAGCGCGTGTGTACATAACTTACATCATCGCTGTACACTGGAAGCACATACTCGTGTTAAGAAAGTGTATTGAACGTTCCACAGAGAGAGTCAACGTCAAACTTGTAAACAAAAACAAAATAAAAATATCGAAACGGGGATAAATAACGACGAATGCTTTTATTTTTTTATTTGTATGTTTGTCCTTTTTTTCTCCAGGACTATCAAGGAGGTAGTGAGGTTCAGAATCCTTGGCTGTGTTGACTCGAGCTTGTACAGTATAGGAAAAAAAATATCTGGTGTAATTCAGTTTATATACAGTTTTAAATAGACGATTGAATGATTCTGATTCACTTCTTCCTTACTGCCACCCTTTCCTTCACTCTTTCCTTACTTCCTTCATTCCTTCCTTCCTTCATGCCTTTCTTCCTTCACTCATTCCTTACTTCCCTCATTCCTTCCTTACCTCTCCCCTTCCTCCCCTTCACTCCTCACCTACCTCCCACACTCTTCACCCACTCACCTCCCACCTCGCTCCTTCCCTTCACCCCCTTACTTCTCTCCTTCCCCCTCACTTCTCCCCCTCCCCTTACTCATCACCTCCGTCCCCCCTCACTCCTCACCTCCCCCTCACTCCTCACCTCCCCCCTTACTCATCACCTCCGTCCCCCTCACTCCTCACCTCCCCCCTTACTCATCACCTCCGTCCCCCTCACTCCTCACCTCCCCCTCACTCTTCACCTCCGTCCCCCTCACTCCTCACCTCCGTCCCCCTCACTCCTCACCTCCCCCCTCACTCCTCACCTCCGTCCCCCCTCACTCCTCACCTCCGTCCCCCTCACTCCTCACCTCCGTCCCCCCTCACTCCTCACCTCCCCCCTCACTCCTCACCTCCGTCCCCCCTCACTCCTCACCTCCCCCTTACTCATCACCTCCGTCCCCCTCACTCCTCACCTCCCCCCTCACTCCTCACCTCCGTCCCCCTCACTCCTCACCTCCCCCTCACTCCTCACCTCCGTCCCCCTCACTCCTCACCTCCCCCCTCACTCCTCACCTCCGTCCCCCCTCACTCCTCACCTCCCCCCCTCACTCCTCACCTCCCCCCCTCACTCCTCACCTCCCCCCTCACTCCTCACCTCCCCCCGCACTCCACCCCTCCCCCCTCACTCATCACCTCCGTCCCCCTCACTCTTCACCTCCCCCCTCACCTCCGTCCCCTCACTCCTCACCTCCCCCCTCACTCACCTCCCCCCTCACTCCTCACCTCCCCCCTCACCTCCTCCTCCCAAGTCTGCATTCAGTTTTTCACCGACCATAATCGCCCATTTTGAATATATATATTTTTTTCGGGTTGTCAGAAGTAGTAGATATTTGTGTGACTGTGCATGAGTTTAACTAAGGTAATTAATTAGTGCTCAATATGCAGCACACGTCGGGGGGTCGGGTGTGTGGCTGGCTGGGTTGGGCTCAGTTGGGCGCGTACTATAATGCTTTGAACGATGTGTAATCACTTCCACACGATTACAGTTTCATATCACTGGATGGTACTGCTATATGTGGGCGTGGGGGTGGTGTGTGTTTGTGGGGTCGTGTGTGGGTGTTTGTGTGGGGTTGTGTGTGGGTGTTTGTGTGGTTTTTTGTGAGGTTGTGATGTGTGTGTGTGTGTGTGTGTGTGCGTGTGTGTGTAAGTGTGTGTATGTATATGTGTAATTATCGCACTACACCGTTCACTAACTGAATACATGCATATTTTTTATCGAAATTAACAGTGTACATTATATATATTCTTATACACGTATGATAATGTTCGTGAAAATCAAAGGTGTATACATAGTAGACCAGGTGTACTGTATTAATTAGTAGACCAGGTAGGATCAGGTTAAGTTTGGTTGTGAGGCCAGCTTAGGTTAGGTTAGGTAAGGCCAGGTTAGGTTAGGTCAGGTTAGGTTAGGTTAGGTCAGGTCAGGGCAGGTTAGATTAGGTTAGGTTAGGTTAGGTTAGGTTAGGGTGGTCACTGGTTACGCGTAAAGGTAAAATAAACTCAGGTGCTCCAGGTAATTTGTTTTCATAGATTAAAACACGGAAGGTTATGTGTTCAGTGTGTTTTATTAATACCAACTGCCATCATAGTGTACAAACATGTTAAGACAGTGGAAGGTGCGCCACTGGTCAGACACACACACACACTGCCCAGACACCGTCACGGGCGCTCACAACCAACTTGCTTCACGCCCTTATTTGTGACGTACTGTAATCCTATCTCTCTCTCTCTCTCTCTCTCTCTCTTACATCTAGGTGTGGGTCCCCGTCACGTTAGGAGGGTCAGGTGACGTTAGAGGAGAGTTGTGATGTCATATGAACCTCCCGTGACGTCAGAGGAGAGTTGTGACGTCATATGAACCTCCCGTGACGTCAGAGGAGAGTTGTGACATCAGATGAACCTCCCGTGACGTCAGAGGAACTTTCTATGACGTCACAAGCCACGCCTCCCCTTGCTATTGTCAACAACTGGCACCTTGCGGGTTCTCTGCTTATACCACGTAGAGAGACAGTTTTCTCACAGACAGGAAAAACAAACGAAGCAAAATGAAACTGAGTGAAACATTTTTCTTCTGTTGTTTACCTTGAGGTGCCAGTTGGTAAATAATGGTGGTCTTGTAAGGTACATTATTATGCAGTGATTTCCGAGTTTAACATCTTCAGAGGGGGGGGGGTTACGTGGGTTGGTTAGGGAGGGTTCTTGAGAGGGGGAGGTTGGGGGTTTCATCAGCAGGGGGTAGGTAGGACGGGGTGGGGGTTATGATGGTTAAAGTAGTCACCATTGGTTTGTATTACAAACAGATTTACCTGGAATAAAACAGACTAGAAGCGATTTTTTTTACCACCGCCCATAAACAACTTATCGGTGACAAACACACAGACACTGCACCTGACCGTCTCCTCCCTCAAGCGACCGCAGAAGATGGCCTGACGTCACAACCATTCCTACCCACTGATTGGCCGGCAGGATCGGGTTAAATCAGGTATAATTATTATTTACAAGCGTGACGTCACTACCACCTTCATGACGCAAGAGTCGACGAGAGCCAATGGTGTGCCGCTTCATCGCAAGTTGCCGAGTAGAGAAATGTTATTATTATATAGTTTTATATATATTAATTTCCATTCACAGTCGTAATTAAAATGCTGAATATGATTTTTAACTTTATTGAATATTTTTTTTTGTACCATCGTCTCTTAGTTGAGGACAAATATTTTTATTTTAGACAATGAAACAAGATAAAAGTAAATTTTTTTTATAAAATGGCAACTCCCAATGACGTCACAACACGACAAAGTAAACACGGAATTCTTAAACCGAGAGATGTTTGTTTGTAGCAGACAGGACGACCATTATTATTATCTCTCCTAAACCACAAAATCCTTACAATTTAGTTTTAATACATTGTGATTTATTTGGATGAATTTGGTTTATGTTGTGTTTCTTGATACCATATTTTTTTTAGCCTTATTTAATTTTTTTGTTGTGAAGGGTCGAGTCAGGTCCAGGTCAGGTCAGGTCAGGTCAGGTCATCAGTTTAGGTTTGATTGGGTTTGGTTGGTTGAGTTGGGTTAGGTTCGATTGGGTTGGCTTAGGTTATGTTAGGTTGGGTTAGGTTATGTTAGGTTGGGTTAGCTCCTATAAATATCTTGGAATTTGTGTGAATGATGCAAACTTTGTCAGCAACCTTCGTGACAAACTAATGCAGCGCATTAAACCCCTCAGAACCCTTGTTGGCAAGGGCTATGGAATTAACATCACCTATGCTCGTACTTTTTATCTTCACTTCATTCGTTCTGTAGTTGACTATCATGCTCTCCATCTTGTGACTATTCCGCCTAAACAACTCAACAGCCTTGAGGTAGTGCAAAATGAAGCCATGCGCATCATCCTAGGTTGCCCAAAATCAACCAGAATTGTAAATATGAGGAAAGAGCTCGGACTGCCCTCCCTATCTGAGAGGATAGCCCTACTTAATACCATGTTTTGTGTCAAAGTTTTGAAGAACAATAGTTCTCAAACTACAACTCAAACTGAGTTGATGTTCTATCTAAGTAATCCCGACCATCTCGCCAACCTTTCAAAAAAGACTCTCTTTGGGGCGTGGCTTCATAAAAGTGTTGCAGATCTCCTGAAACTGAATGTCCCAATCACCCCAGACGAACCTATTAATGCCATTCCTCCTTGGCTGGACATATCAGTTCCTATTAATTACACTCCTGTTGGTAGTAAGCAAATGTTAAACACCGATGTGGTGAGATGTGTCACACTAGAAACTATTAACAGACACATAGAGAGTATTAAATCAAGTGAATGTTATGCTTTTACTGATGGTTCTGTGCAGACAAACACAGGTAGAACAGGCTGTGCAATTGTAATATATAAAGAAAAAGAGATGATAGTGTCAAACAAGCAAAGGCTGAACAACTGGGCCAGCACAACACAAACTGAACTAACTGGAATCTACTTAGCCACAGACTACCTCAAAGAAAATGGAGGTGGGGTGATATTCTGTGACTCTCAAAGTGCTTTGAAATCAATGAACAGCCCGTCAGGTTCTATGTCTAAAGTTGCATGTGATATTAAAAGGAATGTGATAACTGCCAATGAGAACAACTTTCGTATCGAATTTGTGTGGATTCCGTCCCATGTTGGAATCAGGTATCATGACCGTGCTGATAGACTGGCCAATGAGGCATGTAAGAAAGAAAATGTTGACCGTGACCTTGGTCTGTCCAATGCCGTAATTAAAAACATTCAAGTCAGAATCATGAACTCTGATCTAGAAGAAGTGAGAAATGCAGAGAGACCTGACAGTTGTAGCATTAGTAAATATGACAAATTTTGTAACAAGAGGTACCGGTATGGCCAGCATAAGGACAGAACCAGACAATGTGATGTAGTCGTGGCCAGAATTAGGCTAGGATACAGACACATCTGGCAAGTTAGTAACGCTGTACCCATACCGGAACACTCAGCATGTAAACTTTGTGATAAACCTTTAAAGCATACACTTGAACACTATATTATTGAATGTGACACTGTCAAAGACTTCAGGCCACCTGACTTACTGTATCTTGAACTATGTAATTACTTCATTGAATCAGGTGTGCTTGAGGACATTCTTGCTGTTTATCCCAAATTTGCTAGCCCACACTGATTAGTCTTCAACTAGAATATGACTCCAATGTATGTGATCCACTGACCCATATATGCTGCTGGTGAATGTGATGTATTTCCTTCTTTGTGTACGAACCTCTGTCCTGCGTGGCAGTGAACAGTGGCATTACCCACATGAATCTGACCTATATATAGTGTCAATGAATATGATGCATTCTTTGTGTACGAACCTCTGTCCTGTATGGCAGTGAAAAGTGACATTACCCACATGAATCTGACCGACGTATATGTATGTATGTGTGCGTGTGTGCATGTATATGTACGTGTACATGTATATGTGTATGTATATACGCATATGTATGTATATGTGTGTGTGTGTGTGTTTACATATATGTATATGTACTGTCAATGAATATGATGCAAATCTTTGTGTACGAACCTCTGTCCTGCATGGCAGTGAACAGTGACATTATCCATATGAATCTGACCTCTATACATTTATAGTTGTTAATGAATATGATGTATTTCTTTGTGTATGAACCTCTGTCCTGCGTGACAGTGAGAAGTGATACCACCCTCAGTGTCAAGACCTGACTGAATTACTCAGAATAGGCAAACTGTACTACAAGCTCTGCCAATAAATTTGTTAAACTAAAAAAACTAGGTTGGGTTAGGTTAGGTTGGCTTAGGTTAGGTTTGGTTGGGTCGGGTCATGGTAGCTTTTTTTCCTTCTTATAGTCACCTACTTTCTTCCCTCCCTCCCCGACCAATGTAGTTTTTTCCCCTTTTGGCAATAATTTTTTCCCCCGACTGAAAAAAAATATGGTATCAAGTTTTGCTTTTATTTGAATTATTATTATTATTATTATTATTTTTTGATATTTCAGAATATTTTTGTTGTTGTTGTTGATCGTATTAACTGTCAAGAAATTCTGCTATTATTATTAATTTGTTCTTTTGTTTTTGTGGTGAATTTTTTTTTTAGGTTTATTGACTCGTGATCTGATCTACACTACTATTGATAGTTTTGTTCCTGCTTTTGTTTTTGGTCTTTGTTCCTGCTTTTGTCGTGGTTTAATTCATCTTCTTGCTTTTGTCTTGGTCATCCTGTTGATTGTGGTGGTCGCTGCAACTGCTTCGTGTGTGTGTGTGTGTGTGTGTGTGTGTGGGGTTGTGATACAGTTCGAGGAAACAAAAACACGTACTTTGTTTGTTTTTCTCTATCTCTCTTCTCTCTTGATCTCTCTCACTCTCTCTCTCTCGCTGTCTAGGGAGGGAAATAATGTAAACATCCATGATAATTAAGGGTAAAGGAGTAAAGGAGAAAGCTAAGCGAGTTTATGCGACACACACTAACACCGTTCGTCCGTCGCTGATACACTGTACCGGCCGGCCCACTGTTTTGGTTTTGTATTGTTCAAGTTTGTTTATTTAATTCGGGTTGAGTGAGTCCACTTATGTGTTTGTTTCATGTCTTCCTCTTAACCAGCCAGGCCCACTGCAGCCACGCCCTTAGATGGGCGCCACAGTAGCCAGGCCCACCCGTGGCCAGGTTAGGCCCACAGCTTGGCCGGCTCCTTTACACAGTAACTGAGTGAGACTGAAGGAGCCGAAGGGTGTTTAAGGAAGAACATAAAGGAAGGTTTTTATTAAATTAATAAACTGTCACTGTCAGTTGAGGACTGGGGGGGGGGGGGGTTCATCAGGACGATACGTCTTCACTCTCACTCCGTATTTTCCCATTTTCTTGTACTTTTTCCCTGTGAGCGGCGGGAAGAGACCTCTCGGCCTTGTGTGTGGTTGTGGGTGAAGAATTGATCACGTTGAGGAGGCCCTGCGGGACGGAGGGAGAAGACCCTCTGGGGACGACGGCTTGAGGCGGAGAGCTGGCGGCGCTCACAGTGAGGATTTTGTTCATGGGGGTGGCGGTGCCGGGCGCCTTGGGCGGGGAGTGGGTCGGTATGGGCTTCACGGGGGTCACCACGCTGGGCTTCGGCGTCACCGTCAGGCTTTTGTAGTTGATCCCGACGCCCGAAGGAACAACCTCCTTTATGACGATGTGGTCGTCAAAGGTGGTGGTAGTGGTGGTGGCCGTGGCGGTGGTGATGGTGGTAGTGATGGGGTCGGGCTTGGCAGGGGTGTGGCCGGTGGGCGTGTCTTGAGGGACGTCTGGATGAGGGGAGACGGTGAGGCGAGCGTCCCCGTGGGAGGTCTCGTCACTGCTGGACAGGTCGCTGGTCGCCCCGTTACTCATCTGGAAAAAGAGAGAGAATCTTGGTTTAGTAAGAGGGACTCAAGCTCAAGAGGCCATCAACCACAACTTAAACCAAAAAATCACAACTAAAACAAGAGTGAAGATACGACTACAGTGAAACCTCCATTTAACGGACTATATGGATAGAGGAAAGTCCGTTATATGGAGGTTTGTTACACTGGATAGTTATTATTGATTCAGAGTCATTCACAAGGGGAGAGAGAGAGAGAGAGAGAGAGAGAGAGAGAGAGAAGCACCAGTGACCTTGTCTTTGATTCTTGCCGTATAAAGAGCCATTGACCCTGAACAACACACACACACACACAGACAGGGTAAGGGGAGAGACAAGTATGGAGATGTGGAAGGTCGCTATTGATTGCTAGTATTGGGTTTGGCGGGGGAAAGGGAAGGGGGGAGGGGAGAGGTGGGGAACTGGATGAAGGAGGGAGGGAAGGATAATGAGGGATGGGAGAAAGGAGAGAGGGAGGGAGGACAATCATATATCGGGTATTATATTATGAACAGTCGGGATTATCTGCATCTCAACGAGTCATCCATCCGGCCTTACAACACGTCATCCATCCGACTCCAGAAGTCATCCATCCAACCTTACAAGTTATTCATCCGGCCTCACAAGTCATCCATCCGGCATTACGTCATTCATCCGGCCTCACAACAAGTCCTCCATCCGACCTCAAAAGTCATCATCCATCCGACCTCACAACAGGTCATTCATCCGGCCTCGCAACAGTTCATCATCCGACCCCTCAAGTCAGCCATCCGGTCTCACAAGTCATCATCCATCCGGCCACACAAGTCATCCATCCGGCCTCAGTGATGAACAAGGAACCGAAAGTAAACAGATGTATTGCCATTGTAATCCTATTGACTATTAAATTATTAATAATCTTAGTTAACCTGTTATTATTATTATTATTATTATTATTATTATTATTTATTATTTATTATTATTATTATTATTATCATTTATTATTATTATTGTTTTTGTTATTTTTAATTATTGTAATTATTATTATTATTATTGTTATTAATATTTATTATTATTTATTAATTGTTATTATTGTTGTTGTTTTCTTCAAGTTTATAGCCTGTGTCAGAGTATGTCATGTTTAAAAGATAATTTCTCCGATGACCGATGTGATTCTCTACTCACTCACTCACTCGGTCACTCGTTCACTCCGTCACACACACTCACTCACACAGTACGTAAACATACACATAGCAAGCACACTCACCCACTCACTCACTCACTTTCTCCACGATGAAAAGTCTATCAATATAGGTATGGTATTATTATACAACATACTCCACACTGATTCATCATACTCCACACTGACTCCTCATACTCCACACTGACTCCTCATACTCCACACTGACTCATCATACTCATTATACCGAATCATCATCATACTTGGAGACTTATTACAGCCGGGTGGTGTAGTGTAGGAGGCCGAGGGGGGAGTGTAGGAGGCCGAGGGGGAGTGTAGGAGGCCGAGGGGGAGTGTAGGAGGCCGAGGGGGAGTGTAGGAGGCCGAGGGGGAGTGTAGGAGGCCGAGGGGGGAGTGTAGGAGGCCGAGGGGGGAGTGTAGGAGGCCGAGGGGGGTGTAAGAAGCCGAGGGGGGGAGTGGAAGGCCGAGGGGGGGCGGGAGTGTACAGTTTCACACGAGGAACAAGATGGCGCCCTTTGTCTCTTGCCATAATGAGGTTAAGATTATATTTACCTCCTTTATGTGACAACACGCGCGGTGGGGGGGGGGGTGGAGAGGTGGGGGTGGGGAAGATGAGGGGGATGTCCATGATTGTGGGGGAAGTGAGGGGGAGATAGGAAGGTGAAGGGGTTATGGGGGGGGGAGGAGGTGAGAGGGTCCATGATGGGGGGGGGGGGGGTAATGAGGGAGTATGAGTTACCTGTGAGGGGCTGGTGGGGGCGCTGCCGACGTCACTCACGGGAGGGTTGTTACTCCCCTCCATCACAGTGCCCTGTAAACAAAAGGGTCGACTCAGGTCCACCTCACTCATAACATAAACTATCAGAAAATTAATTATTCTTTACTCATTGATAGACAGAAATATATCTAATAAGACATTAATTAATTAGACTAAAAATTAAATATCTTTAAAGGTAATTAAGTAGTTTTGAATATAATTGGTTGATATTATGGTATATATTGGATGGTGTGTTTGTTGATCTTTCCATATTGTTTCATTCTGGTTCTAGTTTTATTCTCTCTGGCCATGGCCGTTCGTTGTGGCCATGGCCTCTCACACCGCCGCCTTCACTCTCCCTGTAATCCCTCTCCACCCTGTCCGGGGTTACTTCACTCTGACGCCTCCACTCTTAAAGAACTCACTTTCACCTCTCACTCTCTCCTCATCCCTCTCACTCACCCCTCACTCTCTCCTCATCCCTCTCACTCACCCCTCACTCTCTCCTCATCCCTCTCACTCACCTCTCACTCTCTCCTCATCCCTCTCACTCACCTCTCACTCTCTCCTCATCCCTCTCACTCACCTCTCACTCTCTCCTCATCCCTCTCACTCACCTCTCACTCTCTCCTCATCCCTCTCACTCACCCCTCACTCTCTCATCCCTCTCACTCACCCCTCACTCTCTCCTCATCCCTCTCACTCACCCCTCACTCTCTCCTCATCCCTCTCACTCACCTCTCACTCTCTCCTCATCCCTCTCACTCACCCCTCACTCCTCCCTCTCCTTTGTCTTATCATTGCACTCCTCCACTTTCTTTCCCTCATTCTATTCCCTCTCCCTCTCTCCTTCCCATATTCCTTCATTCTTCCCTCCCTCCTTTCCTCCATTATTCCTCCATCCTCCAAACACTCTCTACTTCCCTCTCTGCCTTCCTCCTCCCTCTCCCCTCCCCTCTCCATCTCCCCTCCTCCTTCATCTCCCCTCCCCCTCCATCTCCCCTCCCCCTTCCCTCTCCCCTCCCCCTTCCCTCTCCCCTCCCTCTCTACCCCCCTCCCTCCTTCCCTCTCCCAGGTGATGGAGGGAAGGACTCTGAAGCGCTCCATTACTTCACGTCAACACCACCGTAATCATGTTAAACCCTCCCTTCACCTCTCCCCTCACCTCCTAACCTCACCTCCCTTACCCTCACCTCCCCTACCCTCATCTCCCCTACCCTTTCCTTCACCTCTTCCCTCACCTCACCTCTCATACCCTCCCCCCATCTCTCCCCTCACAGCCCACTCATTTCCCCTACCCTCACCTCTCTCCTTCTTGACCATGATACCCTACATTCCCTCACCTCTCACATTCTCCTCCTCGCCTTCCTCACCTTTTCTGATTCCTCAATTCTCTTCCCTTGCATCTCTCCTCTTCTTTCTCTCACCCTCGCTCCTCTTCTCCCTCATCTGTCCTCTTCCTCCCTTACGTCTTTCCTCCTCCTCCTCCTCCCTTCGCCCTCACTCCTCCTCCTCCCTCTCACTTCTCGTCCAGTTTCTCTCATTCCTTTCCATCATCCCGTTTCACTCCTCACCTTTATCGTTATTCTCTCCCCTTCCTTGCACCTCTCTTCTTTTCTCCCCTCAGGCCTTCTTTCACCTTTACTCTTTCTCTCTCTATCCTTTCCCTTGCTTCTTCCCTTCTCAACTCTCATCCACTAATCTTCCGTTCTTCACCTCTTTCCCCTCTTCTTAACCTTTTACACTACTTCACCTGATCTCTCTCTCTCTCTCTCTCTCTCTCTCTCTCTCTCTCTCTCTCTCTCTCTCTCTCTCTCCACTTGCTTGTTTTCCCGTACAAGACTGCAGGTGTGACTCCATGTTATAACCCTCCATTGATGCTCAGCCCTCCATTGCTACAACACCACCACATCAAGGTTCCCTCCATCATCAATCCCCCTCCACCTTGAGTCCCACCACAACCACACCCCCCCTCTAACTTTCCTCCTTCCATTCTTCTACCATTATCACACCCCATCCACCCACTCTCCACTCCCTCTACCATTACCACACCCCCTCCACCCACTCTCCACTCCCTCTACCATTATCACACCCCCTCCACCCACTCTCCACTCCCTCTACCATTATCACACCCCCTCCACCCACTCTCCACTCCCTCCACCATTACCACACCCCCTCCACCCACTCTCCACTCCCTCTACCATTATCACACCCCCTCCACCCACTCTCCACTCCCTCTACCATTATCACACCCCCTCCACCCACTCTCCACTCCCACTCTCCACCATTACCACACCCCCTCCACCCACTCTCCACTCCCTCCACCATTACCACACCCCCTCCACCCACTCTCCACTCCCTCCACCATTACCACACCCCCTCCACCCACTCTCCACTCCCTCCACCATTACCTCACCCCCTCCACCCACTCTCCACTCCCCCCACCATTACCACACCCCCTCCACCCACACTCCACTCCCTCCACCATTATCACACCCCCATCCACCCACTCTGCACCCACTCTCCACTCCCTCCACCATTACCACACCCCCTCCACCCACACTCCACTCCCTCCACCATTACCACACCCCCTCCACCCACTCTCCACTCCCTCCACCATTACCACACCCCCTCCACCCACTCTCCACTCCCCCCACCATTACCACACCCCCTCCACCCACTCTCCACTCCCTCCACCATTACCACACCCCCTCCACCCACTCTCCACTCCCTCCACCATTACCACACCCCCTCCACCCACTCTCCACTCCCTCCACCATTATCACACCCCTTCACCCACTCTCCACTCCCCACCATTACCACCCCCTCCACCCACTCTCCACTCCCTCCACCATTACCACACCCCCTCCACCCACTCTCCACTCCCTCCACCATTACCACACCCCCTCCACCCACTCTCCACTCCCTCCACCATTACCACACCCCCTCCACCCACTCTCCACTCCCTCCACCATTATCACACCCCCTCCACCCACTCTCCACTCCCTCCACCATTATCACACCCCATCCACCCAACCCTTCTTCCACCAGCAGGAGTAAGACCACCCCCCCCCCCCCCTAGCTTACCTTTGCGTTCTGATCAAGTAGTACAGGTGGCGCGTTGTTGGAGGTGGAGGTTTTCTTATTCTTGCCGGTAGCCGCGTTCTTGTGTTCGTTAGCCTCAGCGTTGGTGATGCCGTCTTGTTTTTTCCATTTGGTCCGACGATTTTGGAACCATATCTTCACCTATTGGGGTAAGAGAGAGGGAGTTAGGTTAGGTTAGGTTAGGTTAGGTTGAGATGATAGAGGTACAGTACTATTAAACCAGGATGCTGAGTGCTTGTATCGTTCTTTATAATATTTACTGCAATCTATCATCCTTAAAAGACTACAGCATATAATATCCTATGGTCACTTTACACTTAAATTATCATCCTATGGTCACTTTCCACTTAAATTATCATCCTATGGTCACTTTACACTTAAATTATCATCCTATGGTCACTTAACACTTAAATTGTCATCCTATGGTCACTTAACACATAAATTATCATCTTGTGGTCACTTTACACTTAAATTATCATCCTATGGTCACTTAACACATAAATTATCATCTTGTGGTCACTTTACACTTAAATTATCATCCTATGGTCACTTTACACTTAAATTATCATCCTATGGTCACTTTACACTTAAATTATCATCTTGTGGTCACTTAACACATAAATTATCATCTTGTGGTCACTTTACACTTAAATTATCATCTTGTGGTCACTTTACACTTAAATTATCATCCTTACAATATAACAACCGGGGTTCAGGTAAAGAAGAAGGAAGAAAAAGGATACGGAGAAGAAAGAGGGAGGAGGGATAGAGTAAAGAATCAGCTAAAGGATGATAACAGTCGAGAGAGAGAGAGAGAGAGAGAGAGAGAGAGGTAAAAGAGCTGTAGGTCCATCAAGACACCGGGGTAAATAACTTGTGGGAGGAGGGGTGGTGGGGGGCGGAAGAGGGGATGGGAGGGGAGTGGTGGTGGTTGGAGGCGGAAGGGAGGGGTGGGCGGGTGGTGGGGGTCGGTAGGCGGAAGGGAGGAGTGGTGGGGGTCGGAAGAGGAGGGTTGTGGTGGGGGCGGGGGGGGGGCCAGATTTAATGCACTTTCCGGAGCCCCAAGGATGTTAAGCTAACTTGAATACGTCTTTTACACCTCCACCATGCTAATGATTTTTCTCGGTGCTCCGCCTCCAGGAAATGCCACCGCACTCTTTTGTGTGTGTGTGTGTGTGTGTGTGTGTTTGTCTCCCTGGCGGGTTAAGATGGTGTGTGTGTGGGGGGGGGGGTGGGGGGAGGAGACTGTGTGTGTGTGGGGGGGGGGGATGTGGGGAAGGGGTGTGTTGTGTTGTGTCGGGGTAACGGAAAGAAGGTATTGTGTTTAATACTGAAGTCATGTATTGTGTGAGTGTTGTATATTGTGCGAGTAATATATGTTGTACTGAGGATGTCTAATGATAATGACGATGACCATAATGATAATGATGATAAGACTTCCACCATACAACACACACACACCACACACACCACACACCCACACCACACACCCACACCACACACACACACCACACACACACACACACACACCAACACACACACACCACACACAAACACACACACACACACCCACACCCCACACCCCACACACTCACCACACACACACACACCAACACACACTCACCACACACACAAACACACACACACACACCACACACACACTCACCACACACACAAACACACACACCACACACACACACCCACCACACACCCACCACACACACAAACACACACACACTCACCCCACACACAAACACACACACCACACACAAACACACACACCACACACACACCACACACACACACCACACACCCACCACACACACACTCACCACACACACACACACACACACCACACACACACACACCACACACACACACTCACCACACACACACACTCACCACACACACACACCCCACACACACACACACACACCACACACACTCACACACACCACACACACTCACACACACACACCACACACACACACACACCACACACACACCACACACACACACACACACACACACACCACACACACACACACACACACACCACACACACACCACACACACACCGAAGTGATGATAGTTTTACACAAATACTTTACTATGAGTCTATACAGAGCGAGATATCCCTCCTCTTGAAGTGCTACTCATGTCTTTCATCACCTCATTGTATTCGTCATCACCTCTTTCATATTATAGCTTAGAGGTGAAAATATATACCCCGGTAAACGTGACAGCACACCTCACCATACCTCCCTTCTTTATAGTCTTATCATCCCCCCCCCCCCAACCACCCATTACCAGCCATTAACAATCATTATCATTCATATAGTATACCCTGGACTAGCCTTTAACGACTATCTCTTTCCTAGAATACTGTGGGGGTTTTAGAGTTGAAAGCCCACAGTTCTCTCTACTCTCTCTCCTCCCCTCTCTCCCCCTCTCCTCCTCTCCCCCTCTCCCCCCAATTTGTAACTCATTTTCTTAACTGACATAAGCAAATTTTTTTAATAATATTTTTTTGTGTGTGTTTAATACTCCATCTCGTTCTTCTGTTCACGACTAAAAACATTTAGTCACAGAATTTACGAGGAGTTGGAGTACAGAGGGCAGAAGAGGAGAGGGGGGGTATCATTTAGCTCCCTATAGAATTGTGTATGTATGTAATGTACTGTAAGTTAATCCGGGTATTGAAGTAGTTGACCAGCCGTGACTCGCTCCCAAGGTAATCGTCTTTTACGTCTCCCTTAAAGACTCTGAAACAGCAGTAGTGATTTCATTTTTTTTTTTTTTAAGCTTGTGTAAGAGTACTTTTGTCAGGTTCTTGTCCATTATATATAGGTGTGTGTGTGTGTGTGTGTGTGTGTTGTATAGCTACTTATACTGCTCTGTAACCCCCCCCCCCCCTCCCTCCCTCCCCCCCCCACACACACGCCCATACACATTTGGTTCAGCTTTACATAACACCAACTTCTATAGTCTATAATATAATCCGTATGTATGAATCTTTTACACAATCCTACCGCTATTAAATCCTGTGGGAGGGGGGGGGGGGTAGAGTGTGTGTGTGTGGGGTCGGTTTCTACAGTTTTCCTTCCATCATTATTCCTCTTTTTATCTCCTCCTCCTCCTCTTCTTTATCCACACACATATATTTCAGTTTATTACATATTACAGTCATGGGCGATACAGTCATGGGTGTTTATACAGTTAAATGCAGTCATTACAGTTACATGATAGATTCTGTAGAGAGACTTAAGGAATTTTTGTATTATTTTTGTAGTTTTCTTGTACTTGTGTGTCGTCTGTATATATTTTTTGCAGTTATCGAGAATTTTGTTTAAAGTCTTCTGTGTAGGTTAGGTTAGGTTTGGTTTGGTTAGGTTAGGTTAGGTTTTGGTTAGGTTAGGTTTTGGTTAGGTTAGGTTTTGGTTAGGTTAGGTTTTGGTTAGGTTAGGTTTTGGTTAGGTTAGGTTTTGGTTAGGTTAGGTTTTGGTTAGGTTTGGTTTGGTTTGGTTTGGTTTGGTTTGGTTTTGGTTAGGTTAGGTTTTGGTTAGGTTAGGTTTTGGTTAGGTTAGGTTTGGTTAGGTTAGGTTTGGTTAGGTTAGGTTAGGTTTTGGTTAGGTTAGGTTTTGGTTAGGTTAGGTTTTGGTTAGGTTAGGGTTTGGTTAGGTTTGGTTTAGTTAGGTTAGGTTAGGTTAGGTTTTGGTTAGGTTAGGTTACTGGGATTGTGTGTTTGCGTTTTTTAAGAGGGATTTTAGTTCACCTGAAGATTAGACACTCCTAGCTTAGTTCACCTGAGGATTAAACACCCTAACACAACCCTCGGGAAATGTGCTAGGTTAGGTTAGCATAATGGTGTCTAATCTTTTAAGTGTACAAAGTTGTTTACAAACCTGACCAACGTATTAAGAGTCTTATATGTTTAGATTGGCATTATTATTATTATTATTATTATTATTATTATTATTATTATTATATAAGTCTTCGCAAGTCTTCCTCTCTCCTCCTCTTCCTCCTCCATCCACCCTCTTCCCATTTTCTATAACACATTGACATTAAATTTTACAAGTCTTCCGAAGTTCCCCCCCCCCCCTCTCTCTCTCTCTCTCTCTCTCTCCTCCTCTTCCCGTTTTCTTTAGCGAGTATATTATAATGAGGTGGTTTGAGGACAGTAACTTCCTTCTTTGTTAACTCAAGATCATTAACGACTTAGCGAATACCATTAGGGTCTTGTCTTACTGTATGTAGAGTCTTATGGGGTCTTGTCTTACTGTATGTAGAGTCTTATGGGGTCTTGTCTTACTGTATGTAGAGTCTTATGGGGTCTTGTGTTGCTGTATGTAGAGTCTTATGGGGTCTTGTCTTACTTTATGTAGAGTCTTATGGGGTCTTGTCTTACTGTATTTAGAGTCTTATGGGGTCTTGTCTTACTGTATGTAGAGTCTTATGGGGTCTTGTCTTACTGTATGTAGAGTCTTATGGGGTCTTGTCTTACTGTATGTAGAGTCTTATGGGGTCTTGTCTTACTGTATGTAGAGTCTTATGGGGTCTTGTCTTACTGTATGTAGAGTCTTATGGGGTCTTGTCTTACTGTATGTAGAGTCTTATGGGGTCTTGTCTTACTGTATGTAGAGTCTTATGGGGTCTTGTCTTACTGTATGTAGAGTCTTATGGGATCCTGTCTTACTGTATGTAGAGTCTTATGGGGTCTTGTCTTACTGTATGTAGAGTCTTATGGGGTCTTGTGTTGCTGTATGTAGAGTCTTATGGGGTCTTGTCTTACTGTATGTAGAGTCTTATGGGGTCTTGTCTTACTGTATGTAGAGTCTTATGGGGTCTTGTCTTACTGTATGTAGAGTCTTATGGGGTCTTGTCTTACTGTATGTAGAGTCTTATGGGGTCTTGTCTTACTGTATGTAGAGTCTTATGGGGTCTTGTCTTACTTTATGTAGAGTCTTATGGGGTCTTGTCTTACTGTATGTAGAGTCTTATGGGGTCTTGTCTTACTGTATGTAGAGTCTTATGGGGTCTTGTCTTACTGTATGTAGAGTCTTATGGGGTCTTGTCTTACTGTATGTAGAGTCTTATGGGGTCTTGTCTTACTGTATGTAGAGTCTTATGGGGTCTTGTCTTACTGTATGTAGAGTCTTATGGGGTCTTGTCTTACTTTATGTAGAGTCTTATGGGGTCTTGTCTTACTGTATGTAGAGTCTTATGGGGTCTTGTCTTACTGTATGTAGAGTCTTATGGGGTCTTGTCTTACTGTATGTAGAGTCTTATGGGGTCTTGTCTTACTTTATGTAGAGTCTTATGGGGTCTTGTCTTACTTTATGTAGAGTCTTATGGGGTCTTGTCTTACTTTATGTAGAGTCTTATGGGGTCTTGTCTTACTGTATGTAGAGTCTTATGGGGTCTTGTCTTACTTTATGTAGAGTCTTATGGGGTCTTGTCTTACTGTATGTAGAGTCTTATGGGGTCTTGTCTTACTGTATGTAGAGTCTTATGGGGTCTTGTCTTACTGTATGTAGAGTCTTATGGGGTCTTGTCTTACTGTATGTAGAGTCTTATGGGGTCTTGTCTTACTTTATGTAGAGTCTTATGGGGTCTTGTCTTACTTTATGTAGAGTCTTATGGGGTCTTGTCTTACTTTATGTAGAGTCTTATGGGGTCTTGTCTTACTTTTTGTAGAGTCTTATGGGGTCTTGTCTTACTTTATGTAGAGTCTTATGGGGTCTTGTCTTACTGTATGTAGAGTCTTATGGGGTCTTGTCTTACTGTATGTAGAGTCTTATGGGGTCTTGTCTTACTGTATGTAGAGTCTTATGGGGTCTTGTCTTACTGTATGTAGAGTCTTATGGGGTCTTGTCTTACTTTATGTAGAGTCTTATGGGGGTCTTGTCTTACTGTATGTAGAGTCTTATGGGGTCTTGTCTTACTTTATGTAGAGTCTTGGTGGTACAGAGAACATGTGACATAAAAGACCCAGGGTTTTGTTTTTACTTTTGTTTGTTATCCTAAGAAAAAAAATCCTAGGGGGTGAGGGAGGGGGGGAGGTGGTTGTGTGGAGGGAAAGGGTTTTGTGTGTGTGTGTGTGTTAATTCTCACTCACTCACTCACTCCATACGCCAGGTGTTGTGTCAATTACCCACTACCACCACCGCCGTCGGAAGGAAGGAAGAATAAGAAACAGATAACGACGAAAAAAAAGAAGTAAAGTCTGCCCTCTAAACCCGTGTGTGTAATTTCTAGGATAAACTTTAGTAATTATCTCAGGGTAAAGAGTGGGGGTGGGGGGGGGCTCTGAAAGTTGGCTACTTCAGGGAGTCGCCATTAAATTAATCCCTCAGGCTAATAAAGTTGATCTTGTGCACGACTCTGCCCTCTGACACACTCACACTCACTAACTGTTACTACTGCTATTACTGCTGCTACTATTACTACTACTATTGTGGGTGCTGGTATGACTACTACGGCTACTTACTGTTATTATTCTACGACCTCTGACACTTCTCATAATCACACAACCTGACTACTACTACTACTACTACTACTACTACTACTCCTCTTCCACGACCCACTGACACTATACTCCTCACAATCACTTACTACTCCTACCTCAATTACCACCCCCAAACTACTACTACCACCCCCCCAAACTACTACTACTACAACTACCACCACCCCCAAACTACTACCACCACCCACCAAACTACTACTTCTACTACCACCCCCCCCCCCTTACACCTGTTAAACTACTCTCTCAGTTAATCTAATCTAACCTAACCTAACCTAAACCAGCGTTAACTATAGATCTTTCTCCTTCATGGTTGACATACACGGTTAAAGGGGAGGTTATGGGGGGAGGGGGTTAAGGGGAGAAAAGATTTAGGGGAGGGGAGAGGAGGTTAAGGGGAAGGGAGGGAGTTAAGGGGAGGGAGTTAAGGGAGAGGGAGTTAAAGGGAGAGAGGAGGTTAAGGGGAATGGGAGGGAGTTAAGGGGAGGGGAGGGAGTTAAGGGAGAGGGAGTTAAAGGGGGAGAGGAGGTTTAAAGGGAGGGGGTAGGGAAGAGACGTTAACAGTTGTGACAGGTGTGTGGTTAACGCCTCCTTCAAGACTTATCTATATATAAACACTCGTTCACCATAGACCGTTTATTAGTTACCAGTAGACATAAAGAGTTAATGGGGAGTTAATGGACCCCAGGTGTTATGGTGGGGAGCCCTTTGAGCTTCCTGATCATGTGGTGGAGGTGAGGGGTGTGGGGTGGAGATGTGAGGGTCTAGAGGAGGGGGTGAAGGTCTAGGGTAGAGCGTGGGGGTCTCGGGGGAGGGGGATGAGGGTCGGAGGGGGGCTAGGGCGTCTCCATCAGGCAGGAGATCAAGGTAGGCCTATATATAAATTTAGATAGGCCTCTTGTTCAATTGAGGAGGCTGTAAAGCACGTTTATGATATAGGTTTACGGAGGTGTGTGTGTGTGAGGGAGGGCAGCTGTCATGCTCACGTGGTGTTGTGGTATAATAGCGGTATTATGGTGTGGTGCGTCGTAAACCTTGTGTTCATGGTGTATTCTTTCATACACACACACACACACACACACAAGACCTCGGCAATAATCTTCACCTCATAAGACACGTACAGAATCCTCTTCTTCCTCTCCCCCCTTCTTCTCCTTCTCCTCCTCCAATAATTTACCCCCGTCCTCACTCTCTCTCTCTCTCTCTCTCAGCTGGTGTAAGAACTGCCTCAGTGTGTAAGAGAATCAAGCTGAGGTGAGGTGTGTTTACGTGACAATACTGAAACAAGCTTCGTAATTAAGCTTTAAATGAGTTAATTATTGTTTATATGAGTAATGTCACGTAATGATCGTTGTCTTTGTGTTAATTACATTGTCTACCTGTTAGTGGTAATGATAGTGAAGTGTTAGTGGTGGTGGTGATAGTGGTAGTGGTAGTGGTGATGGTGATAGTGGTGGTGGTGATAGTGATGATGGTGGTAGTGATGGTGGTGATAGTGGTGATGGTGGTGGTGACAGTGGTAGTGGTGATAGTGGTAGTGATGGTGGTGATAGTGTTAGTGATGGTGATAGTGGTAGTGGTGATGGTGGTAGTGATGGTGGTGATAGTGGTGATGGTGGTAGTGATGGTGGGGTGGTGGTGGTGGTGATAATAAGGAGGAGGAGGAGGGGAAGGAAGAAGAATGAAAAGACATCGTTCATAATACACAGTACGTATTGATACATAATACGCAATAATACATTATACAGTTACGCCCGGTAGTGAATTATACATCGATAACTCTTAACACAACAGGGAAGATGCATACACGTCTACATTTCCTCACCACCACCACCACCACCACTCCCTCACTTATACTACCACAATTATTACCACCCACTACTACCATCACCAATACCACCACCCTTTCTCCCCACCCCCGTCCCCAACCACCTCCTCCCCACCCCCCCATATCTCCCCACTCCACCATCCTCCCCACCACCACCCTCCACCCCCCTCCCTTTCCCCCTCCCCTCACCACCTTCAAAAACGATGATGAAAAATTACACCCCCCCTCCCCACCCCCAACCCCCCCGGAAGCTGCCACAGCCAAGAAGAGAAGAGGAACGAGAGGAAGAGCCAGCAGCAGGACCCATCCACTCAAGAATTCCTGACGGAGGCTGACGACTAATAGAAGCTGAAATCTCTGGAGGAGGTTTACGGGGGGGGGGGGGGTCGGTCTTGAGGGTTTAAGTGGTGGTGGAGGGGTAGGGTTCAAGTGGTGATTTACGGGGTAGTGGAAGAGGTTAGGGTCGGAAGTTGTATAGTTTACGGGGTGGTTTACTACATGGGTCAATCTTGAAGGTTTACAGGGTGGTTTACGGGGTAGTGGTGGTGGTGGGGGGGGGGGTTAGGATCGGAAGACACACTTCTTAATGCAGGTCAAAGAGTCACTATAACCGCCCCCCCCCCCCCCATCGTCTCGCCCTGATAAAGTGGTCGTTCTCCTGCGTTTTTTTTTTTTTTTTTTTTTTTTTTTTTTTTTTTTTTTGTGCTCTGTTTATCCTTATGTTTCGCGGTTGCCGGGGAGTGTGGTGGTGCGGCGGTGTCGTAAACTGGTGTTTTGGGGTGAGTTTTGGTTGGTTGGTTGGTTAAGGTGCAGTGTTGTTAGTTGTGTTTTGGGGTGAGTTTGGTTGGTTGGTTGGTTAAGGTGCAGTGTTGTTAGTTGTGTTTTGGGGTGAGTTTGGTTGGTTAGTTAAGGTACAGTGTTGATAGTTCTGTTTTGGGGTGAGTTTGGTTGGTTGGTTAAGGTACAGTGTTGTTTGTTGTGTTTTGGGGTGAGTTTGGTTGGTTGGTTGGTTAAGATGCAGCGTTACCAGTTTGTTTGGGATGAGTTTGGTTGGTGAACTTGTTTGGGTGATGGTATATGGTGGTTGGTGTGCGGCTTTGTCATTCCTAACTTAACTTAATATAACCTAATTCAACCCTAACTCAACCCAACGCTAACCTAACCTAACTTAACCACATGCTGTACCCAGAAGCTGTACCCTTTCACCTGTATACCTGGTAATTAATATCTACTACCTGTGCTTTAAATAGGTTGTGTAGAGGGGTCTCGTCGCTCAGGGAGAGAGAGAGAGAGAGAGAGAGAGAGAGAGAGAGAGAGAGAGAGAGAGTCTATAGACCACGTGTTTCGAACCCATATAGTTAGGGGAAGGGGGGGGGGGGTTACTACGCCATGACCTGAAACTATTTATGTAATTATCACGCGTTAGTTAAGGTTGTCAGGCTGTTAGGTCTTTTAAGTTTGTCGCAAGGTTGTTGGGTATATTTGTCACGAGTCGTTAAGTGTGGTCGTTCACGTCGAGGTTAATTACCGTGTGTGGTAAGGTGAGAGAGGAGGAAGGGGGGGGGGTGTTCTTTCCTTCCCCATCCCTCTGCCCCCAACCTCTTCCCTAAACCCCTCCTCTCCCCCCCAACCCCTCCCCCAGACCACAGGCCGTTACACACACACACCGCTGGTAACACTGATGCTATAACTTGGGTTACTGCCTCTAACACCATCACACCCACCACCTCCCCTCCCCTCCTTAATCTTGTCTCTTGACCCCCTTCTTCCCCTTCTTGACCCCCTCCTCCCACACCTCTCCTCCCACACCTCCTTCCCTAGTTCCCCCTCACGACCCTCCCTCATACCCCTTATATGCGGAGTCTTTCCCACCCTTCCATATCTAACACCCACCCACATCCATCATTCACCCACCCACATCCACCATTCACGCTTATCCACTCTCCCAACCATACTTACCTACTCACACCAACCCTATCCCTCCCCACACATCCACACCAACCCTCCTACCCACATCCAGATACCCACGTTGTCCCCTACAGGTCTCTACCACCCACAACTTGGAAACACACACACACACACACACACACCATCAACTTGCAGGCAGGTAGTAGGAGGTAGAAGGCACACCCACACGCCCATCAGGTAGCAAGAGGTAACGGACCACGCCCACAGACACCAGGTAAGGTAGAGACCGCTGCTGACGTAATTAAGGGGGGAGGTATACCATCAGTCAGGCGGGGGGGGGGGGGGGCTGACGTTTATGTGGCCGCGCTCACACCGCTGACGGATGATAACTTGACAAATGATGAGCTGACGTTCCCAGCTGACGCAAAAGGGATGTGGTAGTGGGCGGTGAAGGGAATGGACGAGGGCACACACACACACACACATACACATGGTGACCTCCAGTGTCCCTGCTTAAAGAGTTGAGTTATTGTACACACGGGTGTTCCTTGATCGTCCTCAGTCCTCGCTGTTATCATACTCGAGGGCCATAATACTCGGTGAGTCGAGGCGGTGTACTCATGAGTTATCACGCTCGAGGGAGTGAGTCCTCTCTTGTAGCGAGGGCTGGTGGTGGTGGTGGTTAATGTGTGGTACCTTGGTGTTGGTGGGGTTGGGGATGGTGGTGATTGTGGTGGTAAAGTTTAGGATTGTGGTAGTGGGGAGTAAATGTTTTGCTAGTTTTGGTGATGGGGATAAAGGTGGTGGTGGTGGTCAGGCTGGCAACGTTATCTGTACCTCTTAAGGCGACATACAGGGGCCCCGCCCATTGACTTTTGGGGGAGAGAGTCATGGGAGGGAAGGTGAGTCACCTTGTGATGTACACAACACAAGGTGCCAACAAGACAGGCAGCCGGGGCTATGAGATACCCCGGACCTGCCCCGACCCGCCCTCCACCTGCCAGGACCCGCCCCTCCTGCCCTCTTGTTGTCTGGCTTCGCCCTCCTCCTACCAGGCCCCGCCCGCCTCCATCCCGGCACCGCCCTCCTCCTGTTAGGCCCCTCCCCCCTGTCAGGACACGCCCCCCTGTCAAGACACGCCCCTCTTCCTGTCAGACCCCACCCATACTTCCTACCCAACGGCGTCCCTTTTCCTGGACCCATCTCACTTTCCCTTCTGTCCAGCCTCGCCCCGCCCCGCCGCCCCAGATAACACAGCTCATCATCCCCGTCACCCGCACCAACACGTCGGATAAATCTTGGGAGTAATGAAGCTGTGCCGGGCGGACATATACGGCCGGCGGCCCGCGCTTATAAGGCCGCCAGCCGGGGTGTTGACGCGGCTGTGATGGTCTCATGTTTAATGTAACGAGCGATGTTTAACCCGGTCAAGTATTAGTTAAACACGGTGTGTAGGTCGTCCTCGGTGCCGTGTGATGATGGGCAGGTCGTCCTCGGTGCCGTGTGATGATGGGCAGGTCGTCCTCGGTGCTGTATGATGTACAGGTAGTCCTCGGGGCCGTGTGTCGAAACTTGAGCGGCAACAATTTAACATAATTCTATCCCGTCTGTGTTAAGCTGAACGGCAACCGATGAACGGTTTATCTGTTTTGAGTCTTTCAGGAACTGGAAAATAAGAGTAGGGAGACGTTCTACTACTACTGCTACTTACTCACACCTCACAGTACCTGAGAACAGTGCACCGGGTCTTTCAATTAACCCCCTCTTGTGAGACACTGTGAGTAATTACGTGTAGAAGAGAGAGAGAGAGAGAGAGAGAGAGAGAGAGAGGTGGTAACTTGCCTAGGTACAGTATTACCCACTCATTACTCGCGCTCAAAATCACAGCTGGGTGGACTCGGGGCGCCCTGACCTCGAACCAATGAGCTTTAGGATGAGAAGCGAGCGTTGTATCCACTCAGCCACCGTAGATCAAAGTATACCGTCACAAGTATCACTTTCTTTTTTCACATCCGGATAATTATTATAGACGCCAAATTTTCCAACGCTATAATTTGTGTGCGTCTTTATATCTATCATCGTGTGTGTGTGTGTGTGTGTGTGTGCTGGAGTTCCGTTATCATCTCACCATCACCTGAGCCTCCCCATTTACTGTACCGTCATATTCACTGTATACCCTCACCATCACTGTACCGCCACACTTACTCCCTTCACCATCACTCCCCCCCCTTCACCCTCACTGTACCCTCACCATCACTCCCCCCCCTTCACCCTCACTGTACCGCCACACTTACTCCCCTCACCATCACTCCCCCTTCACCCTCACTGTACCTTCATCATCACTGTACCATCACCATCGACTTTCTCATCTCCATCACTATACACGTGTGGAACCGCCAAGCTTACCCCGGTATGGTGGTCACGTGGCACTATCGCAAATGACGTTCGAGAGACGACTGGCCAAACGCGAGACGAACCAAGATGACAGGTGCCAACAGGTATTGATACAGTATACAAGTCCCTCATCATATTGTCTCTCTCTCTCTCTCTCTCTCTCTCTCTCTCACATTTATTCTTTCTCTTTCTTTCCTCGATCTTTCTCCTACATTTTCCCTCATCCCTCTTTCTTCTTTCTCTCATTCTTCCTATTTCCTCATCCTACCTCCCTCCTCTTTCCTCTCTCCTCATTCTTCCTCTCTCTCTCCTCATTCTTCCTCCTCCGCCAATTTAACTGATTCACCCGAGTGGAGGGAAGAGGGAAGGGATGGGAGGGGAAGGAGGGTAGGAGGGAGGGAACTTAGGTGAGGAAGTGGAGGGAAATGAAGAGTGGAGGGAAGAAAATGAGAAGAGGAGAGGGAAGAAGGGAAGCCAGGAGTGTAAGTGGGTGTGCAAATACACCACAACACAGCACCATAACACAGTCGAACACCACAACACAGCGCCATAACAGCCGAACACCACAATACAGCACCATAACACAGCCGAACACCACAACACAGCACCATAACACAGCCGAACACCACAATACAGCACCATAACACAGCCGAACACCACAATACAGCACCGTAACACAGTCGAACACCACAACACAGCGCCATAACAGCCGAACACCACAATACAGCACCATAACACAGCCGAACACCACAATACAGCACCATAACACAGCCGAACACCACAATACAGCACCATAACACAGCCGAACACCACAATACAGCACCATAACACAGCCGAACACCACAATACAGCACCATAACACAGCCGAACACAGCACCATAACACAGCCGAACACCACAACACAGCACCATAACACAGCCGAACACCACAACACAGCACCATAACACAGCCGAACACCACAACACAGCACCATAACACAGCCGAACACCACAACACAGCACCATAACACACCATAACACAACACAACCACTGGTGCTGGGGCGCGACTCTACAACACAACCCAACACAACACCATAACACAACAGAACACCATAACACACCACAACACCATAACACAACACAACCACAACCACTGATGCTGGGGCGTGGCTCTACAACTCACAATATCATTTACAGTAATCTGCTTGAGGGACTCCCAAGCCACGCCACACAACTGTTAATATTATGCCGCTACTACCACCACTACTACCACTATCTGCTCATCTTATTACCACCATCACTACCACCATCTGTATGTTGAGGACCCATTACCACTACCACCACTATCTGTTCATCTTATTACCACCATCACTGCCACTATTTGTTGATCCACCTCCACCACTACTACTATCTGCTGATATTACAACCACTGATACTACTACCACCACTGTTAATCTACCACTACTACTAGCACTACCTGTTGCCGTACTACCACTATTACCACTCGTAAGAACAACAACAACAAAATGAGAATATCGACAACCGCCACAACAACAACAACCACCACAACAACAACCACCACAACAACAACAAGCACTACAGCAGCAACATAATATAGGACTCAGACACTATAACAACAACAGCTACAACAACAACCACCACAACAACAACCACCGCCACAACAACAACAAGCACTACAGCAGCAACCACCACCACAACAACAACAACAACAACCACCACAACAACAACCACCACAACAACAACAAGCACTACAGCAGCAACATAATATAGGACTCAGACACTATAACAACAACAGCTACAACAACAACAACAACCACCACAACAACAACCACAACCACCGCCACAACAACAACCACCACTACAACCACATAGTGTAGGACTGAGACAAAAGGGGAAAGACTCTAGGAGGAATAAGATGAATAATATCTGGGGAGGAAGCCGCCGCGATCAGTGAGGGGAAACAGCAATTCCCCTCTGGGATGTGATGGCTCGCTCCAGGCTATATTAGACGCAGACCCCTCACTCTCCTTAAGGGTGAGGGGGGGGGGGTTAAGAGGAGGACGTGAGAGGAAGAGGATGAGACGGGAGAGGGAATAGGAGAAGGGGAGGGGGTTGAGAGTAGGAGATGGGAAGAAGGGGAGGGGGCAGAGCAGGAGACAGGGAAGGGGTTAAGAGCAGGGGGAAGAGGAGGGGTGAGGGGTTATGAGCAAGGAGGAAGAAAATGAGATGGAGGAAGGAGGTAGGAGGGAGAGCAGGAGGGAGGGGGTTAATAGCAGGAGAGGGGAGTGAGGGAGGGTGAGGGGAGGGAGGGATTGGATGATTAGGGGGATAACAAGGGGAACAGGATATGACTGGCAGAGGAGGAGAGAGGGGAGAGAAACGTTCTTTTAGGGAGGTGGTGAGTAGAAGAAGGGGTGGGGGAGGTCAAGAAGAGTGAAAGGAGGAGGAGGTTGATAGCGAGGTTGAGGAGGTCACAAGTAAGAGAGAGAGAGAGAGAGGGTATGTGTGTGCGGGAGGGAGGGGAGGGGTGAGAGAGAGGAGGGAGAGGGAGGGAAGGGGGGGTGAGAGAGCCGTGCGACAATGGCGGTGATTAGTGAGAGATTCGCGCCTCCCTCCGCCTCCTCCACCACACTTAAGTGACCCACGCTTGTGTTGTGGGCGGGGGGGGGGGTCGTAGTTAGCCATGGCGTGGTGATGGTGATATTGTTGCCGTAGGACTGTCGTTAGTGAGGGCGTGGGGGCTGTCGTTAGTGAGGGCGTGGGGGCTGTAGTTAGTGAGGGCGTGGGGGCTGTCGTTAGTGAGGGCGTGGGGGGCTGTAGTTAGTGAGGGCGTGGGGGCTGTCGTTAGTGAAGGCGTGGGGACTGTCGTTAGTGAGGGCGTGGGGGCTGTCGTTAGTGAGGGCGTGGGGACTGTCGTTAGTGAGGGCTGTAGTTAGTGAGGGCGTGGGGGCTGTCGTTAGTGAGGGCGTGGGGACTGTCGTTAGTGAGGGCGTGGGGACTGTCGTTAGTGAGGGCGTGGGGGCTGTCGTTAGTGAGGGCGTGGGGACTGTCGTTAGTGAGGGCGTGGGGACTGTCGTTAGTGAGGGCGTGGGGGCTGTAGTTAGTGAGGGCGTGGGGACTGTCGTTAGTGAGGGCGTGGGGGCTGTCGTTAGTGAGGGCGTGGGGCCTGTCGTTAGTGAGGGCGTGGGGGCTGTAGTTAGTGAGGGCGTGGGGGCTGTCGTTAGTGAGGGCGTGGGCACTGTCGTTAGTGAGGGCGTGGGGGCTGTCGTTAGTGAGGGCGTGGGGGCTGTAGTTAGTGAGGGCGTGGGGGCTGTCGTTAGTGAGGGCGTGGGGGCTGTCGTTAGTGAGGGCGTGGGGGCTGTCGTTAGTGAGGGCGTGGGGGCTGTAGTTAGTGAGGGCGTGGGGGCTGTCGTTAGTGAGGGCGTGGGGGCTGTAGTTAGTGAGGGCGTGGGGGCTGTAGTTAGTGAGGGCGTGGGGGGCTGTCGTTAGTGAGGGCGTGGGGGGCTGTAGTTTGTGAGGGCGTGGGGGCTGTAGTTAGTGAGGGCGTGGGGGCTGTTCTCCCCCTTACTCTCCCTACCCCCACTACTCCACTCTACCCCCCTCCCCCCCCCCCCCGGTAACGGACGAGCGAGGCCTCCCCTTAATAACTTCCGTTTCAGATAAAAAAAAATATGTAACTGGTAATTGAAATCTAACTTCCTCCAGTCAGTCAGTCAGTCAGTCAGTCACTTCACCGAGATGGTCGCTTGAGGTTAAACAGTCCACGACAGTCAAGAGGGACAGTCAATTCCCAGTAACTGTGTAATGAGTGTCTCTCCCCCCCCCTCCATCCCTTACCACCATTCACAATCACTAACTGGATATTGACTGTCATATCCTCTTTATCAAGTCACATTATACTGTATATCTATTAACTATGATGAGTGTTACCTCCAGTCTCCAGTCACTCGTTCTAACTAACTGTTTAATGATATACTCAACACCACCACCACTACTACTACTACTACTACTACTACTACTACTACTACTACTACTACTACTACTACCCACCACCACCACTACTACTACTACCACTACCACCACCACTACTACCACCACCACCACTACTACTACTACCCATCACCACCACCACTACCACCCCCACACCCACTATCCACTCCCTCCCACCTCCACACACCCTCACACACCCCCTCCCACACCCACAAACACCCCCTCTCACACCCACAAACACCCCTCTCCCACACCCACAAGCACCCCCCTCCCACAAACACCCCCCTTCCACACCCACAAACACCCCCCTCCCACACCCACAAACACCCCCCTCTCACACCCACAAACACCCCTCTCCCACACCCACAAACACCCCTCTCCCACACCCACAAACACCCCCTCCTACACCCACAAACACCCCCCCCACACCCACAAACACTCCCCCCCCCACACCCACAAACACTCCCCCCCCCCCCCACACCCACAAACACTCCCCCCCCCCCCCACACCCCCACACACACCCCCCCCCACACCCACAAACACCCCCTCCCACACCCACAAACACTCCCCCCCCCACACCCACAAACACTCCCCCCCACACCCACAAACAATCCGGTTAGCGACGTAAGAATGGCGTTTATGTTCTTATCTTAACGACTTAATAATTATCTAGAGGAGGGATAAAACGGTGTGGCAACGATGAGGGTGTGGAGTAACAGTTGGAGTGGTTGAGTGTGGTGTGTGTGTGGATGATTATTTTTTACATTACACACACACACACACACACACACACACACACACACAGTTCTAGGAGTGTCTGTGTGTGTGTTTAGTTCAGATTAAAAGTCGAGGAAAGCTGAATCATTTTTGTTTTAATATTTGTAGAGTAAAAATATGAGTAAGTTCTCTTTACACTCTCACACAACTCACTCAGAGAAACATTCTGTATTTAATTCACTATTATTAATCCACTATAATTAATTCACTATTATATCCAGTATAATTAATCCACTATAATTAATCCACTATATTTAACTCCGTACTAAAAGCTCATGAATGACACTGGTACCTCCCGACACTGGTACCTCCCGACACTGGCACCTCCCGACACTGGCACCTCCCGACACTGGCACCTCCCGACACTGGCACCTCCCGACACTGGCACCTCCCGACACTGGCACCTCCCGACACTGGCACCTCCCGACACTGGCACTAGATGGCACTCATGATCTATACTCCCTTCCCATTGGCCGTAAATCTCTCTTATGCACAGGTAAAGTCACTGGAGGTTCATCGTGGCCAATTAATTTTAGCGCTCGTTAGTAAATGCATGGGGGCGAGAGGTTTAGTATTTATAACCTGACCTGACTTAGCCTGGCCTGACCTAACCTATCTTGACCTAACCTAACCTAGCCTAATCTATCACCTAACCTGCATCAGTAGCTAAGTAGATGTATATCGTTGTACCGGAAGGCGATTGGTTGCCACGTGAATAATATGTATGTTAGTAATTATTATGTGTGTGTGTGTGTGTGTGTGTGTGGATCAATTATTTACTGTGGGTGGTAGAGATTCATTTGCCTAAAAGCCTTCAATACAACTTTGATTTGGGGGCCAATTACAGAGAGAATATTACAGGTGTAGTGATTCGTACAAGTGTAGTGACTCGTACAGGTGTATTGACTCTTGCGGGTGTGGTGACTCGTGCGGGTGTGGTGACTCGTACAGGTGTGGTGACTCGTACAGGTGTAGTGAATTCGTACGGGTGTGGTGATTCGTACACGTGTAGTGACTCGTACAGGTGTGGTGACTCGTGCAGGTGTGGTGAGCCGTAGTGCAACTCCTTGTGGAGTGAGTTAATTGAAGGTCAGGCAAGTGTTCACCACCATCACCACCACTTCAATAAGAAAATATAAATAACCCGTAATTGTTTTTCTTCTATTTCACTATAGTACCACAGCAAAAACACTGAGAATAAGTGAATGATAGTGAATGGTGTGTGTGGGTCAAATCTTTTAACCTTGAGCTATAAACGTAATAAATATAGTTAAGCGTTACTCTTTTGTTTTGAAATGTATAGATAATTGAATCCTATAGCGTTACTCTTTTGTTTTCTGATCGTATTGAAACTTACTATAGAGAATTGAATCCCATAAGCACCACTAATCCCACACTCTTGACTTGAACCCTAAGAGGACGATGCTATTTTGTTTTTCAAGAGGGTGATCATTTTAACACCTTTAAGGATAATGGTTTTAATTGCTCAAGAAAGATGGTTTGACCTTTTGAGGGTGTTGGATCAAACCCCTTGTGGCTGAGGGTTTAATTCCATCGTCATCACGGGTTTAAGATATCAGAGGTCAGATGGTAATATGATGATGATGATGATGATGATAATAACAATAATAATAATAACAATACCAACAACAATAACAACTACCACCCACAACAACAACAAATCTCACTTCAACAACAACAATCACCCATCAGTTTCCTCGTGTTTCAGCTCACCACACCACCACCACATCACACCACACCACACCACACCACCACCACCACCACATCACACCACGCCACCACCACACCGTGAAGGCTATATGTCAACACTGTGGTTAAGAGGATAAAGTCCACACGGTTTGGGGATTTACGATTAGCATAAGAATTAGTCGTCTAACTGAGGGATTGTGGTGAGGGATTTCTGTAGGATTTAAGTTAGGGAGGAGATAACATTGGGTGAGGGATTTTTGTGGGGGGGGTGGTGGGGTGAAGTGAGGGATTTCTGTATCATTATCCACACAACCAGTAAACACACACACACACAACAGCAGCAGTAGTAGTAGTCTCAACATGTTATCAGAGCCGCCATAAACATGTGAGTAAGGCTGGCGGTGTGAGGTTTATGAGGAGTAGTTAAGGTGCAGTCAAGTGCCTAGTTACTGGCACAGATACCTTCATTTGTGCTGCCACCCCCCCCCCCCCCCATCCCTTCTTCATCTTCACTACTCTACTGCCACCCAAGTCTAGTCACTCCCCTCCTCTCCCTTACCCTCTCCCCTCACTGTTGCCATCATTCATTACGCCCCCTCTTGCCTTCCCCTTCCCATCATTACTCCTCCCCTCCTTTCCCCCCACCCCTTCCTTTCCCTTCTTCTTCCTCCTCCTCCTTCCTTCATCACTCCTCCCTCCTTCATCACTCCTCCCCTCCATTCCCTCTCTCCCCTACTTTTTCCCCCACCTCCTCTCACTGTTACCACCACTCATCACCCCACTCCTTCCTTCCCCTCTCACCCCTCACACACTCTCCACCACCCTAACCATTTGTTTATTTTATCACGCGTGGTTACAGGTCTCAGGGGGTCTTGTAGAACCCTGATGTACTGGCTTCATCCCCTGACCCTGATGACTACAGACGCTTGTATACGATGACCTGTATCACCCTGGTGCTTTATTCCCAAGAGGACGATGACCTGACAGTAAGGTGACCGTAAACTTTAACCCTCAGAAGAGAAATGACTCGGTTCAGTATCGTAGAAGGGAAATGACTTAACTGGTTCAACACCTCGACTGATTTAACTGGGAGATTGACTGAACATCCCTACACTGACGCCTGGTTTGGTTAGGTTGAATTTTTATGATAATAACTTATGAGTTTATTAAAGTTTGCTGACAGACACGCATACATGTGTAAATGATCGCATGAATGGCAACACTGACAAGATAATTTATTAGTGGTGATAATTTGATCAATAATACATCATTGTAAGTCTTTTAAGTTGGTTTGGTGAATGAGCGAATGTATGTCAGTTCCCGAGCGGCTTGTGGATTATACTCACATACATACATACATACATACATACATACATCACTATTTGCTAAGTATTGATCCTGTGAACGTATTTATGTGTGTATGAATGTATGTATTATGTATGTATGTATTATAAAGGATCTCTGTAGTTGAATGGGCGGCGGCCATTGTTTACTCATCTCTCCGGCGTTGACATGGTGAACGGGTGGGCGTGACGGGCCGAGGGTGTTAGTAAGACAGCGGCTCCCACTCCATACCCGCGGCGCATGATTAGGTAGCCAGAGCTTGTTTGGGAGAGGTTTATGTGTTTACCAGTGTGTGTGAGTGTGTGAGGCGGCAAATAGCGTGTGTTTATGGGGGTTCCGAGGTGTGTGTGTGAGGAGGGAGGGGGGAGAGGGAGGGGGGGAGGGGGGAGAGGGAGGGGGGAGGCTACTGAACGCACAGTGTCTCATCTGACCTGAGGTTAATGGTGGCACTGTCGCTGCTTATCACCACTTATCTCTGACACCCTTAATATCTCCTGCTGCTGACACCTTAACATCTGCTGCTGCTGACATCTTCAACACCTGCTGGTGCTGAAAACCTCAACACCGACTGCTGACAACACCTACTTCTAACACCTGCTGATACCACCGCACCTGCTAACACATCCCACACCTATCTTGTTGAGTTAGATTAGGTTAAGTTGGGTCAGGTCAGGTCAAGTACAAAACCAGCCTCACGCGATGCCGTTTGAATTAGTTTGTGACCATGACAAAAACAACAACAATAACAACAATAACAATAATAACAACAACAACACTAACAATAACACTCGATCATAATAACAAATAATAACACCTCCCTTAATGCAAACACACGACTAACACTCAGTACACCTTTCACCTTCATTAACCTGTACAGTAACAGGTGTGTCAATATACTCTCAGGTTATTCGGTTTTTATGAATATTAATTATTGTTTCATTCGGCAAAAATAAATAATAATAATAATCATATCAAAGTCTGTGATTGTTTTGGTGTTTAATTGGGTGAGATGGAATTTAATTTGGTTAGGTTTATGAAGTTGTTTTGATTTTAAGTGTGTGGTGGGGGGGGGGGGGGGTCAGCTGATTTCACATGAAGTTTAAACACCCTAACTCTATTTCGTGGGTGGGGATGAGGTGAGGTTAGGTTAGTGTTAGGTTAGGTTAAGATAGGTTAGTGTTACGGTAGGGTAGGTTAGGTTAGGGTAGGGTAGAGCAGGTTAGGTTAGTATGGGTTAGGTTAGGTTAGTGTTGCGGTAGGGTAGGTTAGGTTAGTGTTAGGGTAGATTAGGTTAGGTTAGTATGGGTTAGGTTAGGTTAGTGTTGCGGTAGGGTAGGTTAGGTTAGTGTTAGGGTAGGTTAGGTTAGTATGGGTTAGGTTAGTGTTAGGGTAGGTTAGGTTAGTATGGGTTAGGTTAGTGTTACGGTAGATTAGGTTTGGTTAGTATGGGTTAGGTTAGGTTAGTGTTACGGTAGATTAGGTTTGGTTAGTATGGGTTAGGTTAGTGTTACGGTAGGGTAGGTTCGGTTAGCATTAGGGTGATTAATCTGTAGGTAAATAAATTAAGCCAGGCTGCCGCTACGATTCTAAAGGTGAGTTGTATATTTTTATCCCCGTCCGTCTGTCCGTCAGTCATCACGTAATTAACATTTTCTCTCCGTCATTGTTTAAGTCATTTTACTAAACCAATCAAAAGTAATAATAAAGGTATACTATTAATTTATCTCCATTGACTTATATTAATCAATTTGTGTCTCCTCGTTCATACATGGAAATAAATTAAGAGAAGAAACATAATTAATCCATTTTGTTGATAATTAGATGCAAAAAAAAAAATATATATATATAAATAAAAAAAAATCTCATTGTCTCATTCGTAAAGTATAAAAAAAAAACATAAACAGATTATTATCTTTAGTTCAGAATATATTACAAAAAAAAAAACATTACAAACAAACACACTATTGTCCTCATTCTCTTGATAACACCACAACAGAAACAAACAAAAAATTGTAAATAGTCCTTTTTGTGTTTTTGTTTACAATTAAAATATAAACATATCTGAATGGGCAGGTAATCTGGCTTGTCCCCCTCTCCCTCTCCACCCCCTCTCCTCCCCCTCCCTCTCCACCCCCTCTCCTCCCCCTCCCTCTCCCCCCTCTCCTCCCTCCTCCTCCCATTTAATTACTGTATTTCACCTGTACTTAATTAGCGTGGACACGAGGCTGGGCGTTAAACACAAGACCGTATTAAACTGTGTAAATCCCGCCTCTCTCTCTCTCTCTCTCTCTCTCTCTCTCTCTCTCTCTCTCTCTCTCTCTCTCTCTCTCTCTCTCTCCCAGGTGATCATCGTACTCAAGAGGATAATTCTATCGTGGTCGCATTTAATGTTGGCAGTTATCGTACTCAAGAGGGTGAGGACATCGTACTCTGGCGTTTGTTGTTGTGCAATATTTGAGTGCAGGTTTAGTTGTACTCAAGTTATGAAGATTTCGTACTCAAGGGATGAATTATAGTCATCGTACTCTAGATTTGGGTCTCGTACTCAAGCTTGTAGGGTCACCTGAAGCGTCATCTCCACCCCAGCTTATTTCACCTGAAGCTTAATCACCCTAACGTTATTTCGGTTCGGTTACGTTAGGTTAGGTTATGTTACGTTACGTTTCGTTTGGTAGGTTACGTTACGTTACGTTAGGGTAGGGTAGGTTACGTTAGGTTAGGGTAGGTTACGTTAGGTTAGGTTAGGTTAGGGTGGTTAATCATCAGGTGGAATAAGCTAGGGTGGAGATTCTTCAGGTGATCAGGAAGAGGAACAGGTAATCCTCCAGGTAGGAAAATTAAATCCGGATTACGATCAGTAAATCCCTCGAGCTCATTAATTACGTTCTTGAATACGACAATTAAATCTCTTCAGTACGAGTGACAATAACCGGAGTACGATAATTGAGTTTCTTGAGTACGATAGGTAGGTATTATGCCACGTGCGATAATTAGTTTTCTGAGTACGGAGATATTAACCAGAGTACTTAGTCCTATAAATTAAAATGTTGTCAATGTACTCAGCAGTTTATAGTGTAAGTGGATATATATCATGTACTCTGGGAAGCTACATCAAAATCAGATTGTAGACAAAT
Source organism: Homarus gammarus (assembly GCA_958450375.1). Taxonomy (NCBI): domain Eukaryota; kingdom Metazoa; phylum Arthropoda; class Malacostraca; order Decapoda; family Nephropidae; genus Homarus; species Homarus gammarus. The sequence continues at coordinate 1,127,688 of CAUDMG010003231.1, forward strand.
GTACTCAGCGACTTAAGTAATTATCAAAATCAAGATATATAATTAATGTACTCAAGTTATCTCGAGTCCGCCCACTCAACTGTACTCTTCCACCAAATGTAATCAAGTCCGTCCACCCAACTGTACTCAAGGATCTAATACACCTTGAATGTACTCTGGAAGGTTCACCTGATAATCTGACATTAGCGGTTAATTTAATCTGGTGTTTCTGGGTCTTATCTCACTCCAGTGTCTTGGTTCGATTCCCGCCATTATCGCGTTGGAAACTTTAATGTGAGGGGGGGGGGGGGAGGGGGTGAAGGAGGAGGGATCAAGGGGGAAGGAGGGGGTTAGGAGAGGTGGGGGAAAGGGGGTCTTGATATACAGGATCCAGATGTGTTTACAAATTTATACAGGGTGAGACTCAAGCCATGCAGGATGGAGGTAGCCAGACAGCCCCCCCCTTCCCCCTCCTCCTTCCCCCTCCTCCTTCATTCTTCCTATCATAACAAGGAAGGAAGGAAGCGTCTTGGGTGTTATAATATCCTGTTGTAAGGAATTCATATCTTAACTCTCCTTCACTCCTTCTCTCGATCCCTCACTCCTTTCCTGTTTACTTCCATCATTCCCTCTTTCCGTAATTCCCTCATCCCTTCCTTCCCACCCTTAATTTCCTCACACCCCTCCTTCTCTCCCTCAACACAACAACACTACATAATCCACAATGAGGGTAGCCAACACAGCTCCCCTTTGCTGAACCAATCAAAGCCCTCCTCGTTCACCCACTGTATCAACCATTCATAACTCTCCTCTGCTGAACCAATCAAAGCCCTCCTCGTTCACCCACTGTATCAACCATTCATAACTCTCCTCTGCTGAACCAATCAAAGCCCTCCTCGTTCACCCACTCTATCAACCAATCATGACTCCTCGTTCACCCACTATCAACCAATCATGACGAGACAGCAGTGAGTAGTAGCAGTAGTAGTGAATTAAGTAGTAGTCAGTCAGTCACCTCTCGCCTGGCCTCCTCTGCTCCAACACTCCAGCCGCCGCAAATTATTCACTCCCTAACTCATCCCCTCGACGCCTCTAAGAACGAGTGAAATCTGAACAAATTACTCAGGAAAACGAGGTCCCTGGGAGTGGTCTGGCCCTCTCTCCCTCTCCTCCCCCCCTCCTCTCTCTCTCTCCCCCCCCCCCTTCCCTCTCTCTCTCTTAACAGGCCATACGCCAGCCGTCGACACATAAAGGCCATTCTGGGAGCAATCGGTTGGTTATGTGCAGAGTTATGGCGCCCTGTTTGCTCTGATGATGTACGCTAGACACCCACCACCCCCCCTCTCCCCTCCCATTCCCCGCCACCAGCCACTTGCCAGCCACCGCCTCTCTCTCTCTCTCTCTCTCTCTCTCTCTCTCTCTCTCTCTCTCTCTCTCTCGTTCGTCATCAGCTCCTACACCACGTCAAGTTTCGAAAATACAATTATGATTTATGTTCGCGCGATACCAGTGACAGTTCCAGTTGATGGTGTAAGGAGAAGAGAGAGGATAGAAGACAAGAGAGGCGAGGATAAAAGAGAGAGAGAGAGGAGAGGATAGAAGAGAAGAGAGGAGAGGATAGAAGAGAGAGAGAGAGAGAGAGAAAGAGGTGGTTGAAAAAGAGCGTTGAGTTGGCGAGATAAGTGATCGCTGGCAGCTGACTTTACCCCGGAGCTGCAAGGGAAACTAACCTAATGGAAGGCTGATAACTAACACATGTGCCTCTCTCTCTCTCTCTCTCTTCTTCCTCCCCCTCCTCTCCTCCTCTCCTCCTCCTCTTATCTCTGTTGCCCTTAAAGATAATAACTTCATGATGGGTTACATAAGGTAGCGTCATTAGTGATCTCTATTAATGTATTGTTTAAATGTTTCCTTCCCTCTTCTCTCTCTCTCTCTCTCTCTCTCTCTCTCTCTCTCTCTCTCTCTCTCTCTCTCTCTCCTCCGGCTCTTCAGATTCATTTTAACCTGATCATTGTTGAGAAGAGATTTCCGCAGCTGCCAACTCCTCCTCCTCTTCTCCTCCTCCTCCTCCACTCCCCCCTCTCTCTCCCCTCTCCCACCCCTCCCTCTCTCTCTCTCCCACTCGTCTTGCTCAAGTTGTGATCGCTCTCTGTGGAGGATTGTTGTCAGTGTTGGGTCCTCGGCGTGTGTTATGGAGTACTGCTGCCTTGTATCTCCCCGCGCCTCTCGGCCTCGGCCTAACTTAGGTCAATGGCGACGTCTGGTGTTTAACAAGAGGGGAGGCTGCACCACGAGGGGGGGGGGGGGGGGGGTTGCACTAGTGGGGGAGGGGAGGGGGTGCGTGAGGAGAGGGGGAGGGAAGGGCTGTATCAGGAGGAGGATGAGGAGTAGGGGTTGTACCAGGGGGAGGAGGGGGAAGGAGAGGCTGCATCAGGAGAAGAAGGAGGAGGGGGTAGAGGAAGAGGAACAAGGAGGAGGAAGGGAAGGAACACTTGCATGAGAGGGAGGAAGGAGGGAGGGAGTGAGGTGAGAGAGGGGGGAGAGGAGGTGTGTTGTGTCAGGCTTTACTGGGTTACGGAAGTAAGGCACCTCCACCACTGACGCCCCTCCCTCTTCCCTCCCTTGTCTCATTTCTTCTTACCTCTGCTCTCTGTTTTCTTTCTTCCTCTTTGTTTTATTTTATTATACTCTCGTCGCTTTATTGTTAACTCGGTTTCTCTAGTCATTCGCTTGCAAGTAATTTCGTTTATTATTATTTTTTGTTTCTTTGTTATTTTTCGTGTGTGTTTGGCTCCTCCACTCACGAGTCTTGAAACACTATTATTGATATCAAACAAAAATAAAATTAACAACAGGAAAAAATGTGTCAGGACAGGAAGGAAAAAAAAAGAAGAAAAAATAGATCAACATGAATGAACACCCTCTGTCCTCCCGCCCCTCCCCGCCTCACCCCACCCCGCCTCACCCCACCCCGCCTACCCCCGCCTCGCCTCGCCAGATAAAAGGAAAACTTCACTATTTTATATCCAGGATGCCAGACGACCCAAGATCACCACCACATGATTTTCCTGGACTTAAAAAAAAAATAAAGTTGAACTAGAATTATTATCCATTGACACGAGGAAAAAAATCCAGTATATACCTGAGAAGTTAGTTGTGAAGACGGTGTTGGAGGAGGATGGGGAGGGGGGGTGTAAGGTGTTGGAGGAGGAGAGGACGGTGTTGGAGGAGGATGGGGGGGTGTAAGGTGTTGGAGGGGAAGGAGAAGACGGTGTTGGAGGAGGATGGGGGGGTGTAAGGTGTTGGAGGGGGAGGAGAGGACGGTGTTGGGGGAGGAGGTGGCTGCAACTGGCTTCTTCAGGAGATCGATGTCCATGTTGTAGGTCTGCTGCTGTACGTGTTTGTTAAATGCAAATACGTGTAGACCTGGGGAGGGAGGAGGAGGAGGGGAAGGGGGAGAGGAGGAGGAGGAGGAGGGACGGTGAGGAAGGGGGAGAGGAGGGATGAAGTGGAAGATGAAGGGAGTGAGAGGGATGAGGTGAGGTGGTGTACTCTTTAAACCCACCTTGTTTACCCTGGCTGTGAGGTGAGCACTGGTACAAACAACTGATTCACTCACGGAAGGAGAGGACTGAAGAAGTGACTCCCTCTCTCTATTTACCACAAGACGCTTACACCACGGTAGATACTCAATGGTGGTATGGTGTTGTGTGGTTAATGGTGTGGTGTGGTTAATGGTGTGGTCATGATGTGGTAATGGTGTGGTCATGATGTGGTAATGGTGTGGTCGTGATGTGGTTAATTGTGTTGATATGGTGTAGTTAATGGTGGTGATGTGGTGTAGTGATTAGTGGTGTGTGTGTTAATCTCCTTTGTGTTTATACTCTGGGAGGTGATACTAGTTTCCGCTGTCGAGAGATTTGTTGTTTTGATATCGAATGGATTATGTTTGTTTTGATGTGTGTGTGTGTGTGTGTGTGTCAGTCCGTTTTTGCTCTCTCTCTCTCTCTCTCTCTCTCTCTCTCTCTCTCTCTCTCTCTCTCTCTCTCTCTCTCTCTCTCTCTCTCTCTCTCTCTCTCCTACGTGGTGGTGTATAGTTGCTGCCAAATACTTTAACCTTACCACCTTCAACACACACACACACACACACACACTAGTGATGCTTGCTATAATGTTTTATTTCTTTTACAAGTTGTTATAAATATCCAACCATTCCAGGACGTGCTAACGAGGCAATTAAGTCGTTTGGCTAGTAATACCCTTCCCTTTTACCCACCCCCCATCCTCTCTTCTTCCCCCCTCACCCTCCCCTCTTCCCCCCCCCCTCAAACTCCCCTCCTCCCCCCTCACCCTTCTACTAAGCACCAATCAGTGTGTAGGGGGGAGTGTGAGGGAACGGGAGGTAGGGGTTATGGGGGGAGGCAGGTAAGGAGAGGACTGTTAAGGTAGATAAGGTAGGGGGTAGGGGCTTTGTGGGGAGGGGAGGCAAGATTGGGGACAGTGAGAGAGGGGAAAAGTGGGGAGAATGAGGGTAGGCAGGGAGGGGGGGAGAGGGTAAGGGATGGGAGAGCACTGAGTGAGTGAGGGGAGGTAAAAGTGGGGAGAATGAGGGGAGGGGAGATGAGGGAAGGGGAGCGGCAGCTGGTGCTCTGTAAATTACTTCCCGTCCACGCCATCACCAGATTGTTCCTCCTCCTCCTCCTCCTCCTCCTCCTCCTTCTCCTTCCTCCTCCCCCCTCCTCTTCCTCCCCCTTTCCTAATTTCCCGATTCTTCCTTCTGTTTATCTCAGCTGTTTGCTCTTCTCTTACGAAACTCCTCCTTCCCTCTCCTCTCCTCCTCTCTCCCCCACCAACCTCCTCCCCCTCCCTCACATACCCCCTCCCCCTCCCTTCTGCCTCCCCATCTCCTCCTTCTCCTTCTCCAGCACTTATCATGATCATCCCTGTTACTTCTCTTTCCGGCGAATCCCTCCCTCCCTCCCTCCCTCCTGTCCCTCTATCCCATTTCCTTCCCATGTCCCCCCACACACCCTCTTCCCTACCCCCCACCTCACACACACACACACCATTTGTGACCTTAAGACACTCTTTTTCCTTCTCTCTCTCAGTATAATGTAGAGACCAAACCAAACCTAACCTAACCTAACCTTAACCTAACCTAACCTAACCTTAACCTAACCTAACCTTAACCTAACCTAACCTAACCTAAACCTAACCTTAACCTAAACCAAACCTAACGTAACCTAACCTTAACCTAACCTAACCTAACTTTAACCTAACCTTAACCTAACCTAACCTAAACCTAACGTAACCTAACCTAACCTTAACCTAACCTAACCTAAACCTAACCTAACGTAACCTAACCTTAACCTAAACCTAACCTAACCTCACCTAACCCTAACGTAACCTAACCTAACCTTAACCTAAACCTAAACCTAACCTAACCTTAACCTAAACCTAAACCTAACCTAACCTTAACCTAACCTTAACTTAAACCTAACCTAGCCTTAACCTAACCTGAACTGAAACACGAGAGTACAGTAGATGTTCAGAAATAACCTTTTAAGAGTTGAGATTATAATTGCGGGTTAAAGAGTTCGTAAACAACAGACATCTCACGCCTTGTAAACTTTTAGTGTGTGTGTGTGTGTGTGTTCTTTTCTTGACACACAAATCTTGGTGTCTTGTGGTGTGTCGCATGCTGGGGGGGGGGGGGGGAGGAGGGAGAGAGACAATGTAAACAAAGTGTGTGAGTGAGGGAGGGAGAGAAGGAGGTAACGGAAGGAGGAAACATCATATCCAGCTCTTCACCACCACCACCATCTACCACCACCACCACCACCACCACCTACCACCACCACCAGTAGGAGTAGCAGCAGGAGGAGGAGGAGGAGATGCCGCAGTCCACCTCCCGGAGCACTTAGCACTACAATACGCGTCGCCATAACTACTCTGCCGGTAATGGCCTTCCAGCACTTGGGGTCTAACTCGCTGAGATTTGATAATAACTCTGGGTTGTATTCATGGGAGGCGCAGCGTAGTCGCCCTCATTCCCTCACTCTCTCCCTCCTCTCATCCTCGTTTGTCCCTCTTCCCTTCCCTCTCTCTCTCTCTCTCTCTCCTCTCTCTCTCTCTCTCTCTCTCTCTCTCTCTCTCTCTCTCCTCTCTCTCCTGTCTTCTCTTTCCCCCTTTTCATCCTCCTCTTTCTCCATTTCCTGTCAATCGTCCCCTCTTTCTCCCCCCCATCCTCTCCCCCTCCATCCTCTCCTCTCACCCCCACACCTCCCCTCCCTCACCCCCACACCTCCCCTCCCTCACCCCCACACCCCCCTCCCTCACCCCCTCACCTCCCCTCCCTCACCCCCTCACCTCCCCTCCCTCACCCCCTCACCTCCCCTCCCTCACCCCCTCACCTCCCCTCCCTCACCCCCTCCCTCACCTCCACACCTCCCCTCCCTCACCTCCACACCTCCCCTCCCTCACCCCCTCACCTCCCCTCCCTCACCCCCTCACCTCCCCTCCCTCGCCCCCTCACCTCCCTCACCCCCTCACCTCCCCTCCCTCACCTCCCCTCCCTCACCCCCACACCCCCCTCCCTCACCCCCTCACCTCCCCTCCCTCACCCCCACACCCCCCCTCCCTCACCCCCTCACCCCCTCACCTCACCTCCCTCCCTCACCCCCTCACCTCCCCTCCCTCACCTCCACACCTCCCCTCCCTCACCTTCTCACCTCCCCTCCCTCACCCCCTCACCCCCCTCCCTCACCCCCTCACCCCCCCTCCCTCACCCCCTCACCTCACCTCCCTCCCCCCCCTCACCTCCCCTCCCTCACCCCCCCCTCACCCCCTCACCCCCACTCCCTCACCCCCTCCACCCCTCCTCACCCCCTCACCCCCCTCCCTCACCCCCCCACCCCCCTCCCTCACCCCCTCACCCCCCTCCCTCACCCCCTCACCTCCCCTCCCTCACCCCCTCACCTCACCCCCTCACCTCACCTCCCTCAGCCCCTCACCTCCCCTCCCTCACCTCCACACCTCCCCTCCCTCACCCCCTCACCTCCCCTCCCTCACCCCCTCACCTCCCCTCCCTCGCCCCCTCACCCCCACACCCCCTCCTTCACCCTCTCACCTCCCTCCCTCACCCCACCCCTCCCCTCCCTTCCCCCCACACCCCCCCTCCCTCACCCCCTCACCTCCCCTCCCTCACCCCCTCACCTCACCTCCCTCCCTCACCCCCTCACCTCCCCTCCCTCACCTCCACACCTCCCCTCCCTCACCCCCACACCTCCCTCCCTCACCCCCACACCTCCCCTCCCTCACCCCCTCACCTCCCCTCCCTCGCCCCCTCACCTCCCTCACCCCCACACCCCCTCCTTCACCCTCTCACCTCCCCTCCCTCACCCCCTCACCTCCCCTCCCTCACCCCCTCACCTCCCCTCCCTCACCTCCACCCCTCCCCTCCCTCACCCCCTCCCCTCCCTCACCCCCTCACCTCCCCTCCCTCACCCTGTACACACCTCGTAAAGTCTGACATTCTCTTTTGACTGCTTGACTGGGTCGTCACTGGGTCGTCTCTGGTCGTTACTACCAGACCTCTGTTGGTGGTCTTCACGATCTTCACCCCCTCTCTCCCCCCTCCCTCATTCCTCTCTCTCTCCTCCCCCTCTTACCCCTTCCCCACTTCCCCCTCTTTCCCCCTCCCACACACTTGAGACTGTTCACTTGGGAATCAAATATCATCATCATCATCATCATCATCATCATCATTATTGAGGTACAACAGGAGACTCATATGAACGTCGCTGTTGTCTTGTGTTGATGAGGTGTAAACATGACTGACAAACACCTTCTTTTTATTGATCTCTATATGACGATGTTTGTTTAGTGTTTCTGTAGTGTTTCGGTGTATTTAGTCTTGTGTTGTATCCGTGACAGTCAGCTGATTGTATTAAATGTACTACCCTTAATTTACATAAACATGCGCACACATACACACACAAACATACGCGCACGCACATACACAAACATATACACACAAATATACACACACACAAACATATACACACACACACACACACGGGTCCAATCTAACAATCCGTGTGTCTACATTAGGTGCGGTAAGCGTTGTATAAGCGTTCTGGGCGGACGTAGAGTGGACACTGCCCTCAGCGTAGGGGGGCCACTCTACGCTGATGGCCAGGACGTGGGCCCTGGACCCTCCTGATGGCCCCAAGTGGCACCAGTATTGTGCCAGCCAGGGGACACCCACCAGGGAGTAACTGACTAGTCTTCCGGAGCACCTCAGCCTTCTTCACTAGTACCTTCTACAAGTACACCTTCAGTAGTTGGGGGAGAAGACATTTGGGTTAGGTTAGGTTTAAGTTAAGCTAGGCTAGGTTAGGTTAGGCTAGGTATTGATACATCATCGTTTTATCGCCTACCATCATTCTTCTCTTGAGTGAATGAGTTCGATTCCTTCCCACATGTAACCAGAGAACCTTTCAACATCCGGGTCGTGTAGGTGTCTCCTCCCCGCGTCCACCCCTTTTACTTCCCTCCCCACTCCTCCCCTCCCCCTCCCCACTTCTCCCCTCCCCCACTTCTCCCCTCCCCACTCCTCTCCCACCCACCCCGCCCCCCTCAGCTGTCACATTGCTACATTATTTCTGTGTGTATTATCCTGTGTGTAGTGTGCGAGGATCTGTTATAGGGACACACTCCTACTCTTTCACTTCCTCCTCCTACTCCTCCTCTTCCTAACTCATCGTATTCCTTCTACTCCTCCTCCTCCTCTCAGTGATATTGTTGCATAAATTAATACAGGTATGTAATATACTATAGGGTGGAAGCGTGTACCAGGTGTCTGTCTTACACCTGGAGACCCACAGAACACGGGGACCTAATTCATGGGAAGGATGGATTGCTGTTGGTGTCGTTCATAGATTTTTTGATGTTCTTTTGTTTTGGCGGTGTTAGTGTTTATATAGTTGTTGATGTGCATTTGTTTTTGTTTTGGTGTCGTCTATAGATTTTTTGATGTTCTTTTGTTTTGGTGGTGTTGATGTTTATATATTTTTGTCGATGTTCATTTGTTTTTGTGTTGGTTACGTCGTCTATAGATTTTTGATGTGCATTTGTTTTGATGTTGGTTACGTCGTCTATAGATTTGTTTTGATGTTGTTTATATATTTTGATGTTCATTTGCATTATTGTATTTTTCTTTCATTTTTAGGATGGATGTATTTTCTATTTTGTGATTTTCTATATTTATTTTATAGGTGAGGAAGGACACGGGAACACACGAGTTGATCTGGACATGGTAAGTGGGAATGTGTGTGTGTGTGTGTGTGTGTGCGATATCACCAACTATACACAAGAATACACACACACACACACACCAGACCAGCAGTGCAGGTCGCTTTGGGGCTACTACAGTTAAGTGTACATGTCGCATTTTCTTGACGTTTATTTTTATTTTTTTGTCATCTGTTAAGAATCTGGCCCTCTGATGTCTGCAGTGTGTGTGTGTGTGTGTGTGTTGCAAGGATTCTGGAGTCTACAAAACTCTTTAAGCAACTTGAGATAAACTATTAGATTTGCATAATAATACTCGGGAAGTTTAACCCCTTGAGTATTATGAACTGGCCCATTGAATTCGGCATTTTTACCCTTTGAGGACAATGTATTAACGCCTTGAAGACGATGACTTAACCCCTTGAGAACGATGACTTCACCCCTTGAGAACGATGACTTCACCCCTTGAGAACGATGACTTCACCCCTTGAGAACGATGACTTCACCCCTTGAGAACGATGACTTAACCCCTTGAGGACGATGACTTCACCCCTTGAGGACGATGACTTAACCCCTTGAGGACGATAACTTAACCCCTTGAGGACGATAACTTAACCCCATGAGAACAATGACTTAACCCCTTGAGGACGATGACTTAACGCCTTGAAGACGATGACTTAACCCCTTGAGAACGATGACTTCACCCCTTGAGGACGATAACTTAACCCTTTGAGGACGATAACTTAACCCCTTGAGAACGATGACTTAACCCCTTGAGGACGATGACTTAACCCCTTGAGGACGATAACTTAACCCCTTGAGAACAATGACTTAACCCCTTGAGAACAATGACTTAACCCTTTGAGGACGATAACTTAACCCCTTGAGAACGACGACTTAACCCTTTGAGGACGATAACTTAACCCCTTGAGGACGATAACTTAACCCCTTGAGGACGACGACTTAACCCCTTGAGGATGATAACTTAACCCCTTGAGAACGATAACTTAACCCCTTGAGTATGATAACTTAACCCCTTGAGAACGATAACTTAACCCCTTGAGGACGATAACTTAACCCCATGAGGACGATAACTTAACGCCATGAGGACGATAACTTAACCCCATGAGGACGATAACTTAACCCCTTGAGAACGATAACTTAACCCCTTGAGAACGATAACTTAACCCCTTGAGAACGATAACTTAACCCCTTGAGAACGATAACTTAACCCCTTGAGGACGATAACTTAACCCCATGAGGACGATAACTTAACCCCTTGAGGACGATAACTTAACCCCTTGAGAACGATAACTTAACCCCTTGAGAACGATAACTTAACCCCTTGAGGACGATAACTTAACCCCATGAGGACGATGACTTAACCCCTTGAGGACAATGCATTAACGCCTTGAGGACAATGCATTAACGCCTTGAAGACGATGACTTAACCCCTTGAGGACGATGACTTCACCCCTTGAGAACGATGACTTAACCCTTTGAGGACGATAACTTAACCCTTTGAGGACGATAACTTAACCCCTTGAGAACGATGACTTAACCCCTTGAGGACGATGACTTAACCCCTTGACGATAACTTAACCCCATGAGGACGATAACTTAACCCCTTGAGAACGATAACTTAACCCCTTGAGGACGATAACTTAACCCCTCGACCCCTTGAGAACGATAGCTTAACCCCTTGAGAACGATAACTTAACCCCATGAGGACGATAACTTAACCCCTTGAGAACGATAACTTAACCCCTTGAGAACGATGACTTAACCCCATGAGGACGATAACTTAACCCGATGAGGACGATAACTTAACCCCTGAAAGGACGAATGAGACAATAACATCACTCTTATTCTCCCCCAACCCCCCCCCCCCCTCTCTCGACCACCACCACCACCTCAGCCACCGACCGACCCCCCGCCGCCGCCCCGCAGTATGTCGCATACGTCTGGCAGCTCCCTTCCCCTTACACACACCCACCTCTCGCTGCCACTGGAGAACAACATCATCATATCACACACACACACGCCCACCCGCAACACTTACACATCAAGATATATTAACCTGTGTCCTGGATAACACTTTTAATTCATCTCTAGTGTTTATTTAATTGTAGTTACCCCTTTAATTCGACGTCAAGGTAGATGAGAGAATATTAATTACGTTTCTTAGGTCACCTGTAGATTATGAGAGGATATTAATTACGTTTGTTAGCTCACCTGTAGATTTAGTCCCTACCTGGTTAATCTTTTTACCTGTAGATTATATAGTCCTTTTGGTAGTTTATTTTACCTGATGATTAACCACCCTAATGGTACCTGAGTGTAGAGAGGTTAGGTTAAGTGAGGATAAATTGGGATAGGTTTGGGTTAGGTTAGGTTAGGTTAGGATAGGAATTATACACCACCACGTAGGTAAAACAAAACTAACAAAGAGAGAGACTAACACCACGCACACACACACGCACACACACACACACACACACACACACACACACCATCACTTCCTCAACTCAATCCGCCGCGTGGCTAGACATCAAACTCTTCAGACATACACACTTCCCTTGCAAGAATGCCATACGGTGAGAGTTAGGAGAGGGGTGAGAGGGAGGAGTGGGGTAGAGGAGGAGGAGGAGGGTGAAAGGGGAGGAGGAATGGGGTAGGGAGAGAGAGGGGTAAGGAGAAGGGGTGGAGTTTAGTTTGGCTATTGTGAGTAATTCAGTCAGGTCTTGACACTGAGGGTGTGGTAGGTGAGAGGGCAGAGGGAGTGGGGAGAAGACAGAAGGAGAGGGGGGGGGGGAACTTGCAGAAATCAAGACCTGAGTGATAAAGCTGTTTTATGCCCCATTTGGTAAGGGAGAGTGAGTGAGTGAGAGGGAGTAAGAGAGGGAAACACGACCGCTGCAAAAAAAGAAAAGAAAAAAAACTCCTCATCCCCCCCCCCCCATCACTCCTCCACGATGATTCTGGAGGAGGAGGAAGGAGGAAGGAGGTTGTGGATATGCAAAAAGCTATCAGAAACCCCCAGCACTCATTTGGTTAAGTATCTTTTATGAGGCGACATAAACACGCTGGAAGGTCAGGATTTGAGAGAGAGAGAGAGGTCAGGATTTAAGAGAGAGAGAGAGAGAGAGAGAGGTCAGGATTTTTAACTCTCGGTTCCGTTTTCTATTTGGGAGGGTGGGGGGGGGGGAGGGGAGACTGTGGTAGTAACTGAAGTGGATGTGTTTATGGGGTGAGGAGGAGGAGGGGGGGGGGAGGGGAGGCAGGGGTAAAGTTTATGTTGTGTCGTGTTGCTCCTGAGGATGGCTTTATCTGTAGGTGGTGGAGGGGGGGGGGTGGAGGGGCGGCTGACTGAGGGGGTGGTAGTGGGTGTGGTGTGTGTGTGGTGGTGATAGTGGTAGTTGTGGTGGTGGTGGTGATGGTTGTGATAGAAATACGTGAAGTGTATGATAAAGTGTGAGTCTCTCTCTCTCTCTCTCTCTCTCTCTCTCTCTCTCTCTCTCTCTCTCTCTCTCTCTCAACAAGTAGTGGAGTATTAGCCAAAAGCTGGGTCATAAATCTTCACTACACCAACGTGGCTTTAACTCTGTTGTTCTCAGACTTACAAATTATCTTGGCTGCTCCCTCCCTCCCTCCCTCCCTCCCTCCCTCCCTCCCTCCCTCCCTCCCTCCCCTTCCCTTCCCTCCCCTCCCCTCCCCTCCCCTCCCACACTGTCTCTCTTCCTCCTGTCCTCCCTCACTCCCTCTTTCCTTCCCTCTGCCTTTACTCCCCTGACCTCATTCCTCATACTCTCCCTCTCCTGTCCTCACTCCCTCCCTCTCCTGTCCTCACTCCCTCCCTCTTAACCTCCCTCCTCTTTCTCTCACTCCCTCCTCACCTCCCTCACCTCCTTACAGAAACACGTAGCAGCATCTCTCTCTCTCTCTCTCTCTCTCTCTCTCTCTCTCTCTCTCTCTCTCTCTCTCTCTCTCTCTCTCTCTCTTATTCTGTGGAAATCAAGATGGCTTCGAAATTGTACCAGAGACTGCCTTGTTGAGTCAAGTCCTGGGTTGTATAGAGTCGTGAGGTGATAATGTGGTTTAATTAGTCGTCTTAAAGGTAGAGGTGAAGTTAATTTTCTTTCTTTCTTTCGTTCTTTTTCTTCTTCTTTCTGTCCTTCCCCTCCTCCTTTTTATTCTTTTCCCCTGTTCCTCCTCTTCTCCTCTTCCTCCTTCTCCTCTTCTCTTCCTCCTCCTCCTCTTCTCTTCCTCCTCCTCCTCCTTTCGTGTCTCCCAGGAGAGGTAAGCAAGATCTTAAGTTGCATCGCAATTCACAACAACATTTAATATTCTACGGTAAACTCCCTGACCCCCATCCACCCTCCCTGACCCCCATCCACCCTCCCTGACCCATTTCCACCCTCCCTGACCCCCATCCATCCTCCCTGACACCCCTCCACCCTCCCTGACCCCCCTACCTGACCCCCTACCACCCTACCTGACCCCCCTACCACCCTACCTGACCCCCCTACCACCCTACCTTACCCCCCTCCACCCTCCCTGACCCCCCTCCACCCTCCCTGACCCCCCTCCACCCTCCCTGACCCCCCTACCACCCTCCCTGACCCCCCTCCACCCTCCCTCATCCCCCTACCACCCTACCTGACCCCCCTCCACCCTCCCTGACCCTTTAAATCCCTTCGTACCAAAACACTGTCAACTCACAGAGCCTCTTGATGGTCGACGTTCATAATAGACTTTTACTGGAATATCCTCCCTATTCCTCCTCTTTCCCTTCCTCCTCCTCGGCTGATATAATGTTTATGTTGTTTAACCTCTTCTTGATTGACCCCCCCCCCCCCTGTGTGGGTGTGTGTGTGTGTGTGTGTGTGTGTGTGTGTGTGTGTGTGTGTGTGTGTGTGTGTTATTTAGTCCAGCGGTGGTGACCTTTCGCTTGTACTAACACCAGGAAAGGATTGGAAGGGGAGGGAGGGATGGAAAAGAAGGGAAGGGAGGAAGAGAAGGGAAGGGTAAGGGATGATGGAGGAAGAGAACGAGCAGGGAAAGGAATGAAGAGGGAAGAGAAGGGAAGGGAAAGAAGAGATAGAGAGAGAAGGGAGGGAGGTAAGGAGAGATAGAGAGAGAAGGGAGGGAGGTAAGGAGGGAAGAGCTATTGGTATGCAAATTCCCTCAGTACGACCTTTAAAGACGGTATGTGTGTGAGGTACAGCTGAGAGAGTAAGACTTTGTAGGTGTCTAGCTGAGGTATGTAGGAGCTTTGGTTTGGGCCACGGTGGTTAGGACCTAGTTTAACCTAACCTCCCCTCTCCCTTCTAGACACTTAATCTCCCCTTTCCTTTCTAGACACTTAATCTTCCCTCCATGCTATACTGTACTTAATCTCCCCTTCCCTGCTATACTTAACCTCCCCTCCCCACACTATACACCTAATCTCCCCTCCCTTCCTCCCCACACTATACACCAACCCTCACCACTCCTCCCACCCCTCCTTGCTATACACCTCCCCCCATCCCTCCTTGCTATACACCTCCTCCCCTCCCCACCCCTCCCTCCCCTCCCCCCCCCTCCCATGCCAGACTAACACCAGCACACACATCACAATAACCTATATACTGGTGAGAGATTGAGTAGAGACGATACTCCCAAGGGTCAGTTATCCCTGGCCCTGATATCCCCACTACTGCCTTAACTTGTTTATGTTATTTAGCGTAGGAATGATTGGTGTAAAATGTGTCATTTCTTGTGAGAGGGTGATGGGGAGGAAGAGGAGGGGAAGAGGGTGAAGAGGAGGAAGAGGAGGGGAAGAGGAGGAAGAGGAGGGGAAGAGGGTGATGGGGAGGAAGAGGAGGGGAAGAGGAGGAAGGGGCTGAAGAAGAGGAGGATGATGGTAGGTTCCCACTTAAGTACATTTCATTTTAAACACAGGACTTCTTCATTTCCTATCTCACACACACACACACACACACACACACAGGAGTGAGTGAGGGAGTGAAGCTTGTCTCCTCATAGCGACCCTCATTTATGTCATACTAAACTCGTGTTGATTGTTCTACTCTCTCGACTCCTCCTTCGTCTTCTTTCTTCCGCCTCCTTATCGTCTTCCTTCTCTTCCTCCTCCTTCATTTCTTCCTCTTCCTCCCCCTCTTCATTTTCGTCGTCCTCTTCTTTTCCCTCCTCCTCCTCCTCCTCCTCCTCACAACATATACCCAACAATCTCTTAAAAAAGTAAGAAAAGAAAACGAACTGAAAGCGAAAAAGTGTATGAGGGAGGGAGGGAGTAGTGTGGTGGAGAGGAGTGGGTGGTGGTGTAGAGAGGGAGGAAGGCAGGTAGAGAGTGGTGGTGGAGGAGAGAGAGAGGGGGGAGGAGGAGTCATGATGGAGAGAGGGAGTGATGATGAAGAGAGGGAGTGTTGGAGTGAATGAGGGAGAGGTAAGACGCGCACGGCATCATCAGTGAACCAGCACGGGTGAAAGAGTGACCCGTCAGCACATTAAGTTCCTCCGGCGGGCAGTTCTTGAGTCATAAACGCTGGGATCTCTGCCGCCACCACCACTGTGTTGATATCTGCCGCCTCCCTCCCTTTCCTCCTTCTCTCCCTTCTTTCTCTCCTTCCCTCTCTCCTTCCCTTTCTCCTTTCCTCTCTCCCTTCCTTCCCTCCCCCTCTCTCTCCCTCCTCCTCTTCCTCTTCTTCCCTTCCTTTGCTGACTTCCTCCCGTCTTCCTCCCCTTGGTGAGTTCCTCCTTCCCCTCCTTCCTTCCCTTGCTGACTGTCTTCCTCCTTCTCTGTAACTTCAGTCCTTCCCCTTCCCTCTGGTTCACTTCCTTTCCTGTTTTGCTTCACCCTCCCTCCCTCCCTCCCTCCCTTCCTCCATCCCTCCCTCCCTCCCTCCCTCCCCATCTTCCTCTCCCCTTCTCCCCATAAAATAACACAGTGCCCTCCCCATCCCTACCCTCCCCAGACATATGGTGAATAGGATGTGGTGTGATATGGTGACTGTGGTGTATAGTGCGGTGTGATGATGTGGCAAGTCTATATGTACACGGGGAAGCTTCACACACACACACAATAAAGGCTCGATGAGACAGGATGTACACTTTATGAGACGGTGGTGGAGCCTTCGACACAAGTTGAGGGAGTCTAACCAAACTTTGTTGTTATGGCTATTGAGGGGGAAAGGGGGAGGGTGGATGGGGAGAGGAGGTGGGAGGGAAGAGGAGAGGAGAGGGGAAGGGATAGTGGAGGAGAGGGGAAGGGAGGGGAGGGGGTCAAGATCGTTCTGAAATATATACACCTGTGGAGGTAAGTTAAGGTTCAATAATTAATCACCGTTGATATAATTAAGGTAAAGGTGAGATTAATTTGTATAGTGTGTTCACTGGATGTTTATTATTATTTGTTATTGTTGTTGTTTTTGTTGTTAGTATTATTATTATTATTATTATTAATGTTGTGTTTTAAGATTTTATTTTCTCTCTCTCTCTCTCTCTCTCTCTCTCTCTCTCTCTCTCTCTCTCTCTCTCTCTCTCTCTCTCTCTCTCTCTCTCTCAATAATGTAAGACGCCAGTACCGTGATCGAGGCTGCCTCCCATTACCCCCTCAAAGACACCTACGGTTTCTTTCCCCCCTCACCACTCCTCCCCTCTACAGATACCATCCGTTTCCCCTCACTTAACACCCCACCCCCCCTCAGCCCGCACCCCCCCTCCCTGAACTACTCATCACCTCCCCCCAACATATAGCAACTGTGTCCCCTCACTTATCACCACCCCTCTCCCCTACCTCCCTCTCATCTCTCTTTCCCCCTCCTCACCACTTTTATCCCCCATTTACCCCCCTCTCACCTCCTCCATATTTAACTTCACTACCCCCACCTTCATATCTCACCCCTCTAACCCCCCTCCATATCTCACCCTCTACCCCCCCTCCATATCTCCCCCCTCCCCCCTCCGACACATTATGGGAGGGGGGAGACGTAAACACATCATAAATGGTGTGAGGGACCCTGGTGCAACCCTGACGTGGCCAACTACTGCAGTGTGTGTGAGAGAGAGAGAGAGAGAGAGAGAGAGAGAGAGAGAGAGAGAGAGAGAGAGCATATGGTTGCAGGGTAAGAGAGAGCATCGACGGTGTGGTGGTGGTAGTGATGGTAGGTGTTGTAGAGGTAGTAGGTGGTTGTATTAAATGGTGGTGGTTGTGGTAATGGTGGTAGTAGAAGTTGTAGTAGTAGTAATGGACTAATAACATCTGAATAAATCTACCATAGTCAATTTATTCAATTTTTTTAGCCAACAACAGCAACAATAAAAAAAAACAACAACAATAACATATTTCATTCATTTATTATTATTATTATTTATCATATTTTAACAATTTTCTTTTTTCTCTTTAAATTATATATATATTTTTTGAAACCATTAAACAGTAATTATCATTTCTTACATATATATAATTTCTATTTTAAGTCCGCATAATTATTTCAACTTAATTATCAGCTTCCAGTTCTTGTATAATTAATTAGAGACTTTTATTACCAATTTTTAGTATTGAAGAAATTATTTTATGGCCGAGAAAATATTACAGGACAGATTTTCAGGAGTCGCTTCAGATTTTAATGATATACTTCCTGCATTAAATTCCTTCGCTGTTGTAGATAATAACATCAAACTTTACAGTGACTTTATTATCAAAATCCTTCACTGTCTAGGTATATAAATTGTTATATAGATCGAACAGTGACTTGAATATAAAAGAATCCTATTATATATAAAAATGTATATAGATGTACATATAAATTGTTTCTATATATAAATGGAGGTAGAGTGGGTGGGTGGACCTTTTTCTTCTTCCTTTTCCCTCTTCCTCCTCCTCCTCCTCCTCATGAATTTAATTAAAACGAGGAGGGAGAAATACGAAGACTTGTGGAGGAGCTATAACACACGGTACACTGACCTCTCTCTCTCTCTCTCTCTCTCTCTCTCTCTCTCTCTCTCTCTCTCTCTCTCTCTCTTTTTTTTTAGGTCAGGTCAGGTCACTTCACCTATACAGTACCATTAAGGCCGGTTACACTCTGTAAATTATTATACTGTAAGAAGACTGTAATGTTCACGAGGTCAACGGGTCATCCGCCGCAGGGGTCATGACCTCGTGGTTGAGTCTACAGAGGTCAGGAAGTCTTGATATTTAAATCCTTTGCTGTTTGATACTAGTCTTACTGCATGGTGTGTGTGTGTGTGTGTGTGTGTGTGTGTGTGTGTGTGTGTGTGTGTGTGTGTGTCCTCCAGAATGAAGAAAAGAGTGTGTATTTACTCTCCTCTCCTCTCCTGTCCTCTCCTCTCTCTTACCTCTCTCCTCTCCTCGTTCTACCGGCCGAAGGCATCAGCTTACCTGTAATTAAAGAAACAAGGAATTAGTACAGTGATGGAGACAGGTGTTAGGGTTGTACAGAGGTCACACACACGCGCACACACGCGCACACACACACACACACGAAATTCTTCTTCTTCTTTTGACTGTAGCAATAGTTCCTCCTCTCCCTTACCCCTTGAGCCTCCCCCCTTACCCCTAGCCTTCCCTCCCCCAACCTTCCCATATTCCCCTCACCCCATCCTCTCCTCCCCCAATCCTCCACGTCCATCAACCTCACCTTCTCCCCCCTCTCTCCCCCTACCCTCCACCCTGATCATACTACAAAGTGGTTACCGGTGGAGGGGAGAGGAGGGGGCCAGTAATATGCAGCCGTTCCTCCCACTAAATAAATGGACGCGAAATACTGGCATTTAATTGTCAGTGCAGATTTAGCGGGGCTTGTCTCTCTTATTTATTAGCCCAATTTTTGTCACAGTTACGATTATAAACGCTTGATTAAAACACACACACACAAAAAGTGATTTCCGAAAAGGGTGTTTTAACGCAGTCTGGAAAATAAAAGGTTTAATTTGGTTTGAGGGAGTTTGTTTGTTTGTTGGTTGATGATGATTGATGATGATGATGATAATAATAATAATAATAATATAAACGCTCAAACAATAACAATAATAATAACCACAACTTGATCACACACACACACACACACAGTATACAAAAAAAGCAAGACTTGGCATAACTACCACGACGCCATAACACGACGAGACGGCTAAATAACGCTGTGTGTGTGTGTGTGTGTCAACAAACAACAACTTGGTGGCTACAGGGAGTCTACAAGTTAAGTAAATAATGAACGCAATTCACTACTGAGACACAAAACCATCTCTCCCCTTCCCCTACCCCCCTACCTCCCCTACCCCCCTCCCCTACCTCCCCCTAAAAAAGCCTAACCTAACCACACACAGACTCTCGACTCAGAACCATAACGGCATAAAACACAATGACACAACAAACATATGATCCACCTCTCTCTCCCCTCCCTCCCATACCCTTCCTCTTCCCCCTCCCTACCCCCTCCCTACCCCCACTCACCCTCACCCCCTCCCTACCCCCTCGAGACGTCAAAAACACGAGAGCACATAACTGGACATGAATCAC
>CAUDMG010003231.1:1152500-1177500 GCA_958450375.1 Homarus gammarus
TTGATATCGGAAGCTACTCTATGATTGGTCGCTCATTGTAAACAAAAACAAAATTTAGCTGATAGTTCGGGGGAAAGAGGAAGGGTGTGTTAATGGGTAAAAGGGGGGTTAATGGGTAAAAGGAGGAAGGGGGGGTTAATGGAAAGGGGAAGGGGGGGGAAGAAGAACGGAGGGGGGTAAGGGGGTATTGCAATTGGTACCAGGCTAACCCCTTACATACAATACGATAATTAACCCTTTGAGTTTACGATAGTTCAAACCCCCACTAAATGAAGACGATACTGTTAACCCTCAGACACCCCCCCCCAGAGAACCCCCAGAACCCCCCCCCCCCAGACAACCCCCAGAACCCCCCCCAGAGAAATATATTTTAATTCGCCAGAGTACAATATATCCCTCCAGTAAAACACTTAAAAACAAAAAAACACCCAGAGTACGACACCCTCAACCCCCCCCCCCCTACCCTCCCCTTCCCTCTTGAGTACACAATATTTACAACCCCCTTGAGTACGTTATTTTAAACCTCCGATTAAGATGATTTCACTCCTGGCTGGGGTGGTGTGATTATAGGTCAGGTTAGGTCACGTCTGGTTAGGTTAGGTTATGCCTGGTTAGGTTTGGTAAGGTTAGATCTCACGTCATTCACTCTCCCCCTCCCCCGTACTCCTCCCCCTACCCTACCCCTTTCCCCTCCCGCCCAGACCGACCTTCATAGAGCCAGCCGACGCATTAAGGGGTTAGTTAGATATAAGCGAGTGAACCGAGGCGGGGAAATCAATAGGGGGGGGGGGGGGGGAGGTGTCGGTGGTATCAGAATCAGAGAACGACGTGTCAAATCTCCCCTGAGCATCGATCAATAGGTTCTAATTGTATCTGCCAGGCTCACCCACTACGGCGGCTGTGGTGGTGGTGAAGCTAGAGGCTCAGGAAGCTTGATGGTGATAGTGTTGGTGGTATTAATAGGAACTGAACCACTTGCCGTCACACCACACCATGCCACACCATACCACACTATACCACACCACACCACACTATACCACACCACACCACACCACTGCTATGTACCTTGGAATAATTCTTCACCTCTTTGTTTACATTCTACGTAAAGATTTAACTCATGACTTACATTATACTCGTGTGTCTGTATGTGTGTATGTATGTATGTATGTCTCTATCATCAACACTATTCACTATACTCGTCTCCCTCACCACCACTCACCTCCCTCACCACTCACCTCCCTCACCACTCACTTCCCTCACCACTCACTTCCCTCACCACTCACCTCCCTCACCACTCACCTCCCTCTCCACTCACTTCCTTCACCACTCACCTCCCTCACCACTCACTTCCTTCACCACTCACTTCCCTCACCACTCACCTCCCTCACCACTCACCTCCCTCACCACTCACTTCCTTCACCACTCACTTCCCTCACCACTCACCTCCCTCACCACTACCTGTAATCAAGAGGGAGGATGTCCACTCACCTGGTGTCTCTTACGACACACACACACACGCACGCACACACACACACACACACACACACACACACACACACACACACACACACACACACACACACAGCCCCCCCCCCCCCCTTACAATTAATATCGAACGGTTTTTCTGAAGGGCAGGTTGTGGTGGCCATTCAATGCGCAACTTTGTAGGTTTGAGGGGTTGTGTGTGTGTGTGTGTGTGTGTGTGTGTGTGTGATACGTACTGCTTCTTGATGATACTAAAGTTGATGTTTATTATTTTTATTATTATATGTTGTTGTTGTTGTTACTCTATATATTATTAAGTATATATTATTCTTTGTTGATGAATTAATGAAATCAGTAACGCCCTCCATTAAAGCGGTGTGTGTTTTTCAATGCCGTGTGATGTCTTGAGTTTACACACACACACACACACACACACACACACACACAGAGTTAACAACATACATACATACATTGGATTAGGGTAGTCATTGGTCAAGGTTAGGTTAGGTTAGGTATAGTGTTAAGTGTTGGAAAGTAAGGTGCAATTTATTTATATAGTTTCTTCTTCTTCTTCTTCTTTTCCTCCTTCTTCTTCGTTTATTTTCTTTGTTGATGTTTGTATTTGCTGATCATTATTAATTTATCATTATTTTTATTTATTTATTTTTTCAAATTTGTTTCCCCTCTGCCTTATAGTTATTCCCCTCTCTTGGATGTGTCCCCTCCTTCATCGGTTTTCCTTCCCCTCTTTCTTTCCCCTTTACGGCTTCTCCCCTCCCCTCTCCCCTCCTTCAGTCTGACCTGCCTCTCTCTCTCTTCATCCCCTTTTCCTCTCCCCTCACCCTTCTCTTCTCATCCTCTCCTCTCTTCCTCCCCATCTCTCATATCCATTCCCCTCTCGCCACGGCTTCCCCCCCCCCCACTCCCTTTCTCTCCCCTCCTCCTCCCCCCTCGGTCAACATGGCTTCATCACCCCTCCTCTTCCCTCCCCCTCCTTTTATCAATTCACGTCGGCTTCCCTTTCTCTCTCATTGTTTTCTCTATATTTTCTTTCTCTCTGTCTCTCTCCTTCTACAACACAGGTCTCCCTCCCTCCCCCCCTCCTCCATCCCTTTTCTATCTCTCCCTCCATCTCGGTTGACGTCCCTTCTACTCTCTCTCTCTCTCTCTCTCTCTCTCTCTCTCTCTCTCTCTCTCTCTCTCTCTCTCTCTCTCTCTCTCTCTCTCTTCCCTTCCTAACTTTTACTTGCTCAACCTCTTCCTCTCCTTACCCCTCCCTCTTCCTTCTTTCCCCCTCCCTTTCCTCCTCTTCCCTCCCTTCTTCTCTCCTTCCTCCATCCCTCCCTCTTCTCCTCTCCTTCCCTGCCTCTTCCCCCCTTCCCTCCCGTCGAGCGTGTCAGGGAACAGAGTGCTTGGCGCGGGGAAAAATTGGGGAGAAAATTACGGAGCTCGAGGTTAAGGGCGGGGAAAAATGGAGTGAGTCGGTAGGGCAAAACAAGCCTTTCAGGGACGTAATAGACTGGTGGTGGGGGAGAATCTTGCTGGGGTGTGTGTGTGTGTGTGTGTGTGTGTGTGTGTTGGCTTAACCTATGCTCCTCAACCATCTCTCATCCTCTTTTCTTTTTTTCCCTCTTCCTCCCCCCCCCCCTCTTCTCTTCTCCCCTCCTCCTTCTCCTCCCTCTCTTCTTCCTCCTCCCTTTCCCCCTCTGTTTCCACCTCCTTTACCCCCCCTTTCTCCCTCTTCCCCTTCTCTCTTTCCCCACTCCTCCCTTCCTTCCTCCCTCCCCTCCACCCTTTCTCTCCCTTCTCCCTCTGAGGATGAAATAAAAGAAAAAACTCAGGGAGAATTGGGTGGCAGGAGGCCGCCTATTTGTTTCAATTCGTTACAGGATTACAACATGGTACCTGTGTGTGTGTGTGTGTGTGTGTGTGTGTGTGTGTGTGGGGCTCTATCTTTCACTTACACATATTACACACTCCAATATGTACACGTTCCTTCTCTCACGCACTCAATGAAATATACACGAACACACTTACTCACAAACACACACTCAGGCAACATCACTAACACACACACACACACTCAATAACTCACTCACAAACTCAAACTCACTCAAGACAGCTCTAGGAGGGGGGGGGGGAAGGGGGTGTTTAGCATTCCGTGGACATCCTCTGGTTGGCTTGTGAGGCTGAAACACACAAGAGTAATGCGGAGCGGGAGAAATACACTGATGTACTCACTCTCCTGGGGGGGGGGGGGGGGGGGCACACATACACACACACATACACACACACACACACTCACACACATACACACTCAGACACACACAGATATATACATAAATACATATATTCATACATTCAGGTATATACACGCTTAATCATTAACTAATTTAATAAGAGGGACGGACAGACAGAAACAGAAATAGAAAAAAAGGAAAATAGAGAGAGATAGACAGATACAGACAGAGAAAGAAAAGAGAGAGAGAGAGAGAGAGAGAGAAGAGAGAGATAGAAGAGAAGAGAGAACAAGAGAGAGAAAGAAAGAGAGAAGAAAGAGAGAGAGAAGAGAGTTAGAATAGAAGAGAGAGAGAGAAAAGAACAAAAGGGAGAAAGAGACATATAGAAGAAAGAGAGAGAGAGAGGAGTGGGTTTAACATTCAGCAGGACAGAGGGGCCCGGCGTGTAAATTGTGAGGCGTGTGAGTTCTGTACTGGATCACTGGACTCCTTTATAAACAAGGAGGTATACGTCTTATAACGTATGTAAATCACTCTGGGGGTCTCTCTTTCTCTCTCTTACTCTCTCTCGCTCTCTTTTTCTTTATTTTATATCTCTCTCTCTCTCTCTCTCTCTCTCTCCTGTCTCCTCTCATACCCCTCTCCCCTCTCTCCCCTCCCCCCCCACCCCTCCCCCCCCCACCCCCCCCCCCCCCCCCCCCCCCCCCCCCCCCCCCTCCCCCACCCCCCCCCCCCCCCACCCGCTCACCCAGCTGGTTGCGTCCTGGTCCGTGGTTTATTGAATCGGCGGCTGATCGCGTGGAAATCCCGCAGTTAGCTAGTGTAGCGAGGAGAGCGCCGCCTCCACCAACACTGTATTGCTGCCCCCACATGTTCCCGCACCATCCACACCATGTTCCCGCACCATCCACACCATGTTCCCACACCACCCACATGTTCCCGCACCATCCACACCATGTTCCCACACCACCCACATGTTCCCGCATCATCCACATGTTCCCACACCATGTTCCCCCACCTAAACCTAACCTAAACCAAAACCCTAACCTAAACCTCTCCCAAAAGACGTTCAGATTTACCCCCTTTAACTTAGATACATAGAATAAACGGGGGGGGGGGGGGGCGTCCACTACTTAACTTGCCTCACTATAAGGCCTATTAACACTGGGAGTAGGAGAGTGTGCCGTGGTTTTAGAATTGCACTGGGAGTTATACTAAGAAGCGGATCGCCATTGAGCAAGTTTTCTGAGAATCTGGACCTGCTCACCCCCCCTCAAAGCCCCCCCTCCCCCTTTCTAGGAATTTTATTATTGAGAAACAAAATTGAAAGGCGTTCCACAGGAGGGTTGCTTTATTTAACCCACTCACTCACTTCACCCACCTCACATCCACCTTACCCACCCACTCACCCATCTCACCTCGCCCACTCACGCACCCACTTACCCTACCCACCTACCTCGCCCACCTACCTCGCCCACCCACCTCATCCATTTACTGTCCTATGAAGTGAATTCCACTGAACTGTTCATTTGAGATTTCATATTAAAGTCTTCTCGCTCGCTGGTTAGTTTCACCTCGAATCATATCTTTCACCTGGACTCATATCTTCACTCTTTCTTTCCTGTTATATCTCAAGGTCCCCCCCCCCGTGTACAAGTGCCCCCCCCCCCGTGTACAAGTGTCCCCCCCCGTATACAAGTGTCCCCCCCCCCGTGTACAAGTGTCCCCCCCCCGTGTATAAGCGTCCCCTCCCGTGTACAAGTGTCCCCCCCACCTGTACAAGTGTTCCCCTCCCCGTCTCTATTAAGCGCGTTCCTTTGGTGCGGCTTCAGCGTCTCCAGGCGGTAGGAATCCTCAGTCAAGATGGTAATAAAGTTAACATGGCACAAGGTAATGTAGGAGGAGGGGGTGAGGGGGGGTAGGGGTGTGGAGGAGGAAAGGGAGAAGGAAGAGGATAAAGAAGGGAATAATGAGGAGGAGGGAAAAGAAAGATGAATAAGAAAGAAGACAAAGAGGAAGGCCAGTTCAGAGTCCTCTTACCTCACCACAAATGCCTCTCCGTTCGTCCATCACTGCGGTAAACCCAGAGAGGAGGAGAGGGGGGGAGGGGTGGTGGGATGGGGAGCGGAGGGTAGGGATGGAAGGGGAGAGGAGAGCAGCAATATTGACTGGAAGCGTCATTCAGTGCTTCATATTGTGTCGAGCGGTGGAGAGCCGCTCCCGCCAACATCTTGTTCAAATTTCCATATTCCATATTCAACCTCAGTGAACCATACCACGACACAGTGCTACGCTTGCATAACTCTCCGCTGGATACACGCCCTGACTCACTCGAGCATACATATTTGGGAGGATTCCCATGTTCCTCACACGCCCGCCCGCCGCTGCACACGAATACCACCTCTTACTACCTCCTCCTCCTCTTCCTCCTCCTACCTCTTCCTCTTCTTACCTCCTCCTCTTCCTCCACCTCCCTGGGAATTACAATATATAACACAATACACTCAACACCAACCACTCCAAAAACTCCTCCCTCACCCTCCCCCCTCTCCTCTCCTCCTCCTCCACTGGGTTAAAACACCCATGAAATAAAATAACGTTTAACAAAAGAAAAGGAAAAAAAAACAACAATAATAACTAAAACTCTCCCCCAAAACAGACCGACTAGGTGATTGATGCGTCACAAACCTCGGCAGATAATAAAAACAAAAAAATACGTGCACAAAAGGCGGGAATCTCTCTGGGGGAATGTTTACATCTGAGTCCAACCAATCAGAGAGCCGGAGACCGATAAGTGATCCTGTCTCCCGCCCACCAATACCTAGATGAAGGCTCCCTCAACCCGCCAGATGAAAACGTGAGGCTTCCTTTGATATGAGACCAGACCAAAGGGGGGGGGGGGGGAGGGTGGAGAGAGAGGGTCAGATGAGGAGAGAGAGAGAGAGAGATTGCTACACGGGGAGAGGGGAGGAGAGGGAAAGATTGCTACACGGGGAGAGGGGAGGGGAGAGAGATTGCTACATGGGGAGAGTGGAGGAGAGGGAAAGATTGCTACATGGGGAGAGGGGGAGATTGTTACACGGGGAGAGGGGAGGGGAGAGGGAAAGATTGCTACACTGGGAGAGAGAGAGAGATTGCTACACGGGGAGAGTGGAGGAGAGGGAAAGATTGCTACATGGGGAGAGGGGGAGATTGCTACACGGGGAGAGTGGAGGAGAGGGAAAGATTGCTACATGGGGAGAGGGGGAGATTGTTACACAGGGAGAGAGGAGGGGAGAGGGAAAGATTGCTACACGGGGAGAGAGAGATTGCTACATGGGGAGAGTGGAGGAGAGGGAAAGATTGCTACACGGGGAGAGGGGAGGAGAGGGAAAGATTGCTACATGGGGAGAGGGGGAGATTGTTAGACAGGGAGAGGTGAGGAGAGAGGGAGAGATTGTGAGGCGGGGAGATGGGGAGGATAAAGAGCCAGGCGGGGAGAGGAGAAAGGGAGGATGATGTTGGAGGAAACGGTATATATATAAGCGTATTTAAGGGGACGTATGGAGGAGGAGGAGGAGGAGGAGAGAAGAAGGAGGAGGGGTAAGAAGAGGAGGAGGAGGAGAGAAGAAGGAGGAGGGGTAAGAAGAGGAGGAGGAGGGGTAAGAGGAGATAGAGAAAAGATGATGGAGAAAGCTAAAAATAAAAAGACGAGAATAAGACAGGGAAGAAAGAGGGAGGAAGGAAAAGATAACTAAAGGAGAAAAGTAAATACAGTGATTAGAAAAGAGAGAGAGAGAGAGAGAAAGGAAGAGTAAGACAAAACAGATAATAATTATGGTAATGGATGTAACATGTGAAGGAGAGAGAGAGAGAGAGAGAGAGAGAGAGAGAGTAACAAAGGGAAGGATAAAACCGAGAGAAAACAAAATAGAACAGTAAAATAAAAGAGACAAACAAAAATAAACACCAAAGGGTATCTGAAAAAGAGAGAGGGAGAGAGAGAGAGAGAAAGAAAGAAAGAAAGAGACGGTAAAAATGAAGAACAAGAGAAATAGATACACAAGAAATTAAGAAGAATAGAGGTATAAAGTAATTGACAAAAGAATGATGAAATGGAAGAGAAGAAGAGAAGGTTAAAGACAGAGGATGACGAACACGGGTCTAGTGGAAGGGAGAGAGAGATCAATTAGAAGAGGAAGATTTAGACGGAAGGGCAGGAAGGGAGAGTAGGGAGGGAAGGAAGGATAAGATTATGGGAAGGAGAGGGAGGGAGGGAAGGTCAAGAGTGTAGGAGGCAGAGGGAGGGAAGGAGGGAGACAAAGGGGTATATGTGTGGGAGAGAGGGAGGGAGGGAAGAAGGACGTTCAGGAGTGTGTGTAGGAGGGAGGGAGGGAGGGGACAAGAACCTTCAAGAAGATGTTAGTCATCAATAGAGAGGAATCCTTTATTGCTGACCTCCTCCTCCTCCTCTTTTTCGTCCTCCTTCTCCTCTTCTTCTTACCCATTCCGCCCTCACTCCTGTCCCTTTCTTTTTTCCTCCTCAACTACCTCTTTCCTCCTTCATTTTCCTCCTTTACCCCTCCTCCTCCCTTTTCTCCTCTCATTCTCTTTTCCCTTTCTTCTATCCGTCCTCCTCTCCCATCCCCCCTCCTCCTCCTTCAATTCCTCCCTCCCTCCTTCCTTCACCCTCCTTCCCCTTCACCCTCCTTCCTCTTCCTCCTTCACCCTCCTTCCTCCTTCACCCTCCTTCCTCCTTCAACTACCACCCAGAGAATCCCCGAGAAAAATATACCGGTTGAAAGAATTTTATCAGGTACCAAATAGCTGACCTTGAGATCTTCCTTGAGAGCGACCAGACCCACTCAAATTGACTCTCTCTCTCTCTCTCTCTCTCTCTCTCTCTCTCTCTCTCTCTCTCAAGCCAACTACATCAATGTTATCTCTCTCTTTCTCTCTCCGTCCTCTGTCCGTCTCTCTCTCTCCGCGTTATTTATCTTTAAGAGTTTTTGCAGTGACATCACCCACATGACTGATCTATGTATATATGTGTAGGTATGTGTTATTAATACCATGCAGGTTATACTGGTCTATTGCTGTCATTACTGCTGTTATTTTACTGAGCTGCCATCTTATTACTGTTATCATGCTGTTAATACGTGTGTCACTCATGCCGATATATTTTACAGGTGTGTTGCTGTTATTAAGCTGTGTTCTTACTGCCGCTGTAATGCTGTTATGGTCTTGTCCAGTGATCTGTGACTGGCATAAGGTAAGGCCATGCGGGTAATGTTACCTTGTTGGGTAAAGTCATTAGTGAGGCCAGGTACAGGTGTATTATCTTGTACAAATATATACATTACATACATAGGTACGTGCTAGTGTGTATGTGTGTGTGTTTTATGTTGTGGTGGTGGGAGGGAAGGGTTGGGGGGGGGGGTGTTGAGGGGAGGGGAGAGGTAGAGAGAGGAGTAGGAATTGGGGGGGGGGAGGAGGTAGGGGAAGGGGTGAGGGAGGGTTGGGGGGGAGGAGTGGTTGGGGGTGAGAGGGGGAGGAGGAGAGAAGAGTTGAGGGTTGCAAAGAAGGAAGGGAGAAGAGGAGGAAGGGGGGGATTGAGAAGAGGAGGAGGTCAGTGATGTGGGTACGGATGCGGGGAGAGAAGGAAGGAGAAGGAGGGGAGAGGAGGAGGAGGGGAGAGAAGGAAGGAGGAGCAGGGAAGAAAAGGAAGGAGGAGGAGGGGAGAGAAGGAAGGAGGAGGGGAGAGAAGGAAGGAGGAGCAGGGAAGAAAAGGAAGGAGGAGCAGGGAAGAGAAGGAAGGAGGAGGAGGGGAGAGAAGGAAGGAGGAGGAGGGGAGAGAAGGAAGGAGGAGCAGGGAAGAAAAGGAAGGAGGAGGAGGGGAGAGAAACGAAGGAAGGAGGAGGAGGAAGGTAATATATTGAGGGTAAACAGAGAGGAGGAGGAGTGTGGCTGCCTCATTTCTTTCTCCTCATTTCTTTCTTTAACTTTCTTCACTTGATTTCATTCTCTGTGAGGTGGATGAGCCGTGTGGTGGATGAGCCGTGTGGTGGATGAGCTGTAAGGTGGATAAACCGTGTGGTGGATGAGCTGTGAGATGGATGAGCTGTGAGATGGATGAGCTATGTGGTGGATGAGCCGTGTGGTGGATGAGCTGTGTGGTGGATGAGCTGTGAGATGGATGAGCTATGTGGTGGATAAGTCATGTGGTGGATGAGCTGTGAGATGGATGAGCTATGTGGTGGATGAGCTGTGAGATGGATGAGCTGTGAGATGGATGAGCTATGTGGTGGATAAGTCATGTGGTGGATGAGCTGTGTGGTGGATGAGCTTTGAGGTGGATGATCAGCACAAGCTGAGTCAAGTCATAGCTGGTCTGTCAATTTCCGTGACTCACCATCAGTTAACAGACAGTGACAGAGGAAGGAGGAGGAGGAAGGGAAGGAGGAGGAGGAAGGGAAGTAAGGAAGAGGAGGAGGAGCTAGCATCAGGGCAGGAAGTGACTGTCGGAAGAGGAATTGGTCATCGGCCCGTTGGAGGTGTGTGTGCGTGTGTCGTTGGGGAGGCTTGTCAACTGTCGTGAGGGAAAAAGATTGACTGTGACCGACTGTGTTATTGTGTACCAGTTTAATCATCTCAAGAAGGTCCTCTCCTGTAGGCGGTTGTTGTTTTGAGAGGCAGTAGCGAGGGCCTCAGGCGTGGGGAAATGTTATAGTAGGGGCGGGTGGGTGATTCCAGGGGGGTTCAATCTCTGGGGGAGGGGGAAGGGACTTAGGGAGGCGTGTGGGGAAGGTGGTGGGGAGGAGACTACATCGGGGTGGTTAACCGGGCGAAAAATAAAAATCTGTGATGATCTTCTCTGACAGACACATCGGTTTTTATATCGCTCGTGACCACACACTCACAGCTGAGGACTATCTACAACGCAGTTATTCTGCCCAAATTAACGTATGCGTCACCAGCCTGGTCGCCTTCTCTCAACTCCACCCAACAACGTCAGCTAGAGAAGGTACAGAAGAGAGCCTGCAGAATCATGCTCGGCGCAGACTACTCCGGCTACACCAACGCTCTCTCAACCCTGGAAATGCCATCCCTCAGTGACCTTCACCACCATGCACTAGCAGGGTTTGGCAGTAAACTTCTGCACCATCCTCGCCATCGTCACATACTGCCACCTGCAGTTCCCCGCCCAACTCGCGCAGTCCGCCACTAAAACAAAATTCAGCCCATAAGAGCCCGCACTGATAGATATAAGAATAGTACCATCCCATCTATTGTTAAAATAATAAACAGCTCCTCATTTATGTACTGTACAGCCCTGTAAATGTATTGAACGCATATCATTATGTCTAAATCACATGTAAGTTTGTATATTTTCAGCCACTGGCTGCAACTCTATTAATAAACCGTTTATTATTATGATTTTACACACACACACACACACACACACACACACACACAAGTCCGTCAGAAGATAAACCCAACAATGTACTACACCCTCCCTTACCTCACAAGAACGTACACCCCCCCCCCCCCCACACACACACACACACACACATGTGTCTTTCAAGAGGGTGAACGCCGACCAGCGGAGTAATGTCCAACCCGGGAGACAAATCCTACACAAACACGAGCCGTCAGCCTTAAAAGAGTGAGCCACAAAGCCGGGCAGTGTTTGAGTGGGTCCCCCCTCCCCCCCGTGCCGTGTACAAGTGCTCACGTCTCCTCTAAGCCCGCTAAACGCTGCGGTAAATCGCCCACAATGGGAGGCCTGAGACGCTCTCGTGTCCAGGCCAATCCCAGGCTTAGTGTCCACCACCTCGCCTGCACCTCAGCTGACCTGCCTCCCTCCTGCTGGTGTTACTACTACTACTGGTGGTGTGGTTGGGGGGAGGGGGGGGGAGTTGTTTGTGTGTGTGTGTGTGGTGGGGGGGAGTTGTTTGTGTGTGTGTGTGTGTGTGTGGTGGGGGAGTTGTTTGTGTGTGTGTGTGACATGGAATTTGAGTCTGCCATTTGGTCAGTGACTCACATGGTGGAGGAGATTCTAGTGGCAGACGCGACCACTGACCCGGGGGGGGGGGGGGGTGTAGTTGTGTTGTACAGATGGCAGACACCTGCCTTAATGAGTGAGGTTAGGTTAGGTTATGAGTTTGAGTGAGGATAGGTTAGTTGATGAGTGAGGTTAGATTAGCTTATGAGTTAATGAGTGAGGATAGGTTAGTTGATGAGTGAGGTTAGATTAGTTTGAGTTAATGAGTGAGGTTAGGTTAGTTGATGAGTGAGGTTAGATTAGTTTATGAATTAGATGTTGTTAATGAGTGAGCGAGGTTATGAGATAGCTGTTGTTATTGTAACTAATTGGTTCTGCACTACAACACACACACCCCTAAACTGACGGGTCTAGTGTTTATTTATTATTATTATTATTATTATTAGTAGTAGTAGTAGTAGTAGTAGTAGTAGTAGTAGTATTACGTTATCGATATATTAATGCATAAATATAAATAATCGTTGTTGTTGTTATTGTTGTGTTGTTGTTGATCTTCTTCTTCTTCTTCTTCTTGCACTTCCATTCTTAAAACTACAAAACTAATGGTCATTCAGATTTAAGTGTGTGTGTGTGTGTGTGTGTAATTACCGTCACACTATAATGGGTAGGTTGTCACGGCGTCTGGTTACTGGCTATGTTGAGTGAGTCGTTACGTTGCATGTTTATGTGTGTATATTTATGTATTACTCCTGTATCTATGTATGACACCTCACACGGGAATGCTTAGTTGAGTGTGTATCTTTTGAGTGCCTTGTAAGTGTCTTGGGAGTGTCTTAGGGTGTGTTTAAGTGTCTTGGAAGTGTCTTAGGGTGTGTTTAAGTGTCTTAGGGTGTGTTTAAGTGTCTTAGGGTGTGTTTAAGTGTCTTAGGGTGTGTTGAAGTGTCTTTGGAGTGTTAGGTTAGGTTAGGACCGACACAGCTAAGTCTAAGTAGAAATAACAAGTGAGAGAAGCCGGGAGAATCCGGGGAGTGAGCCGTAACTTGTAGGGAAGTACGGAAGGTGGTGGAGGGCCGTATAGTGAGGATTTGGGG
Source organism: Homarus gammarus (assembly GCA_958450375.1). NCBI lineage: Eukaryota > Metazoa > Arthropoda > Malacostraca > Decapoda > Nephropidae > Homarus > Homarus gammarus. The sequence goes on from CAUDMG010003231.1 coordinate 1,165,301, forward strand.
GGACCTCGGTGAGTACTTGTACGTCTGTGTGTGTGTGTGTGTATGTGTATGTATGTATGTATGTATGTATGTATGTATGTGTGTGTGTGTGTGTGTGTGTGTGTGTGTGTGTGTGTGTGTGTGTGTGTGTCCAACACTCTCACACACACATACACTCGATACATATTTATTCACCTCAGGTTCAGTCAAGCTTCTTGGTGCACCTGTGGCCATTCCCTTCCCTTCCTATCTTCCTCTATCTACCCATTCCCTCCTCTCTCCATAATTATCTCCCTCTACCCATTCCCTCCTCCTTTCCCTTCCTCCCTCTATCTACCCATTCCCTCCTCTCTCCATTATTATCTCCCTCTACCCATTCCCTCCTCTCTCCCTTATCTCGCTCTACCCATTCCCTTCTCCTCTCCCTTCCTCCCTCTATCTACCCATTCCCTCCTCTCTCCATTATTATCTCCCTCTACCCATTCCCTCCTCCTTTCCCTTCCTCCCTCTATCTACCCATTCCCTCCTCCTTTCCCTTCCTCCCTCTATCTACCCATTTCCTTCCCTTCTCCCTTTCCCTCCGCAATCTACCCCTTCCCTCCCTTCCTCCCTTCCCTTCCTTCCCCTTCCTCCCCTCCCCTCTACCCAAGCGTGTAACAACATTTTTTTTCCATGATGAAAAGCCAAGCGGATATTATTCACCCTCATTAACCACTAAAGCTCTTAAGAGTATTATTTACCAATCAGAATCCCACCCTCTCTACCAATCAGAATCCCGCCCTATCTACCAAGCAGAATCCCACCCATTACCAATCAGAATCCCGTTGATCATCCTAGAAAAAATTGAGAATATATATGGACGCGGATAAGGTCGTTGTTCGTCTTAGAAAAAAATGAATCCCTCAGTCACTCAAATGAATCCCTCAGTCACTCAGATGAATCCCTCAGTCACTCAAATGAATCCCTCAGTCACTCAGATGAATCCCTCAGTCTCTCAAATGAATCCCTCAGTCACTCAAATGAATCCCTCAGTCACTCAGATGAATCCCTCAGTCACTCAGATGAATCCCTCGGTCACTCAGATGAATCCCTCAGTCACTCAGATGAATCCCTCAGTCTCTCAGATGAATCCCTCGGTCACTCAAATGAATCCCTCAGTCACTCAGATGAATCCCTCAGTCACTCAGATGAATCCCTCGGTCACTCAGATGAATCCCTCAGTCACTCAGATGAATCCCTCGGTCACTCAGATGAATCCCTCGGTCACTCAGATGAATCCCTCGGTCACTCAGATGAATCCCTCGGTCACTCAAATGAATCCCTCGGTCACTCAGATGAATCCCTCGGTCACTCAGATGAATCCCTCGGTCACTCACACAGGTGGAGACAGCACTTCCTCCTGTCGATCATCTGGCAACCTGTTTCCAATTAAGGTAATGGTGGGGGAAGGGGGCAGGGGAAGGGGTGATGGGGCTAAGGGAAGCTAGAATTGGGGGGTTGATGAGGGGTGGGTGGGGGTGGGAGGGATGATGTGGGAGGGGGTGGGTGGGGGGGATGAGGGGTGGGAGGATGATGTGGGAGGGGGTGGGTGGGGGGGGATGAGGGATGGGTGGGGGTGTTGAGGGGTGGGTGTGAGGGGTGAGAGACTAACAGGGAGAGGTTTAAGTTATCGTAGTCAAGGGGTTAAGTCATCATATTCAAGGGGATAAGTCATCACAAAGGACTTAGCGGCATTAACATCAATAATCTGTATTGATTTCTCTAAGAGTTTCGCCCGGTCTATGATTCACCGTTTAATTTAGACCTTCAGTTAAATGCCTTCAACAAACCGGACCTTAATATGTCAGTATTAAATATTAAACGAGGGAGAGAGCGCGACAGAACACTCCAGATGTCGCTCGTTCCTCATAACACTCTCTCTCTCTCTCTCTCTCTCCGCCAACAGATTGACGAGCCAATGAGAAGGCCGATAGGTCGATGCCGGGAAATGATCGAGCGTTGTGATTGGTGGGAGCGACTTGTTGCTGAGGTTTAGCCAGTGTGTCGGGAAGGAGACTGAGGGAGGGAGGGAGGAGGGGGGGTCACCAGCTCGTTGTCTCATAAATAAGTGTCCAGTGTCTCAAATGCTTCGTACACGTTATACCGTTCATTTTCCCTTAACAGATGTTCGGGACGTCATCACTCGGGGTCGTTTTAGTTCACTTGGGAAGGAAGAAAAGAATACAAAACAAAATGGCGTTAGAATTATTGACATTTGGCTTACTCTTGTGAATAAATATGTATATCTTCACTTGTATTTCTGGACCAGATTGATTTCTCTTTAATATTTACGACTGTGTGTGTGTGTGTGTGTGTGTCAGGGCTGGTGGGTGTGAGATATAGATTTTGTTTATCTTTTCCTGTGGGGGGGGGGGGGGGGGTCACTCATATTATTTTTAGGTGTGTTAACGTCAGCGAGGAACAAGGGATGGAGGGGGAGAGGAGAGGAGGGGAGGGTCGCGGCGTTACACAAGAGGAATGTATTGTGACTCGTGGCTCAACTGACTACATCACATCATTCAACATTCTTACACACATTTGTCACATTATTTATACATCTGATCAAATGTCGAGCTGCTGGTGGTGGTGGAAGAGGAGAAGGAAGAGAGAAGACTTGACAAATTGAGACCTGCCACGATTTGTTTTGCTTATAAACAAATGACAATCGAAAGTCAAAGAGTTCAGACAACGAGTTATTAGTGTTGGAACCCTCCCCCCTCCCCCCTCCCCCTCCCCCCCACACACAGTCATCTTAACATGCGGTGACTTATATAGATTCAACTGTCAGACTATGTTAATATTGTTATTATTATCCACTCTGTATCTGTGTTTTTCTGGCTAAATGAACTGTTTCAATTCAGTTCACAGGGGCATCACTCAACCATCAACCCGCGAACACTTTATTATACAGGGAATTGATCCAGGGTTGACGAGGATAGAGAGAGAGAGAGAGAGGATGACTTTTACGTTAGGTTAGGTGGAGGTTAGGTTAGGTTAAGATTAGGTGGAGGTTAGGTTAGGTGGAGGTTAGGTTAAGATTAGGTGGAGGTTAGGTTAGGTTAAGATTAGGTGGAGGTTAGGTTAAGATTAGGTGGAGGTTAGGTTAGGTTAAGATTAGGTGGAGGTTAGGTTAGGTTAGGTGGAGGTTAGGTAAGGTTAGGTAAGGGTGTTTAATCATCAGGTGAAATAAAACTCCCGGCGTCTGATCTAAGAAGGTAATCAAACGTCTTTAATGTGTGTGTGTGTGTGTGTGTGTGTGAATGTGTGTGTGTGTGTGAGATAATGAGGCCGAGTGAAGCTACCTGGGGGTGGGGTGCGGGCGCCTCTTGGACCAACAATACCGACACACGCGAACAGGTAAGAGGACCACGCCGCCGTGTAATTAGTATTGAGTGTACCTGACCCGCCCAGCATGACGCTAAGGTGTATACCACTCCTTTCCCTTCCTCCTCCTTCCTCCTGCTCCTCCTCCTCCTCGTCTTCCTCTACCTCTTGTCCTCCTCCTCCTCCTCCTCCTCCTCCGGTCTCTCCTTTCCCTCCTCGTCTTCCTTCTCCTCCTTTTCATATTCCTCCTGTCTCACTTCCCATTCTTCCTTCTGTTCCGCCTCCTCCCTCTTCTTCCTTCCTTCCTTTCCCCTAACTACTCTTCTTCCTTGTCCTTCCTCCTTTCTTCCTTCACTTACTCTTTCTCCATTCCTCCACTACCCCCTCATCCTCTTCTTCCTCCTCCACTCCTTCCTCCTCCACCCCTTCCTCCTCCACTCCCTTCTCCTCTATTCCCTTCTTCCTCCTCTTCCTCTCCCCTCTCCTCCTACCTCCCACTTCCTCCTTCACACGGTTAGGCAAGTTCCCCCCTTTCTCCCTCCCTCCCTTCCCCCCTCCCTCCCCCCCTCCCCCCTCCCTCCCCCCCCACAATTACCTATCATGATCTCCTCCGCATGATGACAACACCTAAATAGAGTAATTTTGGCTTCATTAGTGAGAGGTATTTTGTTACCTGTGTGAAGTTAATGAGTGTTACCTGTGTTGGAGGTTAATGGGCGTTACCTGTGTTGGGGTTAATGAGTGTTACCTGTGTTGGGGGTTAATGAGTGTTACCGGTGTTGGGGGTTAATGAGTGTTACCTGTGTTGGGGGTTAATGAGTGTTACCTGTGTTGGGGGTTAATGAGTGTTACCTGTGTTGGGGGTTAATGAGTGTTACCTGTGTTAGGGGCTAATGAGTGTTACCTGTGGCGGGGGTTAATGGGCGTTACCTGTGTTGGGGGTTAATGAGTGTTACCTGTGTTGGGGGTTAATGAGTGTTACCTGTGTTGGGGGTTAATGGGCGTTACCTGTGTTGGGGGTTAATGAGTGTTACCTGTGTTGGGGGTTAATGGGCGTTACCTGTGTTGGGGGTTAATGAGTGTTACCTGTGTTGGGGTTAACGAGTGTTACCTGTGGCGGGGGTTAATGAGTGTTACCTGTGGCGGGGGTTAATGGGCGTTACCTGTGTTGGGGGTTAATGGGCGTTACCTGTGTTGGGGATTAATGAGTGTTACCTGTGTTGGGGTTAACGAGTGTTACCTGTGTTGGGGGTTAATGAGTGTTACCTGTGGCGGGGGTTAATGAGTGTTACCTGTGTTGGGGGTTAATGAGTGTTACCTGTGTTGGGGTTAACGAGTGTTACCTGTGTTGGGGGTTAATGGGCGTTACCTGTGTTGGGGGTTAATGGGCGTTACCTGTGTTGGGGATTAATGAGTGTTACCTGTGTTGGGGTTAACGAGTGTTACCTGTGTTGGGGGTTAATGAGTGTTACCTGTGGCGGGGGTTAATGAGTGTTACCTGTGTTGGGGGTTAATGAGTGTTACCTGTGTTGGGGGTTAATGAGTGTTACCTGTGTTAGGGGCTAATGAGTGTTACCTGTGTTGGGGGTTAATGAGTGTTACCTGTGTTGGGGGTTAATGAGTGTTACCTGTGTTAGGGGTTAATGAGTGTTACCTGTGTTGGGGGTTAATGAGTGTTACCTGTGTTGGGGGTTAATGAGTGTTACCTGTGTTGGGGGTTAATGAGTGTTACCTGTGTTGGGGGTTAATGAGTGTTACCTGTGTTGGGGGTTAATGAGTGTTACCTGTGTTAGGGGTTAATGAGTGTTACCTGTGTTGGAGGTTAATGGGCGTTACCTGTGGCGGGGGTTAATGGGCGTTACCTGTGTTGGGGATTAATGAGTGTTACCTGTGATGGGGGTTAATGGGCGTTACCTGTGTTGGGTGATGTATGAGCGTTATGTAAACACTCCGAGGGACTTGAGCCCGACGAAGGCGCTGAAGACGATAGCAGGAAGATCTGAAGGTGGTACTGACGACGTGTGCTCTAAAGTTGAGTTTATCTATAGTGACGCCGAGGAGCTTGGTGGAGTCTTCAGCCTGGAGTGTGAGGGAGGGGGAGTAGGAGTGTGTTGAGGCTCAGTGTGAGGAAGGGAGGGAGGTGAGGTGGAGTAGGAGTGTGTTGAGGGTCAGTGTGAGGGAGGTGAGGTGGAGTAGGAGTGTGTTGAGGCTCAGTGTGAGGGAGTGAGGGAGGTGAGGGGGAGTAGGAGTGTGTTGAGGCTCAGTGTGAGGGAGTGAGGGAGGTGAGGGGGAGTAGGAGTGTGTTGAGGCTCAGTGTGAGGGAGGGAGGGAGGTGAGGGGGAGTAGGAGTGTGTTGGGGCTCAGTGTGAGGGAGTGAGGGAGGTGAGGGGGAGTAGGAGTGTGTTGGGGCTCAGTGTGAGGGAGGTGAGGTGGAGTAGGAGTGTGTTGGGGCTCAGTGTGAAGGAGGTGAGGTGGAGTAGGAGTGTGTTGGGGCTCAGTGTGAGGGAGGTGAGGTGGAGTAGGAGTGTGTTGGGGCTCAGTGTGAGGGAGGTGAGGGGGAGTAGGAGTGTGTTGGGGCTCAGTGTGAGGGAGGTGAGGGGGAGTAGGAGTGTGTTGGGGCTCAGTGTGAGGGAGGTGAGGTGGAACATGGTTGAAGGAGAGGTTGGTATGGTTGTTGGTGGCCCAATCTAGGAGAGACAGACAGATAGATAGATAGATAGATAGTGGTTGAGTAGTTGGGTAGTTTGAGTTCCACAAGTAATGGCTTTAATTTAATCTCTTAATTACTTAGCAATTTATGGCTGGCGTCCTGATAATATATGTGTTTTTAACTGTAATGATGATTAATGGACTGACTGTGTGTGTGTGTGTGTGTGTGTGTCTGTGTGTGTGTGTGTCTGTGTGTGTGTGTGTGTCTGTGTGTGTGTCTGTGTGTCTGTGTGTGTCTGTGTGTCTGTGTGTGTGTCTGTGTGTGTGTGTGTGTGTGTGTCTGTGTGTGTGTGTGTGTCTGTGTGTGTGTGTGTGTCTGTGTGTCTGTGTGTGTGTGTCTGTGTGTGTGTGTGTGTCTGTGTGTGTGTGTGTGTGTGTGTGTGTGTGTGTGTCTGTGTGTGTGTGTGTGTCTGTGTGTGTGTGTGTCTGTGTGTGTGTGTGTGTTGTGTGTGACTGTGTGTGTGTGTGTGTGTGTGTGTGTGTGTGTGTGTGTGTCTATGTGTGTGTGTCTGTGTGTGTCTGTCTGTGTGTGTGTCTGTGTGTGTGTGTGTCTGTGTGTGTGTCTGTGTGTGTGTGTGTCTGTGTGTGTGTGTGGTTATAAATCAACTTCTATATTTCCATAAACATTGTTAAAATAAAAAGTAAACATTCTCAAAGTAAACAAACGCACACAGTAAACATGCCCGAACACCTGCCACGTATAACCTTAAAATGCTAATTAATGGTCAATATACCTGTAATAATATATCCTCTTATATAAAAGTCTAAGGTTAAAGTCTTGTTTTGATTGGTTCCCGTGATCTGTTTTTATGTATGACGTCACAGGTTTCGACCAATCATATCCTGGCTGACAGACGCTATATATCTATTACGACGTCATCATACGTTTGGCAGTCATGATCGAGTGAGGGGGGGTTGTTGCCGGTCGTCTGCTGAAATCTCGTACACACACACACATACATACACGCACACATACACACATACATACACACACACATATCATTACCGTAGACCGTAAATATCCCATAGAGTTATTAAATACGGTTCAACAATTAGGAATTAACGATATGGTATTAAAAACAAAAGAATAATTAAGAAAAATATGATACAATTCAATACCTCTTACCTGTCTTTACCTTCCAAGGATGTTAATTAAGGGCGTATTACTTTTGCTTACCTGTAAAGAGAAAATAAAGAGATTAGATAATTTTTATAAAGTAATTTGGAAGTAATTATGTACTTAATTATAATAAAACATTTAGAAATACTTATGAGGTGTTGTGATTGGTTGCAACACAAAGATCAGCGCCCCCACCCCACCACCTGCTCAGTGATTGGTTGCAACACAAAGATTACCGTCCCCACCCCCACCACCTGCTCAGTGATTGGTTGCAACACAAAGATTACCGTCCCCACCCCCACCACCTGCTCAGTGATTGGTTGCAACACAAAGATCAGCACCCCCCCTCCCACCCTTCCTTCCTGCTCAGTGATTGGTTGCAACACAAAGATTAGCGTCCCTCCAGCTCACCGATTGGCTAAGCTGAATCATGTGGTAACTCGGGGCGCGTCTGGGAGTGTTGGATTACTCCTTTAACTGACAGGGAATACCTTTATCCAGACCCACCTTAATTAACCCACGAGCACGACAATAAGGGTACGGCTCAGGTGACCATCCCCCTGGCACCTGTGTGTGTGTGTCCACCTCTGCACTTTATATCACGCTATATCCACCTGAGTCATCCATCGTCTCTTTATCCACTCGCTGTATCCACTTCATCCACCTGATTTTTATATCCACAAACATCCAGTTTTGTTTATTTTGTTTTTCATCTAGTGTTAAATTTTTCCCAGAATAGGTCACTTTTTTCTCTACCTACCTCCCTTCCCTCCCCCCTTCCCTTCGCTCCCCCCTTCCCTTCCCTCCCCCCTTCCTCCTCCCTGCTTTGTGAATACGTTTCCCCTGTCGTAAGTACGTTTTGTTACCACTGACCACTTTTTTCCCCTGTCACATGAACACGTTTTTTCCCCTGTCACATGAACACGTTTTTCCAGCCATGCCAACGTTTCTGTGCGTTTCCTCCAACACAGACGCCTTTTTTTTTTTTTTACCAGTTCAGACGCACTCTTTCACTCAACTTAGACATACTTTTCTCACGAACTCACACGCACTCTTTTTTTTATTCCACTCAGACGCACTTTTGAACCAACTACAACGTACTTTTCGACCAATAACCTGAGCACGTTTCGCCCGGTCGTATCTCTTGACCTTGAATTTTGGAAACCACCCACTAATAAAGAGGCAAAAGTTGGGAGTCTAGTTTATGACCTCAAATGACCTGGTTTAATGACCCCCCCACCACCCCCCCCCCCTCCAGGCATTAACGACCTACGTAACGACTACTTCACTCGCCAATTCCCTCCGCTTACTACCACCAATGTAGTTATACGGGGGGGAAGATAGGAATTGTGGGGGAGGGGGGGTGGGGTAGAAGAGGGGGAGAGGTAGGGGGTGGGAGTAAGAGTTAGGTGTGAGGTGGGGGGGTTGGAGTGGATGGAGAGAAAGGGAGATGATGAAAGAAGGGAAGAGGTAGGAACAAGTGAGAGGAGGGAAGGGAGGAGGAAGAAGACATGAGAGTAAGGAAGGGGGGAGGGATAGGAGGAGAGAAGCGAAGGGTCATGGTGGGAAGGAAGGGGGGGGGGAGGAGGTAGGAAGGGGAGTGGAGGTGAGGTGGAAGAGAGTGAGAGGTAGGTAGAAGGGGAGACAACGAGAGATGGAGGGTACTTGTCTGCCGTCTCACATGTCTACCGTTTTTCGTCTCCATATCTGCTGTCTCATTTTTCTGCCATTTCCATGTCTGTCGTCTCTTGTCTGCCGTCTGCTGTTTCACTTGTCTGTCGTCTCCATATCTGCCGTCTGCCGTCTCACTTGTCTGCCGTCTCCATATCTGCCGTCTGCCGTCTCACATGTCTGCCATCTGCCGTTTTTTCGTCTCAGTTGTCTGCCAGATCAATTAGCGTGTGTCTTCACCCCAACAGAACATGTATGTAACCTTCTAGTTGATAGAGTTTGACATTTAGCTCCGAGTCTGTTTCTTAAAAATGAATAACATCCAAATAAAAGTTTGAACCTGTTCACTGGTGGAGGTGTATGAACCATTGGTCTATTTGCCTCTTCTGGGAGTTAGATTAATAGTTTCAATTGGTTCCTTCACTGGGGTATTTGAACCAGTGATTCCAAGTTTCAATTGGTTCACTCACTGGGGTATTTGAACCAGTGATTCCAAGTTTCAATTGGTTCACTCACTGGGGTATTTCAACCAATAAATCGAGTATTTCATGTTTTTTGGGGGTGAATAAAACACCAATTTGGTTCATTTTCTGAGGTATCTGAACCATTGGCCTCCTTTCCATTCGAGTTCAGTAATATAGTTCGAAGCGCTTCATTCACTTAGGTACAGTCTATACCATTACCCAGTGAGTCGGATAAAAAATTGATACTAGTTCATTCACTCTCGTCTGAATCAATGACTTTTTTTTTTTAAGGTGAATCAAATAATAAAATTTTCGAAACGGTTCATTCACTCATAAGTTTCTTGTTTTCGACAGTCTCTCTCTCTCTCTCTCTCTCTCTCTCTCTCTCTCTCTCTCTCCCAGAATGCCACACAGACACGCGGCGAATTCCCTTCACCTTTAATAAATCTCAAAATGGTTTAGGGATACGCGACTAACATGAAGGTTGGCAGGAATGTCCGTCTGAGTGTAATACCGCGCTCTGGCCTGTCTCTGTATTCACGACTGTTCCCCTGAGGATACACGCGTGTCTGTACCCGCTTATATGTTTGGGGAATTGTCTAATGCGTCTGTATTTGAGGTTACATTCGTCTGTATCGCGCTTTTGTATCGAGATGTATCAAGAGTAATTACATTCATAAGTAATTAAGTCACCTTCAAACACAGGTAGATTGGGATGTACAGTCAATCACAGGTATAGACTGAGGTGATAGCGTCAACACATACAAAGACTGGAACAACTAACTGGGTCATCTGAAGATAAACTGGACTTAAAGGGAAGCTGTACCATTTAGCCGCTGACTGATTGAATGTCTATACCTTAGGTTAGGTTAGGTTAGGTTAGGTTGGGTTAGGTTAGGTTAGGTTAAGTGTGGTATGGAGGAGATGTGATTGTGTGTGTAATGGTTTTATAAGTGTTGAACGGCCAGCCAGTCAGCTTTACTGTGGTTTGTGATGTAGAGAAAAACCTAACCTAACCTCCCTACCGTCCACAAGGGGTTAATCTAACTAGCCCCGACAGGTGTTTACGATAATGTCCGGTGTCTTTTACATTTTCCTAAACATTGTGAGAATTCGTGTTGTTGTGTATGTTAAGAGATAGTTGTTAGGTATAGTGTTGTGTCGTGGGAGAGAGGGGGTGAGGTGTAGGTAGGGGGAGGGGGGAGGTGTAGGTAGGGGAGGGGGGAGGTGTAGGTAGGGGAGGGGGGAGGTGTAGGTAGGGGAGGGGGAGGTGTAGGTAGGAGGGTGGGGAGGGGGGAGGTGTAGGTAGGGGGAGGGGGAGGGTGTGGAGGAGGGAGGATAAGAAAGGGGATGATGGGGGAAAGAGAAGAATCAGGAAGGTGGAAAGTGAATGGGAAGAAGGAAGGAAGGAGGGAGGGAAGGAAGGTCATTACACAGACTGGGCAGGATAATAAGTGGAGAATCAACACATTTTCTCCTGGGTGGCTGAGGCTGTGTAGAGAGAGAGAGAGAGAAGGTCGCTTTTGGTAGCTTGCCGGCCAGTCTTCTTCCCTCTTTATGCCTCTTACACACGTTGTAAAGACCCTCCTCTTCTGCCAGTTGGTAAGGACATTCAGCAGTCTGTGAAATGCCCTGGAGTCGGGGTCGGGTCCTGGACGGGTAGGGGTCGGGTGGTGGGCAGACACAAGTTAGGGAAGGGTTTTCTTGTCTCACGTCCTGCAGAGTTCAACAGTTTGTGAAATCTTTCTGCCGAGGTGAACGTTGGCGACTGTGTCATGTCCTGTCTCTTGGTCTTGATAATGGGTTGAGGGGGGGTTGTCGTGGGTGGGAGGGGGGGGGGGGGAAGAGTGGGGTGTGTGGGGGAGGGTGAGGGTGAAGGGGTATTTATGAGGGAGGTGTAAGGGAGTAAAGGAGAAAGGGTGTATTGAGGAGAAGAGGGGTACGGGAGGTGGAGAAGGGAGGTGAGGGAGAAATGGGGGGTATGCATGGGGGGGGAGGGGAGTAGTAGAGAGATCTTGATAATGAGGAATGTCTAGTGTTATTTTAATGTCTTGATATTAGAGGGGTGGGTGGTGTTAATGGGTGAGAGGAGGGGGAGGGGGGTCGTGTTAATGGGTGAGAGGAGGGGGAGGGGGGGGAAGAGGAAGGTGAGAGATTGTGGATGGTCGAAGGTAAGTGTGTGTGTGTGTCCCAAGAGGTTGTTCGTGTATGTCGTGATGGGGTTTAGGGGAGGTTAAAGAAGGGGTAATGGGATGGTGAAGGGAGGGGGAGGAAAGAGGAAGAAAGAGTAAGGCTAGAGCGAGAGAGAGAGAGACTGCGGAGCTACAAGACAGCCTCAGGGATAAGTGAGTCATACAAACGTTTCCTTCCCATGGGGGTTCACCCTCCACCCTCACCCTCCACCCTCACCCTCCTCCCCCCTCACCTCTCACCCCCCACCCTTCACCCTCCACCCCCCACCCTCACCCTCCACCCTCACCCTCCTCCCCCCTCACCTCTCACCCTCCACCCCTCACCCTCCACCCCCCACCCTCACCCTCCACCCTCACCCTCCTCACCTCTCACCCTCCACCCCCCACCCTCACCCTCCACCCCTCCACCTCTACCTCTCACCCTCCACCCCTCACCCTCCACCCCTCCACCTCTACCTCTCACCCTCCACCCCTCACCCTCCACCGTCACCCTCCACCCTCACCCTCCACCCCTCACCCTCCACCGTCACCCTCCACCCTCACCCTCCACCCTCCACCCTCACCCTCCACCCCTCATCCTCCACCCCTCCACCCTCACCCTCCACCCCTCATCCTCCACCCCTCCACCCCTCACCCTCCACCCCTCACCCTCCACCCCTCACCCTCCACCCTCCACCCCTCACCCTCCACCCTCCACCCCTC